>ML058536.1:1800000-2204006 GCA_003013855.2 Liriodendron chinense | reverse complement strand
AAGTCAAGGAACCCGTAGGAGGGCGTCTTCATGCCTCCTACGACTATAAACCATGACCCGGGAATTGGTCCCTCAAGGCCTCAATGTACAACTCCCACTACAATGGGTCCTAGCAGGATCCCTAACCCTTATGGTCGACCGAGGCCGAACTATTGTCTCCGCCATGGCCAACCGGGCCACTAGTCGAATGCTTGTCCTCAACGCCCTGCAACCCACTTAATTATGAATGAAGGAGGAGCTGAAGGAGAAGTAGCAGACGACGACCTCAAATTAGCTGGAGTAGAACAGGCCGATGAGGGGGACACAGAAGTTGCAGATTGGCTGACTGAAGATCATGGTGAGTTGCTAGTAGTGAGGCGGCTACTTTAAGTTCTAAGGAAAGAAGTGCACCCACAGCGGCACAGCATCTTCCGTACAAGGTGCACCGTGCATGGCAAAGTTTGTGACGTTATCATAGATAGTGGGCATAACGAGAATATTGTCTCGAAAATTATGCTGGATAAGCTGCAACTGCCTATGACAAAGCACCAAACTCTTTACTCGATCGGTTAGATCAAGAAGGTGAACGAGACTAAGATAAATCATCAATACATTATCTCATTTTTCATTGGTAAAAACTATAAGGATGAGGTTCTCTGTGATGTGGTTGATATGAAAGCACGCCACATGTTACTAGGGCGGTCATGGCAATTGGATCGAGATGCCACCCATTGTGGGCGGGAAAATATATACATGTTCACCAAAGATGGTGGAAAGATTGTTTTGACCCTTATGGCACCAGAGAAACACCCATAAGCTTCTAAAGTGGAGGAAAACTCTCTACTTGCTATTCATGAGTTTGTTGAGGAATCAAAAGAGATTAGCAAAGTATACACCGTAGTGGTAAAGGGCAAAGAGTAAGAACCTTTAATATTCCTGCGAGCCTTAAACCATTATTGAAAGAATTCAGAAGTATTTGGCCTGAGAATTTGCTCGAAGGATTGCCTCCCATGAGAGACATCCAACATCATATCAACATTGTTGCAAGTGTTAGTTTGCCCAATCGACCACACTATCGAATGAGTTCGAAAGAGTGTGAAATTCTGTAAGAACAAGCGGATGAACTAATTCGTAAGGGTCATATAAGAGAGTATGAGCCCGTGTGCCATCTCGGCAATTTTAACCCCAAAGAAGGATGCGACCTGGCACATGTGTATCAATAGTCACGCAATTAACAAAATAATAATTAAATATCGATTCCTAATACCGTGGTTAGATGATATGTTTGATATGCTCAAGGGCTTCAAGGTGTTCTCCAAACTGGACTTATGGAGTGGGTACCATCAAATCCTTATTAAGCCAAGTGATGAGTGAAAAATGGCCTTGAAGACCAAGGAAGGGTTGTATGAGTGGTCGATTATGCCCTTCGGCCTAACCAATGCACTGAGTACCTTCGTGTGTTTAATGAATCAAATGTTGAAGTCATTGATTGATCCCTTCATCGTCGTATACTTTGATGATATCCTGATATACAGTCAGAATGAGACGGAGCACATGAATCATCTCAGACAAGTGCTTCAAGTATTGGCCAGCAACAAGCTATACTTAAATTTGAAGAAGTGTAGTGTCTTAATTGATCAATTGTTATTCCTGGGATTCATTATGTTGTCCATGCGTATGACTGGACGAAGAGAAGGTTCGAGCTATTTGAAATTGGCCAACTCCAACAAACATACATGAGGTACAAGGTTTTCATGGATTGACGACATTCTATCGTGGATTTGTGCGGAACTTTAGTACTATTGTCGCACCAATTACCGATTGTATGAAGAAGGGTCTATTTCAATGTATCGAAGAGGCAAAAAAGAGTTTCACAGAGATCAAGCATCGGTTGTCCACTACACCGGTCTTGGTGCTCTCCAATTTCAACAAGTTGTTTAAGGTAGAATATGATGCATCTTATGTAGGCATTGGGGGAGTTCTTTCTTAGGAAGGCAGGCCAGTTGCCTTCTACAGTGAGAAGCTCAGCGACACATAACAAAAGTATTTGACCTATGAGCTTGAATTATACGCAGTGGTCTAGGTATTGTGTCATTGGCGTCGTTATCTTATTCAGTGGGAGTTTATCCTGTACATTGATCATCAAGCTATAAAAATTATCAATAGTTAGACTAATGTGAATTGTATGCATGCTAGATGGATTTTTTTTTTTTTTACAGAAGTTCACGTTTGTTCTGAAGCACAAGTCGGGACAACAGAGGGTGGCAAACGCACATAGTCGACATGCATCCTTTCTTATCACAATGAACAGTGAGTTGGTCGGATTCGACTGTCTTAAGAAACTTTATACTGAAGACAAGGATTTTGTAGATGCATGGACAAGGTGCCAAGAAGGTCACCCAAGTGACTTTCTGATTTAGGATGGTTTCCTCCTCAAAGGGAATCGACTTTGCATTCTGCAGAGTTCGTTGCCGGACAAAATTATTATCGTGCTACATGGCGGTGGCCTTAGTGGTCACCTTGGATGGGACAAGACTAGGGCAATGGTGGAAGAGCGGTATTACTAGCTGCAACTAGCTCGTGATGTGGGGAAGGTAGTACAACGGTGCCATATTTGTCAGACCTTTAAAGGGTAATCACAAAATACAGGTCTCTATACGCCATTACTTGTGCTTGATAGCCCTTGGGATGATTTATCCATGGATTTTGTACCAAGTCTCCCACGAACACAACGTGGTGTGGATACAATGTTCATGGTGGTAAACCGATTCTCCGAGATGGCACACTTCATTTTCTGTAAGAAGACCTTTGATGCAGTTCATGTTGCTAATCTGTTCTTCAAGGAGGTTGTATGACTACATGTGATTCCTAAGACGATTACTTCAGACTGAGACACAAAGTTCATTAGCCACTTTTGGCGAGCCTTGTGAAATCAGTTCGGTACACGACTTCAATACAACAGTGCCTACCACCCACAAACAAATGGGTAAACCGAGGCTGCGAACTGCACATTGGGGAATCTAATTCGTTTTATTTCAGGTGATAAGCCGAAGTAGTGGAACATGGCCCTGGCACAAGCAGAATTTGCATTCAACAACATGGTAAATCGCTTGACAGGGAAGTCTCCATTATAGATTGTCTACAGGTGCGTGCCTTGCCACACACTTGATTTGGTTCCCCTGCCCAAGCTCCCGGCATGAGTATTGCAGCTGAATATATGGCGGACCGAATTATGGAAATAAATGTCGACGTGCGAAACCAGTTACATGCTTCGAATGAGAAATACAAGGAAGAGACTGATAGGCATCGACTGCCAAGATGTTCAAAGTAGGTGATTAAATGATGATCCATCTACGTAAAGAGCGATTTCTTACTGAGACTTACAACAAGTTGAAGCACAAGAAGATTGGCCCGATACTGATCATTCAAGAGATCAATGACAATGCCTACATTTGATCTTCTGGATGACATGTAGATTTTGAAGACTTTCAACATGGCGGATCTGTACGAGTATAATGAACCAAAGTAGGATGAGAATTCGGGGTCGAGTTCTTTTGAAGTGGAGAGGACCGATGTAAAGCGGGTCACCGACTATTTCATGGCTCAGATGGACCAGAGGAAGATCGGTCAAGGTCGGAAGTGATCCGGACCATAATACGACTGTATCTCACAATTCAAAATGAGTTTCCAGATGTATAATATATGATTTTGGGGTAGCTTCAGCTAATAAAACCAACCAACCTGCTATGCCGGGTTTTCCATGCCGAATTTATAAGATTGGACCCGATTGTCGATCATTAGCTTAGTTTTAGTTGGATTTTACTATTTATAGTAAGTTTTGTTTTGATCATGTCTTTTGATCCATAGGGTTTTAGAAGTCATGCCCAACATGGAAATGACTTAGAATAGTGTGTAGAATCAAGTGGTTGGGCTGGTTTGAAAACTTTCTATTTTTGGCTAACAACCATGAGTTATAGTAGAAATGAGAGACATCTATTCAAGTCAGATTTTCTAGGTGTTTTAGTTGTGGTTGAACTTTAATATTTCGTTTTAAGGTTGGGTTTTCTATTTAAAGCATTATAGAAACCATTTTATTCATTCAATCAATTATTTCATAATTTTTTTGAGGTTGTTTCTTTTTTATCTTATTTTATTCTTCTCGTGGATTCGAGAACTACCCGATGAGAAAAACGGTGATCGACCTCCCACATCCTCCCTGCGTCACACGCCCACATGTGGTTTGAACCATCCATTACATCCATCCTGCTCTAGCATCATTTGGACCACCACCTTGTAAATGTTTACTTTTATTATTTGAAAAAAAAAAAAAAAAAGTCCAATTGTCAACCTCAATCATTCATTTGGTGGAGCCATGCATTCTTAGATAGCCCCACTCTAAATAATTCCCTTCAAACAGAATCACAAACTTCCCATCAGTGACCACCCATAGTAACTTGTCATGGAGGCCTATCTTTCCTGACAAAAAGCTACTTGTGTAGGACATCGACTCCATGCGAATGGTAGGCCCACCATGACGATCATCTGGCATAAAAATCAAGCCACTATGGAATCAATGGACAACTAACAACACGCTGGTGTGACATATCCAATAAGTAGATCGGTCTGATTTTCAAGATGAATGATCTTCACCGCATGGTCTACTGTTTGACTAGAGCGGATGTCCCACACAAGTCTCTAGTCTCATGTGAATACTTGGCTAAACTTAGTGGATGCTCTAGATGGATGACTGAACCTTATCTAAAAGCACAAGGTGCACTCCCAGCTCGTTTGAGTGCAAGCCATGTATACAAAGCTCATGAAAATTGAACCAGTTGAAAAGTCTCCTCATCTTTTTCATCTAGAGTTCGGATCCTCTGTTGAAATTGAGCAGAGAAACCCTGCTTGTCACTTCTCGGATTGCTTCAGCTCAGCCTGAACGTGACAAGCAGGCTGTTCAGAGCAGCAGAAGAAGCAGAGATTCTCTTGCTCGGTTTCAACAGTGGATCCGGATTCCTTCGTCTATGGTCTCATTCGATGATGAAGTCCAAACTCCTTCGGAGTCCGGATCCTCCATTGAAACCGAGCAGAGAAACCCTGCTTGTCACTTCTTTGATTGGTCCAGCTCAGCCTGACTGTCGGAACTAAGGATGAGCTGGACCAATCAGAGGATCCGGATTCCTTCGTCTATGGTTTCGTTAGATGATGAAGCATCCTTGTCATAGACGTCCAACCTATTGAACAAATCCATGGTCTGTAGTCCCTAGAAGTCTTTATCTCTGGTGGGCCATCCTCATACCGGGGATAGGATCCACGTTATAACAGTACCAGGACATATCCGTCACATTGTGGGCGCCTGCTTCATTTTTTTTGGGATCATGCCTAAAACACTACGCCAAAATCGCATTTTTGCGACGGACCAAGTCCGTCGCAAATCGATAATAGCGACGGACTTGGTCCGTCGCATGGGCCGTCGCAGTTTACTATGTGGCAAATTTTAAACGACGAATTATGTTCGTCGCTTTTAAACGACGAATTACGCCCGTCGCTAAATTATGTAAAGCGACGGATTTAGCGACGGACATCGGTCCGTCGTACAAAATTGTTGCCACATAAATTGGTCCGTCGTTAAATTTATGGGCGACATTTATTTAGGAATTTTAGCGACGGGTTTGGTCCGTCGCTAAGTTTTCTGAACGCACACCTATTACGTTTGAATTTATTTTTGAATCTATTGCACCTGATAGTCATCCAAATTATTTAAAACAAAAAAAAATTTAAAACCTAACAAATCATAATTATATCATATATGAAACTTAAAGTCCTTACATTTCTAGTGAAAAATAATATTAATATTTGTTACAAATCTACACATTGAAGTGAACCATTCTCCATAGAATGAGCAACTAGGCTTTATTTTGTTCCCAATATTGAAACCAATCTCTTGACCATACATGAAGCTAGCCTTCATTTCTAATCTTTCCTGTGTAGCTACTTCCACCTCATACGTTAGCAAATCCATCAACTGGTCCACCTGCAAAATCCAGAATATAAAACATAAAGAGTATCAGTATTATATGAAACATACATAATGTTTTCTTCACATATGTGATTAAGAATCAAAATCTTAATCGGGCTTTCCTTGATCTCCGTGTAGTGAAAAAGATAATCATAAATTTGTATTTGTAGCTCTTAGTGCTTTTCCTAGAGGTACCCGTGCTAGAAAAGAAACATTCTTTTAACAAGAAGCCTCCATTTTGTTGATAGTACTTGCCTTTGAGCTTTGTTTCGTTGTTCTTCTTGCGAACCCAGTACGAAAAAGTGAGACATGGTATCCAAAACACAATAAATGCGGAGGTTGCTGCAAGGGAAGAAGAAAAGAAGATCATCGAGTGTGTTAAGTAGTTGTACAAATGGGATTCTGCAAATTGGTGATTTGAGATAAACTTAAATTCGAACTGCATGGTGAGTATCCCACAAGGAGGGGGTGCTCGCTACTCACAGCAAGAGCATGTTCTTGGAAGTCCATTCAAGATGGACGCTTGAAGCACAACATCTGGTTGTGAATATGAATCTATAATACTGGGCTACTAAGGCTTCTCCTAATTTACCAAAATTCTTAAGTTTAATGTCTTGTGTGCTCACTCTGATTTGTACACTTTGGTGATGGATCTGGAGTGTCTGATTAGTGAACCAACTATCAGAAGAACAAAATCCCCAAAATTGCACTGATTTTAAGTTCATATCTCTTTTACCCACCTCCCACTTTCGAATATTTGAGAAAATTTTAAAGCAATGGTCTGAAAAGTAGCTATTGGGGCTGAATGTCCAGAAAAGCCAACTCCTGCTGCACTTTTACCATTGGCTTCTCCATGGGGTGGTCTGTTAGTTGTTGGGTCCAGATTGATCAACATATTTGTCAATCTTGTGAGTAGGATAGATGCCATTTGGAAAACGTCAATCAGCATGCACCTTGTATACGGCCTCCAATTCTATTTACTTGGTTAAATCCTCACAGCGATGATTAATTAGAAGGAATGGGAGTTATCTCTAACCTAGGATAGCTTGGGGCAGTGGAAATGGCTTATGACATCCATTTCTCAGTTTAAAAACATCGCCTATAGTCCCGTTTGGGCACATACAAGCATATCCTGGAATATTTAGAATTAGGCAAGTTAAAATTAAAAATTAAAAATCTCAAACACCGAGTATTTCGTTAGTGGAGTGACAAAACTATTGTAAGTATATGTCTGTAATATATATATAGGATTTGATATCCAGTAGGTAAAAGACTTTCTATGACCAATCTTTTAAAAGAAGTTGAATAATCAAATAAAAAATAAGATCATAGATCACAAGATCCTATTCTTTTTCTTTTTTCACAATCAGGGATGATAGCCGGTCCTGATTTGTGACCGTTCATCATTCGACAAACAAAACGGAACAATGAACAGTCTGGATTTGATATATAGTGGACAAAAGACTACTGCAATTGAGGCAAAGATGGCATAGAGCTATTGCCAAAGTCAAAACAGAGTTTCTATGTCCAATTTTCCGAAAAAGTTTAATAGTCAAATCAGAATATCAGATCATAGATCATAAGAAACTATCATTGTTTCACAATCAGGGATGATGACTAGTCCCGATTTGGTGACCTTTCCTCATCCAAACAATACAAAATGATGAACGGTCTGGATTTAACATCTAGTGGGCAAAAGACAATCACAATTGAGGAAAAGGCTGGCATAGATCATTTCTGAACTCAAATGAGAATTTCTATGATCAATGTTCTTAAAAAGTTGAATAATCGAATCATCAAATCAGATCATAGATCATAACATAATATCATTTATTCACAATCAGCGATGATGATTGATCCTGATTTGTGACTGTTCATCATCCAATAAACAAAAAGGAATGGTGAATGGTCTGATTTGATATCAAGTGGGCGAAACACTATTGCAATTGAGACAAGGTTGGCATAGAGCTATTGGGAAACTCAAAAAGTAGAATAAATCAGATCATAGATCATAAGACAATATCATTTTTTACACAATCAGGGATGATGACCTGTCCTGACTTGTGACCTTTCATCATCCAATCAACAAAAAGGCCGCTGAATGTTGTTGGATCACATTCTTTTGTACAATTCTATTCTAATAGATGTCTCTGCCTCTGTGATGAACTCATCTTGGTTCACCAAGATTCACCACTGTACATGTGGCTGCAGTACAGTTGGTGAATCCAAACCATCCACCAGGTGGGGTTGAATTTCCCTCAGTAGAAAAATCACATCGTTCGAGCAATCCTATCCTATCTATCTACAGCCTTCAAATTAATGGACGGGACACAATCAAAAACAAAATTCCATTCACAAGATTGGCTAGGATCTTCCAATTGGTGTGGTTTTCAATAAATGGGTTGTCCATGGTACCACATGGACGGCCAAGATTTCATGACCATTCATCAACATCTCCAACAGCGAGACAGGACAAACCATCTTTTCTAAGCAGGCTTGCAAGAGGTGGAGGCCCAGAAGATAGCAACCCCATCAATGCATGACTGCCCTGGGTTACCAAGAGAACACTCATTGGTGTTTAACTTCCACCAGTGCTCCACGCACACAGACCTTGGGCTTTCTGCTCAAATCATGTATGGTCTCCACCCACTTCCTCAAGAGGTCCAAAGGAGAGACTCCACAAAATTTATTGTCTATCATTGGCTTCTATGGTAGAATCAGTCGGGGAGGCCCGAGAGGCAGTGGTTTACCCTGTGGTGGATGTCAGCAGTTCGAGTCCGCTTATCTCCAGCTCGTTACCTTAGCCAATACAAAGGTACAGGATAGCACCCAATTGTTCCAATTCGGCAGTCCGATCTATGATTTATCATTCATGGATGTTGATAAGATCCTTCCATTTAGCAGCACCTTAGGATGGCATAGCCTTAACGTTAATGGCGAGGTTCAAACGAGGAAAGGTTTATGGTGGATACCTTGGCACCGAGAGACGTTTGGCTGCAAGGACCCTAGGAGGCCATATTTGATTTGATTTTCTCAAATAGCTGCTCCCTAGGACAGGAGACCCCTTCAAATATATTTCTTTTTTGTTCTTGCCAGTTACTACACATTATAGCATGCGATAACAGGCACCAGACAAATATCCCTCTTGAGCAAAATGGTTCAACAGCCAACTAGAATTCCTGATTCATAGTACTCAATTCCAACTACGTCACAAGACTCATAACCTGTCCATTCTCCTCCAGTTTAGATTATGACAAAAGTTTTATGGGCATGGGTGCCGCATACCCATAATTGATTTAAATATCAATTTTGACAGGCACATGGCAAAAAATAAATTTAGAATTCTTCTACAGCTAAATGGAAACTAGGATATCCAAACTTCTGGTACTTGAAAACCAAACAGCTAAATAAAACAAATTTTGGACATTCCGCTTGCATGGCGTAACTGGTTCAGAGGGCTCTACGATGGGAATAGACAGGACAGGATAGAAAGGAATAAAAGGTGTAGAATAAGCTACTTTAAGACCCTGAGCATCTAGATTTTGATATCCTAAAGTGGACTGGGAGCAGTGCATCACCCTGGTTAGAAAGATAATGAGTATGATATTCAAAAAGCATATTCTTAAGGTAATTGGAATTTGGAATACTCACAGGATGAATTCCAAGCAGCTTCTGATTTGCGACAGACACAACCTGCAGAAAAGGTTTTGCTTAAACATGATCATGAAATTTATAAATATGATTCCACTTGAAGCTAAATGAGAAGCATATGATTCTGAAATTGATAATCAAAGCATGAAAACATACAGCAAATGCCTCATTTATTTCATAGTAATCAATTTGAGAAGCTTCCAGGCCAGCATTTGAAATGGCTTTCGGTATTGCAAGTGCTGGAGCAGTCGTAAATAACTCAGGTGCCTGCATGGAGAATCCTATTTTAGCATCCAGTTGGACTTCCTAAAGCCAATCTACCCCTCCCAAAAGAAAAGAAGAAAGAAAGAAAGAAAGAAAGCAGAAGAGATTGAAATTAACCAGAAGTTCCTAGGTTACAGAATGGCAATGCCTGATTCCTCTGAAAGGAAATGTCCTTTGTTTAGCATAATAATCATGAGAACTGCCATGCCATAAGTACTTTCAAATGGACTCAGGAAAACTTCCATCACTTTCTGGTGTTCAGATGGTTTGTGACATTTTCCAGAGAGAGAGCTTTAGTAATCATTAACAAAATACCTGAGCTGCATCAGCATATCCTGAGATCTTTGCAATCACTTGCAGTCCTAGTTCAAGTGCCTTTTCTCCACTCACTAACACTAATGCAGCAGCACCATCACTGTCCAAAGGAAAATAATAATAATAAAGCTTCGAATGCAAATCGATGTGAAATACTAGCAAAAAAAATTGAACTTGCACCTCTTATCAGTTATCAGTCACATCACTCACCATACTGAAGAATAAATAAAGAACATCTGAGACTCAGAATGGAACCAGGAGATGGGAAAAGTATCTAGCATATTGCAAAAGGATGGGAGAGGATCACCCTTCATCTAATGAGAATTAAGAATGGCCTGAATTTGAAAATAATGATGCAATAATACAAAGTCATAGAGAGGTCTTAAACAAAATATAGGGACCATTTCTAAATATAGTTTAAGGGGCTTTTTTATCCACTACAGAATTTCGAGTGCAGTCTGTCAATTTTGCCCAGATGCTTAGATGTTTCAGCATTCGCATTGTCAAGTTGAAATGACTGAACAGCCTTTAAAAAATAATAATAATAATAATAATAATAATAATAATAATAATAATAATAATAACAAACATCATCTCATTTTAGAATATGTAACCATCTATAATATTTGGAAATGGACCCAAGATCGTGTCCCATGACCAGGCTTCAGCACCTATGACCAGCAACCCAGGTAAAACCAGTCTAGGACACAAACAACTTGTCTAGAACACAGACAACTTGTGCAATTCGCACTCATGACATCAGCCAGCAACAATATCAAAAGCGCACAAATAGCAAGCACAGGAGATGAAAGTAGACCTTATACTAGAGGCATTGCCGGCGGTAACGGAACCTCCATTCTCCTTAAAATTTGGCCGGAGCTTCCTTAGTTTTACAGGATCAAACTGGCCAGACAAACACAGTATATTATTATTAGTTGAGCTTCTAAAAATTATAAAAGCAACTAGAAAATATATGCTGAGAAACTCCACATCAACATGCCCATCTTCTGTAAAATATTTTACATCTAAACACTTAAACTGACTTGTTGAATAACAATAGTAATAAAGAAATAAACAAAAACATAATTAAATCCTTTCAGCACAGAAAGCTATGCAGAAAGAATCAAAGGACATACAATCTCAACTAGAATATATATACTGTCTAGAATTTTATAGACTGATGCCTTAATAAATGTGAAGAGTACAGTTCCATGACTCCAAAATGTTGAAAGCATGGAAACATAACCAAAATACATTTACTTCCACAATCATCTTCTGTCATTACTTTTTCTAGGCCTTCATCTTTATCAACAAGCACGGATGGCTTTCCTCTCCCCCCAGAAACTTCAACCTGCATGATTAAAAAAAGTAATCGTAATTAAATTAAAAAAATCCTTATAAATCAAAACCCTTTCTTATAATTACCAATTTACCATAGAACTAGAATTCTAACCGGAACTATTTCCCATGCAAAGGCACCACCATTGCGAGCAGCAATACCAAGCTCAAAGCTCTGAATGGCATAGGAATCCTGTAAAAGTCAAATACAGTAACTTAGAAGTCTTCCAATCTAACTGTACAAAATTTGGTCATTTCGCCTTGACTGAACTTGAATTTGCACAAACTTGATAAAAAAATGCATTGATCACTAGATCAGGTAAAGAGTACACACAGTAAGTAGCAGCAATCGCCATGATTTCACGGTCCTGGCCCACCAAAACCATGATCTTCGTGATATTTAGCCATAACAAGCTGATGGGTATGCTTGCAATAAGTAGGATCACAATCATTCGATGCAATGACAAGGTGATCAGGTCCCAGTTCTTGGACCCATATGCTTGGCTGCAGACGGGTTCGAGTCCAGAAGCAAGTCCAAAAAGGACCGAATATCCGGTGATGTTTGTGAAACCGATTGCGAAGGCCCCACCGGCGAGTTCTAAGCTTCCGAGCCGTCCTAAACAGAAGACTGAGAGCATAGCCCGGACATAGATGACCAAGTTCATGGCTGTGATCGGCAGCGCCATGGACCATAGTTCTTTTAGCTCGTTGATAACCCATGTGATCAGTGAACAACACCCAAAATGGGACCAGCAATAGTTGTGCAGAAACTGTGCAGAAATTCCAAGTACCCATATTGGGCCTTGCACCATAAATTCTAGGCACACTTTCAGTGGGCCCCACCTTAGGGGTTTTGATGCCCATATATAGGGCTATCAAAAGGTCACATCCTCTCACCCAGAGTGGACCCCATGTGATCATGAATCGGACCCAAAAATGGGCCCGGCTAATTTCTGCACAAGATGAAAACTGAAAATCTGTTCTAATGGATCTTGTGTGGCCCCATCTCTGTGGGGTCCACCAACTGTGTGTGAGTCTTTTCAGAACACCAAATCTAATCAAGCCCCTTTCTCACCAAAACAGATAAATCTATATCACAAACAAAGCAAAATTCCAACGAAATCAACACATAAATAACAAACCCACTTATCATCAAATGCCAAATCCATGTGCCGTACAGGCATTCTATCAAACACGTGAGAGGCATCCTTCGCACTCCCACAATTCCCATAATAATACCTTATTTGCATTGAGAAGCCTCGGGTTTGCAAGAGAATCAATCTGGATTAGAAAGCAACTTCAAGTTATAACAATAGATATCTATAACCATGACTGATCTCAAAAGGCGAGATCATACCCATGACCATCAAAACCCCCTCTTAACAAAGAAATTGCAGATGAATCTAATCAAGAACCATAGAACTCATAGAAACAGAAGGTTCCCATGTTTGGCATGGAACCTTGGTGTCCAAAAGAAACAAAAAGGAATGATCAAAGAGAAAGCCAATAGGTAGGAATTCTAAGAGGAAGCAGTACAACATCCAAAAAGAAAATCCAAAACCAGAAAAAAACTGAAAACGGGAAATACAATAACTGAGATATACCAAAACAGGAAAACATAAACAAGAAAGCCACAGTTTAAGGTTCCAGAATTACCCTCCGTTGCATGTAGGAAGAAACGCCAATAAAACCCTCACGCATAAAGGATGGTATTACAGATACAACCAATTCAAGATCTGTGGTCCATCAAAGACACAGGTCCCTAATCTTGAACCTTCTAAGTCTTAAATTTCACACATTTATTTCAGGAATCTCATCAAACATGTGCCATGCTTGTTGCTCACTAGGTAATGAAATTACACATTTGTTTCAGGAATTTCATCAAACATGTGACATGCTTGTTGTTCACGGGATAATGAAATTACACACATTTGTTTCAGAAATTTCATCAAACACGTGGCCTGCTTGTTGCTCATTGGAATTTCATCAAACACATTTGAACCAGTCCGTAGTCATTTAAAGAAAAGTAAAATCCTCTACCAGAAGCAACCTTAAGAAAATTTCAACAATCCAATTAGAAAATGGAACATGACTTATCAAAGTGACAGAGTGCATGCACCTTGCTTACCTGCAAACACAAATACCGAACATATAACCCAACAATGAAGGATATCCATACCAAAAACCTAATCAAAAGCCTGAACTAAATACCAATCCATCAAGAAAACTCAAAGCAGAAAGCCTAAATTAAAATCCTAATAAAAATATTAGGATTTTTATTAGCCTAAACCAGAAAAAAACTGAATACCCTGCTTGTTGCTCATTAGATTTTTGGAGAGAGAGAGAGAGAGAGAGAGAGAGAGAGAGAGAGAGAGAGAGAGAGAGAGGAGGGGCGGGAGACGGCAGAGAGTGAGAGGGAATGAGGGATTTGGGGGGTTTTTCAAAGTAAGGGGACGGGAAATCGGATTGCACGCTCTTATCGTGCGGGAGTAAACTCAGTTGGGCCCACCTAGAATGTATGTGCTTTATCTATTCCGTCCATAAGTTTTTCCAGCTCATTTTAGTGGTTGAGCCCAAAATTTAAGCATATCCAAATCTCAAGTGGACCATGCCACGGGAAACAGTGGGAATAATGATTTCCACCGTTGAAACCTTCCCAGGCCCTACAGTGATGTTTATTTGTCATCCAACCTGTTCATTAGATCACATGGATATGGATGAAGGGAAAACACAAATATCAGCTTGATCCAAAACTTCTGTGTCCGCCAAGAATTTTTCAATGGTAGACATTCAGTTCACACATTTCTTGTGGTGTGGTCCACTTTAGATTTTGATATGCTTCATTTTTTTGCACCATACCTAAAATTTTCTGTTAAGATGGATGGACGGAGTGGATTAAATACGTAACTCACTGTGGGCCCCACAAAAGTTTACTCCACACGTGCGGAGTTACCAGTACGCACTCTGCTTCCAGGGCGGGGCGTGAATTAGGTGTTACCCGGGAACAGCTTAGTGGGTGTTACCCCCACCATATGGCCCACATGGATGATATTTTGTATATCCATGCCGTCCATCTGTTTCTACAGCCCATTTTAGGATGACTTTCCAAAAATTATGTAAATCCAAATTTCAAGTGGACCATAACACTAGAAATAGTGTGATTGAGTGGCTTGCAATTAAAAATTCCAAAGAGCCCATCGTAAGGTTTTTGTAATGTTTATTTGCAATCCAAGCTCTTGATAATGTCAATAAAGTCTTGATGAAGGGAAAATATAAAGATCAGATTGATCCAAAACTTTTGTGGCCCACGAAACGTTTTTAATGGTTATACATCACTGTTTCTAGTGATATGGTCCACCTAAGATTTGGATCTTCTTAGGATTTTGGATCACATCCTAAAATGATATGAAAAAAGAGATAGATGGTGTTGATATATAAAAACTACAACAAGATGGGCCCCACACGGTTAGGGTAACACCCACTAAGCTGTTCATGGGGTAACACCTAATTCACACCCCTTGGCTATGGGGCCACTGGACGGTGCTTTGTGGGCCCCTCCATGACGTATGTGTTTTATCCACGCTGTTTAGTCATTTCTGAAGATTGTTTTAGTGCTTGATCCAATAAATGAGTCAAATCTAAATCTCAGGTGGACCACACCACAGGAAAATAGTATTGATTGAATGTCCACCATTAAAAACCTCGTAGGGCCCACTATATTAATTATTTGACATCCAACCTCTTAATTAGGTCATACAGACCTGGATGTAGGTAAAAAACAAATATCAGCTTGTTCCAAAACTTCCGTGGCCCTCAATAAGTTTTTAACAGTGGGTGTTCAATTAAAATTGTTTCTTGTGATGTGGTCCACTTGAGATTTGGATCTACCTCAAATTTGGGCTCATGCCATAAAATGATCTACGAAAATGTATGGATAGAGTGAATGAAACACATTCATCATGGTGGGGCCCACAGAGCACCGATCACTTGGCATTGACTGGTGGCAGGGTCACTAACCAATCCATCTGATATATTTTATGTATATCTAATCCATTCATCTGTTCTTTTATATCATTTTAAGATGCAATAGAAAATATTAGAAAAGATCAAATTCTCAATGGCTAGATTAGAGTTTGGGGTCCAATGACTATACATTTATTAGGTTTTCATGAGGTCAACAAGTTACAGCGCAATTTGGACCTAAAAATTTGGCCTAATTTGGAAATCTAATCCATTCACTCTATTATATTCATCAATAACTTTGATTTGACTGGTCACTTGCCCTGATCAAGTTTAAGATGAGAAAGATACTAAATAGATAAAATTGATCAATGATGGGCCATATCTTGTAACCTAACCATTAGATTTGAGTGAAATTTAATCTAAACATCTAAAGTCATTTACTTTTCAATTTGGACCAATCAGATCGTCCAAAATTTGTCTAGCTCTAGACAAACTGATTGTACACATTTAAAGAGTCTTTTATACGGATATGATTCGGGCTTAATTTTGTTTTCAATAATAATTACCACGTTCTAAACATATCTGACCATTCAGATCAAGTTTAGGATGACTTGATCATAGAATTTGATCAATCTCATCATTATAAATTTTCCTTGCAATTAATTAACATCATTATATTAAGGCCTTCATTTTTTGCACCAATGAACATGTATGTATGCATAAACCAATCTGATAACCAGTTAACTGAATGAGTGTAATTTTTCATTTTCAACTATCCAATAAATGTCCACCAATAAATTTGGCCTACTCATTTCAAATTTCTCGCTTTTATTTAACCCACAATTTTTTTCCAACATTTTTTTTCAAAACCGGTAAAATCTCTTCTTTTTTTTTTATCAAATATCTCAACTTTTATTTCTTTTGAAAATATCATTTTTTTAATCAAACTTCTTAATTTTTTCGAAATACAAAATCTTAATTTCTTTATAAAAATTTCAATTTTTTTACGAACTTATCAATTTTATTCGAACTTCTCAACTTTTTTCAAATGGTCATTTTTTTTTTAAATCTTTATTTTTTGAATCTTATTATTTTTCTAAATCTCAATTTTACTAAAAAATTGTTAATTTATTTTCAAACCTCTCAACTTTTTTTGTTTGAAAATCACAAATTTCTTTTTTAACTTCACAATTTTCTTTTTCAAAATGTTTAATTTTGTGAAAATTTGAAAAGAAATTTCAAACATATTAATTTTATTCAAATTTCTCAATTTTGTTTTTAAAATCTCTTAACATTTTCTTTCAAATTACTAAATCTGTTATTTTAAATATCAAATTTTTTAATTTTTAAAAAATATCAGTTTTTTTCAATATCTCATTTTTCTTAAATTTTATTTTCCGACGGACCTTATTTGGGGGGCATCTTTTCGGGCTGGAATTAGCGACGAGCCAAATCCGTCGTTAAATAGCGACGGACTAAGTCCGTCGGAAATTAAAATTTTGCGACGGACTATGTCCGTCGGTAAATCCCGCGACGAAATCCCGCCTTAATTTCGTAAAAGCGACGGAATATTTTAAAATACGACGGACTAGATCCGTCGTTAAACCAAGCAATTTTTACGACGGTCAATATTCGTCGTAAAATCCGTCGCAAAAATGCGATTTTGGCGTAGTGAAACGAACTGGCAATGGATATACAATACATACATCAAGGTGGGCCCCACAGTCAGGACAGTATTGGGTGATGCCGGGCCGCACCTAATCCGCTCCCCAGATAAGGCTTCCATTAGGCAAGACACTCGATCAAGCAATCTGGACGGCTGGGATTAACGTAGATGTGGGACCCACGTGTAGAGCAGTTTTTTCATATATAAAAAGAGCTAAAACAGAAACATGCACGAATCGCACTACAACCCCTATCAATGGAGTCTTTGCTTCTCCCTCTTCTCTCCCTTTTCTTCTTCTTCCTTCAGTTTCCTTCACCAGCTTTTACTCGAGATAGATATTTCATCAGCTGTGGATCGGACCACAACACCACTGACGATGACCGTGTTTTTGTCGGCGATTTCATGTCTCCATTCCTCTCTGGTGATGGAGATCATATTCCCGTCAAAGAAGCTTCAAATTCAAATTCTCTCTACAACACAGCGCGTGTTTTCCCAAGAATGTCCTCCTATAAGTTCCCAATCAACAGCAATGGAATCCATGTAGTACGCCTCCATTTCTTCCCGTTCTTGTCTGATGGCCACAATCTCTCCTCTGCTGTTTTCCATGTTTCGGTTTCTGGGGTTTTTCTGTTTAGAGATTTCAAGGTCGAAACCAATGAAAATTTTACACCCAAGGAGCACTTGCTCATGGTTAACCGTAATGAGCTCGAAATCTCATTTACTCCTTCGATAGCGTCCTCTTTTGCATTTGTTAATGCAGTTGAAGTGTTTTTGGCACCCAATGGTCTCATCAGTGACAGTGCCCAGCTTGTAGGTCCCACAGGCCCTGTGGATTACAATCTGTTAGGAAAAGTATTAGAGACCGTCCATCGAATCAACGTTGGTGGTCCGACAATCAGCGACTCCACCCTGTGGAGACGTTGGATTTCTGATGAGAACTTCCTATTATACTCTCAGGCTGCGAAGAATGCCACGCATTATGAGCAGATCCGTTACGGGGAAGGGGTGATCCCTGATATCGCTCCTGACAATATTTATCTCACCGCCCAGCAAATGAATCGGGATAGCAATTCATTGAGTCAGAATTTCAATATAACTTGGAGCTTTGGAGTGAGCTCTGGTTCAAAATACCTTGTTCGGTTGCATTTCTGCGACATTGTTAGTGATGTGCTGAATGAGCTGTATTTCCATGTCTACATTGGAGATTCCATTGCAATTAGAGATTTCCATCTCAGTGATAATGTCTCCGAGCTTGCTGCACCGTACTATGCAGACTTCGTCGCAGATCCCGACTATTCGAGCCACATAAATGTAAGTGTCGGTCCTTCAGATAAAACAACATTTTTGAAACAAAATGCGATACTAAACGGAGTGGAGATCATGAAGATAACTGATGGTGAGGTTTCCATAAGCAATTCAAGGAAACCGACCATCGGCGTTCTGGTCGGTACCACACTCGGAGGCTCTGCTTTTATCTTGCTGCTTGTAGTAGTTTCAGCACTGGTGTTTAAACACCGGAGGAAGACAACAGAAAAGCCCAAACAAAATGCTAGAGCTGGGGAAAGCATGTCATGTTTGCCAGTGTCAATACATGGAGGGAGTTCTCATACTTCAGTGACTGAATTAACCTCCACATCCGTCCATTCAAATATAAATCTCATCATGAAGATATCATTCACCAACCTCCAGCTCGCGACCAACAACTTCCATGAGACTTCTCTTATTGGTTTGGGCGGATTCGGCAACGTCTATAGGGGCATTCTCAAGGACGGTACCAAAGTTGCGGTGAAGCGGGGAAAGCCCGAGTCCGGGCAAGGTTATGCTGAGTTCATGGCTGAGATCATGGTCCTATCGCAAATACGGCATCGACATCTTGTTTCCTTGATCGGGTACTGCGAAGAACAGTCGGAGATGATACTAGTCTATGAATTCATGGAAAATGGGCCGCTAAAAAAGCATCTGTATGGTTCGGAATTGCCCTGCTTGTCATGGAAACAGAGGCTCCAGATATGTATCGATTCCGCACTGGGCCTTCAATATCTTCACACTGGCTCAGCACATGGAATCATTCACCGCGACATTAAGTCGGCAAACATTCTGCTCGACAAGAACTACTTGGCGAAGGTCGCTGATTTCGGCCTTTCGAAGGCGTTCCCTTCTCTTGATCAGTCCCACATAACCACCATCATCAAAGGCAGCTTTGGGTACCTTGATCCAGAGTATTGCAAAGGGCACCACCTGACCAATAAGTCGGATGTGTATTCATTCGGCGTGGTCCTTCTTGAGGTCCTCTGTGCACGCCCTGCTTTTGATCCTTCGCTTCCGAGGGAAGAGGTGAATTTATCTGATTGGGCCTTAGGAATGCTAAAGAAGGGGCTGCCGGAGCAGATCATCGATCCCAGAATCGTGGGTCAGATCAATCCTAACTCTCTGAGAAAATTCTTAGATATGGTGGAGAAGTGTTTGGCTGAGTACGGTGCCGATCGGCCAACAATGGGAGATGTGTTGTGGAACTTGCAGTATGTATTGCAGCTTGAAGAGATTCCAGTGCATAGAGAAGCATATGAAGATGGTGCTGCCAGTGCAGTTGGGTGGCCATTACAGAATGTTCGACGTGTTCCTTCTAGTAGTGTAGAAATTGAGAGCAATGATCTGTCCACCAACAGTAATCAGAGTTCGGAAGTGGTGGTCAGTGGAGTTTTTTCACAGTCGTTAGGGAGTGATGGAAGATAGATTTTGCATAGTTATGGCTCCTCTTCCACAAACAGAGCTTGGAGGTTGTGATCTGAGAAGAATTACAGGGGCCAGAGTCATGCATGTGGGGTCCACGATTTGGTGAACCAAAATTTTGATCTGATGAGCCCAACTCTGGATTGGGGTTCCCTCAAAATATCCCGGATTGGACTATCCAAACCCTTGGATCACTGGCCTATAGACAGTTAAGAGACCAATTGTAAACAACTACAGATCTTCCAATCTGGGAATTTTGGTGGGCATCCTAAATCAATGGTGGGGCATCATATCAATGGTATGGATCATCAAACCATGTACACCACATGCACACTTTTTTAGGCTTAGGACCCCATAATTCCTCTTGATTTGGACCCTGGTTTTTTAGTGTGCATGCAGTTTCTGTTATCTTTTAAACTGTTGGGGGATTTTGTTTAGTTGATTTAAAATAAAATATGCAATTTAACATGTTGTAGAAAGTTCAGAGAAAGAAGAGGTAGACTGCAGACTCAAGAATTGAAAATTTTCTCTTACTTTTTTCTATAACGTAGATTCCAACTATACGTTTGTATACTTTTAATACACAGATTTCCTTGATCTAGAAATATACAGCAAGGCTCATAGCTGTGCACAGCTGAGGCAATCTTAGCAAAGTCAAAAATCACAACCGTTCATTCATCTAATGGCTCTAGTTTATCACTGAGGTCGATGATGCCCAACTTGTGCAACGAATTTTGAAACTTTAGTTTTCCTATTATAACTTTTGTGAAGAAATCGACTAATTGATCTTCAGTTTTCATAAATGGAGTATAAATTACTTTAGTTTGAACTTTCTCTCCGATGAAGTGACAGTCAACTTCAATGTGCTTTATTCTTTCATGAAACACAGGATTAGATGCAATATGAATGGTGGTCTGATTGTCATAAAATAACTCCATTGAGCCCTTAACATGAAATCCCATGTCTTTAAACAGGGCTTTAATCCACACGAGTTCGCAAGTGGTTAAGATCATAATTCTGTATTCCGCTTCAGCATCGGAATGAGTAACAACACTTGGTTTTTTTATTCTTCCATGTGACAATGTTACCACTGAAAAATGTATTGGGAAAACCTCGCGGATGCTCTTCAACATAGTGTCATCGCTTCTCGTGCTCCTTACGTTTTCATTCCGTCTTTGCTAATCCAAGAGAAGTTACGTAGAACTTGAACTTCTCTGTAGGGACCACCTTGGTCAGAATATTCATTGGATTCACGCTAGTGTGAATCTTCACCAGAGATACATCTCCTTTCTCAAGCACTTGTCGAATAAAATGGTGATGCACATCAACGTGTTTAGTACGAGAATGATAAACATAATTTTTAACGAAATTTATAACACTCGAGCTATCACAATTATTGAGTACAACCTCCTGCTGAAGCTCCAACTGATTTATCATGCCCCTCAACCAAACAGCTTCCTTGAAAGCTTTTGTCACCATTATATACTCTGCTTCAGTAGTGGAAAAAGTCATCATCGACTGAAGCTTAAACATAAAACTAATCGCTCCACTTGCTAATACAAACGAGTAACTGGAAGTTGATTTTCTACAATCCATACTACCTGCGTAATCAGAATCGACATACCTAACCAACTTGTTCTTAGACTTTTCAAATGTCAAGACATAGTCCTGTGTACCCCGAATGTATCGAAGTAGCCATTTCACAGCCTCCCAATGTTGCTTGCCGGGGTTTGACATAAATCTGCTAACAACACTCATAGATTGTGAAATATCAAATCTTGTACAAACCATCGTGTACATCAAGCTTCCTACTGCGCTTGAATAAGGCACATGAGACATAACCTACTTTTCTTCATCATTTTTATGACATTGTTCTTAAGAGAGCTTGAAGTAAGCCACGTGAGGAATGTTAACTGGCTTTGTCGTATCTATCCCATACTTCATTAATACCTTCCCTAGGTATTCAGCCTGAGATAACCAAAGCTTGCTCCTCTTCCTGTCTCTTTATATATCAATGTCGAGAACCTTCTTTGCAGCCCCCAGATCATTCATCTTAAATGTCCCTGAAAGCTAAGTCTTCAATACATTGATGTCAAACATACTATGACTCGCAATAAGCATGTCATCAGTATATAACACTAGAATGAGAAACTTCTCATCACTCATTATCTTGTAATAGCCACAGTAATCATATTCACTGCTGGAAAAACCCTGACTCATCATGAAGGAATTAAATTTCTTGTACCATTGCCTAGGTGACTGTTTGAGACCGTACAACGACCTCTTCAACCTGCAAACCTTGTTCTCTGCCTCTTGTACCATATAACCTTCTGGTTGCGTCATGTAAATATGTTCTTCTAATTCCCCATGTAAGAAAGCAGTCTTTACACCATCTGTTCTATCTCGAGGTCGTATTGGGCAACCAGAGCCAATACAAACCTGATAGATACTTGCCTCACAACCAGTGTAAAGATCTCACTGAAGTCTACACCTTCACGCTGAGCATACCCTTTAGCTACCACTTTTGCTTTATATCTATCCTATTTCTTCCAAAAAATTCATTTACATCATATCGCTTTTCGGCCCACAGAAAGCTCCACAAGCTCCCAAGTTTCCTTCTTGTGAAGGGAGTCTATCTCTTCTTGCATTGTCACCTTCCTATTTTCAGCATCTATATCTTGTAGTGCCTGCTCAAAGTTAGACGGATCCCCCTCAATTGTAATAAGGGCGAATACAATGTTTGAGTCATCATTAAACCTTGCCGATAACCTACGATCCTTATGTGGATTTCTTCGCACAGGTGGCTACTCCACCTGATCCTGTACCTCTACCTGCGCATTAGTTTCGGCCCATGTCTCATCTCTGTCAAATTGAATGTCAACAACTTATGATTTTTCAAATTCCTTTGGTACATCCTTTCGGAACAAATACCCTTCATCGAATCTGACATCACGGCTTAGGGTAATTTTTCGTGTGATAAGGTCATATAAGCGGTAACCCTTCACACTGTCACCGTAGCTCACAGAGATCCCTTTTTTTGCCCTATGGTCAAGCTTATCTCTCTCAATTGACGGTACATAAGATTAAGCCTCACAACCAAATACCCGCAGATTTGAGGAGTCCATTGTATGATCATTCCACACTTCTTCAGGGATTTTATATTTAATTGCTGTCAAAGGAGACCGATTTATCAGGTAACAAGACATGTTAATAGCCTTTGCCCAAAGCTCTTTTTCAAACCCAACATTACTAATCATGGATTGGGCTCTCTCCAAGAGAGTCTGATTCATTGGCTCAGCCACACTATTCTGCTCTGGTGTGTGGCGCACTGTGTTGTGCCTCACGATCCCTTCTTCCTTACAAAACTTATTAAATTCCCTTGAAATAAATTCTCCACCATTGTCGGTTTTCAATACTTTTAATTTCTGCCTTGACTGATTTTCCACCATGGCCTTCCAATACTTCATGGCTCGCTCGCTCATGTGGCTTAAACGGGCATGCCACATATGTGCAGACGTAGAATCCGCTATAGTGGTTGCAGCTCCACCTACTGAAGTGCTCCTAAGTATCCTTATAGATGTTACCGTCCATCTGTCCCTTTATAATCACAAGAGTCCCCTTAGAAACTTTGCATAACCGGTCAAAACCGGTAAGCTTGCACCCCATAGCCTCGAGTGCACCAAAAGAAATCTGGTTCTTTTTCAACTTGGGAACGTGCCTCGCTTCCGTCAAGGTCTGTTCGATCCCATCAATTATAATTATGCGCACCGTTCCAATTCTAACAACCTTACAGGAGTAGTCATCGTCTAGAAATACTAAACTGCCCGCATACTCCCTGTATGAAGTAAAGACGCTCCGATCCGGGTAAATGTAATACGAAGCCCCGGAGTCCATGATCCACACATGGCTAAGAGATCTCATTTTTTAACACCATTAAGACCTCGCACACATCATCATCACCGCCTTCTCTTTCTTACCTTTCAGATTCTTACAATCTTTCTTTATGTGCCTTGCTTGGCCACATCCCCAACACTTAAACTTGGCCTTGCCCTTGCTCTTGGATTTGGATGTAGAACATGACAATCCTTCACCCCGCTCAAAATTTCTTCCTCTAGTAATTAATGCATCGGAGGAAGACCCAACGTCACCACTCTTCTGTCTCATAGCCTTCGATCGAAGGGCTGAGACAACGGTCTCAATGTTTATTGTTTCCCTACCTGCGCACAATGAGTATTTGAGCGACTCATACGAACTAGGAAGCGAGTTCAGTAGGATGCAAGCTTGATAATCGTCCTTCATCTGTTCTCCAATGTCTAGCAACTTGCAAATCAACCGATTGAATGTGTTGATATGGTCATCAACATCAATCCCCTCCTCCATCTTCAAGGTAAAGAGTTGTATCATCAGATACATCCTGTTTTCTAGAGATTTCTTCCCATATACGTTCTCTAGGTTAGCCCATGTATCAATCTGTTACGGTCTTCTCCCTCATGACGTGATAGAAAATGTCATCCGTCGGGCATAATTGGATAGATGTTTGGGCCTTCTTATCTATCTGGGTCCACTCATCCTCAATTCATAGCTTCCGGTCGCTTTCCAAGGGCGTGTTAAACCCCTTGCTACGTCAAGATGGCCTCCATCTTCACTTTCCACAACTTGAAGTTGTTTTTACCTAAAAACTTTTCAACGTCGAACTTTGTGTTCGATGCCATGTGTCGTCTCATATTCGAATCTGCTACACTTAATGATATCTCTGATACCACTTGTTATGAAAAAGAAGAATTAAACGATCATCACAAGCATGCACACAATCAAACACACAAACAACAATTCGTTTTTATATGGAAAACCCTTGCAGAAAAAAAACCGCGGCATAAAGAGATAGCAATCACTATGAATAAGAAGATTACAAAGATAAACTACCCATGAAAGAGCCCCAAGAGAGGAAGAAGCTTCTCTCCCCCTCACAACACTCTCCCCAAACCCTAATTATCAATTAGGATACCTTGGAATACATCTAAATCCGAGTTAACACCATTTATATAGCTAACCATTCGAAAATAAAAACAATTTATGCAGATTTGTGTAGCCATGCAAATCACCGACTTCACTGCCGACCGATCGCAACCCCCTGCCGATCGGTCACAAAAGTTTGGAAAAGTTTAGAGAGTTTAAGCTAAAATTTGACCCGTCAAGCCTCAAAGACCGACTGGTCTTGGTCGATCACAGCATATCCAGCGACCGATTTCAGACCCCTGCCGACCGGTCGTCGAGACACAAAAACTGTCCAGCGTCTAAACTATTCCCTAGGGCCAATATTCGACCGGTCGCCTAATCTGGCCGACCAATCGTAGGACCCTGTTTTTGCACAGTTTGAAGACTCCACCAACAAAATGTCCACATATCGGTTATAGACCTTTTATCAATTAGACAACCTGCTTAATCAACATCCAAATATCCAGTAACTTTCAAATTCCCATTGCACGTCATTAACACTCGTTTACCATGGGAACCTTTCAAATAAATAAGAATTTTATTTACAGCTTACATATAATTAGTAGGGTTGTAAATGCTTGGGTTTGGGGCGGGTCTAGTTTTGGCTAAATGGGTCCAAATTTTTTACCCTTTTACTAACCCGCCAAAACCAGACCTGCCCATTTACTAAAGGGGTCTACGTCCAAATTTTTTACCCAGACCCTTTTACTAAATGGGCGGGTCTAGGTCAAGTCTAAGTCAACCCCATCATACCCATTTAGTACTAAATGTGCGGGTCTGGGTCTAGTAGAGGGAGATCCACCCAGACCTATCTGGGTCTAGTAGAGGGAGATCCACCCAGACCCATTTATAAATGGGTCAGGTCTAATGGGTCGAGTCTAATGGGTCTAGAATGCAAGTATTTTTATCAGGTTTAAAACTGGGACTAGACAGGTTCAAGCCCGAATGAGTCCCTTGCAACATAGACCAAACCCGCCCATTTACTAAATGGGTTCAGGTCAGGTCGAGTCAAGCCCGGCCTAATATAAAGGAAAGCAAATCTAAACCCATTTAGTAATTGGGTCTGTTCTTGGACTCAAACCCGTACTATTTAACAAATGGGTCGGGTCTAAATGGGTTGGGTCCACTGACCCATTTACAGCCCTAATGATCAGTGCATGGATTGTGTATGAACTGACTAACCAAAGTAACGGCTTAAGTGATATCTAGGTGAGTAATGGTTAAATATATGAGACATCCAACCAAATGTTGACACCGTCCAATGTCTTCTATTGGCTTCTCCATTTTTTTTCAAGACAAACATTACAATCAACTAGTGTACATTTCGGTAAGTTTTACAACTATCTTTCCTATTTCTTTGAATAAATTAGGGATTTATTTTCTTTGTGAGAGAAAAAAATCATTTTTCAAGAGGCCACTTCTATTCTCAAAAAATATCTTAGTTTGACTAGATTTTTTTTTTTTTATCTCAAATCGAACCTTGATACTGCCTTTTAACTATCAAATAGCTTGAACATTATGGCCTGTGACCATAATATCATCAACATAAACCAAAACAATGACTTTTTCTTTTCTTTTTATTCTCTACTTGATAAACATTGTATAGTTTGCTCCATTTTGTTTATACCCAACGCTTAGTAGTGCAGATCATAGTTTTGCGAACCACGCTCTTAGTGATTATTTAAGCCGTAAATTGCCTTTCTTAGTTGGTAGACGATGTTTGTGCTCCCCTCAAGAGGATGCCTAGATCACCATGGAAGAAGGCATTTATATATATATATATATATATATATATATATATATATATATATATATATATATATATATATATATATATATATATATATATATATATATATATATATATATATCCAATTGATTTAATGGCCATTGACAATTAGCAGCCACGGATAATAAAACCTGTATAGAGCTCATTTTTGCAATTGGTGCAAAGGTTTCTTAATAGTCTAGGCCATGGTATGAGTGAAACCTTTTACAACAAGTCAAGTGGTTGTACTTAATTTTGTAAACCGTTTGCATCCGATGGGTTTTTTTTTTTTTTTTTTTAGGTAATTGAACTATTTCTCAGGTATTATTTTTTGCAAGAGCAACTAATTCCTCATTCATGGGTTTCCTCTCTCGCTTGTGATTTTGCCTCTGCAAAACTTTCAGGTTCACCATCGGTGGAGGCAGAGGTTAAAAATGCAATATGTTGTTTGAAAAGATTTTCAAAGGAAATGTATGGCTTGATAGGATACACAACTTGACATGAAAAATCAAACGGCCCAACACAAGTGACTGAATCGTTGCCTGAATTAGATGCAGGAGGATTTATGACTTATTTTTTTTTAATTTTATTTTATACAAGGAAATATGTACATGTATCTCTATATGCATTACTTCTCTCATAAATGCTGCATAAAGGTCTACACAACACACACTACGTGAAAAGGACAAATTTGCGACGGATTTTGCGACGAACATTGTCCGTCGCAAAAATTGCTTGGTTTAACGATGGACCTTATTCGTCGTATTCGAAAATATTCCGTCACTTTTGCGAAATTAAGGCGGGATTTCGTCGCGGGATTTACCGACGGACATAGTTCGTCGCAAAATAATAATTTCCGACGGACTTAGTTCGTCGCTAATTAACGACGGACTTGGTTCGTCGCTAATCCCAGCCCGAAAAACTCCCCCAGATATGGTCCGTCGTAAAATAAAATTTAAGAAAAATGAGATATTGAAAAAAACTGATATTTTTAAAAAATTAGAAAATTTGATATTTAAAATAATAGATTTAGTAATTTGAGAAAAAAAAGCTAAGAGGTTTTAAAAACTAAATTGAGAAATTTGAATAAAATTAATATATTTGAAATTTATTTTCAAAATTTCACAAAATTCAACATTTTGAAAAAGAAAATTGTGAAGTTTAAAAAAAAAATTTGTGATTTTCAAACAAAAAAAGTTGAGAGGTTTGAAAATAAATTAACAATTTTTTAGTAAAACTGAGATTTTGAAAAATAATAACATTCAAAAAATTGAGATTTTTTTTAAAAAAATGGCCTTTTGAAAAAAGTTGAGAAGTTCGAACAAAATTGATAAGTTCGTAAAAAAATTAAAATTTTTATAAAAAAAAATTAAGATTTTGTATTTTGAAAAAATTAAGAAGTTTGATAAAAAAAAAATGATATTTTAAAAAGAAATTGAGAAGCTTTAAAAAATTGACATTTTGAAAAGTTAGAGAAGTTTGAAATAAAATTGAAATTTTGAAGAAAAAAATGTGATGTAAAAAAATGGAGATTTTGATTAAAAAAAATTTAATTTGAAAATAAAAATTACCTAGTTTCAAAAAAATTGTGATTTCGAAAAAAAAAGGTTGAGAAGTTGGAAAGAAATCGACAATGTTTGATAAAAATTTGGATTAAAAAAAAAGAATTGAGATTTAAAAAATAATTAGGATTTTAGAAAAAAAAAAAGTAACATTTTTAGGCAAAAAAAGTCATTTTGAAAAAAAAAATTGCGACGTTTGAATAAAATTGATAAGCTTAAAAAAAATTTATTTTTGAAAAGAAATTATATTTTTATAAAATTGACATTTTGGAAAAGAAATTGGCATAAAGAAATTAGTGTTTTGAAAAAAAGAAATAGCATTTTTTAAATGTTGAGAAGTTTGAATAAAACTGGTAAGTTTGATTAAAAAAATAAATTTTTGATGAGTTTGAAAAAGTTCGAAAAAGAATTAGATTTGAAAAGGAAATGAAGATTTGAGATTTAAAATAAATTTGAGATTTCGTATTTTGAAAAAAAAAAAGTTGAGAAATTTGATAAAAAAAAAGAAGAGATTTTATCAGTTTTGAAAAAAAAAGGTTAGAAAAAAATTGTGATTTAAACAAAAGCGAGAAATTTGATATGAGTGGGCCAAATTTATTGGTGGACATTTATTGGATAGTTGAAAATGAAAAATTACACTCATTCAGTTAACTGGTTATCAGATTGGTTTATGCATACATATATGTTCATTGGTGCAAAAAATGAAGGCCCCTAATATAATGATGTTAATTAATTGCAAGGAAAACTTAAAATGATGAGATTGATCAAATTCTATGATCAAGTCATCCTAAACTTGATCTGAATGGTCAGATATGTTTAAAACGTGGTAATTATTATTGAAAATAAAATTAAGCCCGAATCATATCCATATAAAAGACTCTTTAAATGTGCACAATCAGTTTGTCTAGAGCTAGACAAATTTTGGACAATCTGATTGGTCCAAATTGAAAAGTAAATGACTTTAGATGTTTAGATTAAATTTCTCTCAAATCTAACGGTTAGGTTACAAGATATGGCCCATCATTGATCAATTTTATCTATTTAGTATCTTTCTCATCTTAAACTTGATCAGGGCAAGTGACCAGTCAAATCAAAGTTATTGATGAATATAATAGAGTGAATGGATTAGATTTCCAAATTAGGCCAAATTTTTAGGTCAAAATTACGCTGCAACTTGTTGACCTTGTGAAAACCTAATAAATGTATAGTCATTGGACCCCAAACGTTAATCTAGCCATTGAGAATTTGATCTTTCTAATATTTGCTATTGCATCCTAAAATGATATAAAAGAATAGATGAATGGATTAGATATACATAAAATACATCAACTTGAGCTCATACCGTTGGGATAACGGATGCAGATTGGCTAGTGACCCTGCCACTAGTCAATGCCTAGTGATCGGTGCTCTGTGGGCCCCACCATGATGAATGTGTTTCATCCACTCTATCCATACATTTTCGTAGATCATTTTATGGTATGAGCCTAAATTTAAGGTAGATCCAAATCTCAAGTGGACCACATCACAAGAAACAATTTTAATTGAACACCCACTATTAAAAACTTATTGGGGGGCCACGGAAGTTTTGGAACAAGCTGATATTTGTTTTTTACCTACATCAAGGTCTGTATGACCTAATCAAGAGGTTGGATGTCAAATAATTAATATAGTGGACCCTACAAGGTTTTTAATGGTGGACATTTAATCAATACTATTTTCCTGTGGTGTGGTCCACCTGAGATTTAGATTTGACTCATTTATTGGATCAAGCATTAAAACGATCTTCAGAAATGGCTAGACAGCGTGGATAAAACACATACGTCATGGAGGGGCCCACAAAGTACCGGCCAGTGGCCTCACAGCGAAGGGGTGCAAATTAGGTGTTACCCCAGGAACAGCTTAGTGGGTGTTACCCTAACCGTGTGGGGCCCATCTTGTTGTAGTTTTTATATATCAACACTGTCTATCTCTTTTTTCATATCATTTTAGGATGTGTTCCAAAATCCTAAGAAGATCCAAATCTTAGGTGAACCATATCACTACAAACAGTGATGTATAACCATTAAAAATGTTTTGTGGGCCACAAAAGTTTTGGATCAATCCGATCTTTATATTTTCCCTTCATCAAGACTTTATTGACATTATCAAGAGCTTGGATTGCAAATAAACATTACAAAAACCTTACGATGGGCTCTTTGGAATTTTTAATGGTGGGTCACTCAATCACACTATTTCTAGTGTTATGGTCCACTTGAAATTTGAATCTACATAATTTTTGGAAAGTCATCCTAAAATGGGCTGTAGAAACAGATGGACGGCATAGATATACAAAATATCATCCATGTGGGCCATACGGTGGGGTAACACCCACTAAGCTGTTCCCGGGTAACACCTAATTCACGCCCCGGCCGCCCAGAAGCAAATTGCGTACGGGGTAACTCCGCACGTGGGGAGTAAACTTTGTGGGGCCCATAGTGATTTACGTTATTTTATCCATTCCGTCCATCCATCTTAACAAAAAATTTCAGGTATGGTGCCAAAAAATGCAGCTTATAAATATCTAAAGTGGACCACACCACAAGAAAAGTGTGAAATGAATGTCTACCATTGAAAAATTATTGGAGGACATAGAAGTTTTGGATCAAGCTGATATTTCTGTTTTACCTTCATCCATATCCATGTGATCTTATGAACAGGTTGGATGACAAATAAACATCACTGTAGGGCCTGGGAAGGTTTCAACGGTGGAAATCATTATTCCCACTGTTTCCCGTGGCATGGTCCACTTGAGATTTGGATATGCTTAAATTTCGGGCTCAACCACTAAAATGAGCTGGAAAAACATATGGACGGAATAGATAAAGCACATCCATTCTAGGTGGGCCCAACTGAGTTTACTCAGCACGATAAGAGCGTGTGGAGTTACTCCGCATGCAATCCGATTCCCCTGTAAAAAAATCCCCAAATCCCTCTTCCCTCTACCGTCTCCCGCCATTCCTCCCTCTCTCTCTCTCTCTCTCTCCCTCCCCCCAAAAACCCACTACTCCCATCCCGCAGCTTCCAAGCTTCCACGCCTCCCATCCCCGCTCCCGTGGTTTTTTTCAGCTTCCAAGCTCAACGGCCGTTACCTGCTGGTATGAAATCTCTCTCTCTCTCTCTCTCTCTCTCTCTCTCTCTCTCTCTCTCTCTCTCTCCAACATTGATTGTTGAAACCCTAATCAGGGTTTTGCAATCCCTAATTGGTCATGGTTGATCCCTAATCAGGGTTTTGCAATCCCTAATTGGTCATGGTTGATCCCTAATCAGGGTTTTTCCAACAAAAAAAAAAATTCAGTCGTTGCTGATTGCAATTCGACAGAGTTGTGTTTGGGCAAGACATCCACCAATATATTTCAAAATCGAGAATCTTATGGAGAAGCATTATCACGATCTAAACGTACTACATGAACGTTCAGGATCTCTCATTGTTGGAATTGCAGTCCACAATGACACGTAGGGGCTTTTGGATGCACGAGATATTCTAAACATACTAAATGAACGTTCAGGATCTAGCACGGATCCATGGCTGCAAAAGCACTCTTGGGTCTGCAGATCAACTGGCCCAACCCGAGCAAGTTGGGCTCGGTCTAGAAACATGACCTGTTTCAGTAAATGGGTTGCACTTGGGTCGAACCCTGGCCAACCTGCGCTGCCAATTTAGGTCATCAATGAGTTGGTCATTTACAAAACCCGAGCTGGGTCATGGCGGGTTCAGTAGGATTAGTTGAGGCTGACCGCCAGGCTTGATGAATTTTTAAGTGGGTCGTGCTGGGTCATATGGTAATGGGCCGTCAGTCAGGCTTGGGCAAGAATTCTCCATAGAAGGGCTGCACCGTCTTCCCAACTTTCTCTCCTGCATTCAACTTTCCCACATGGGGCTTACCTTGATAATTTTTCATACGTCAAGGTTTGCTAACATTTTATGGGTGGGTTCGTGGGTGCTGTCATCAGGGATTTGTCTTTCAACGACATCTATGGGGATATACCATTTTCAATTTCAAAGTTGAAACAGTTGGAATCCTTGTAAGCTCCTTTAGACTAGAATACCTCTTGCCTACGTTGCTCCTCGATAAATGTGTTCCCAGTGAGCATAGTTGCATTTGTGGATTTTTCAGGCAACCAGCTGATGGGACCCATTCCTTCAACTCTGTCTCAGATACCAAACTTGAAAATACTGTAAGTTGTTTTTTGTCCCTTCTCTCTCCAATTTCTGATTAATGATGCATGAATTTCAACGATGCTGACTCCATCTTCAGGGATCTGGCCCAAAATAAACTGAGTGGGGACATACCGAGGCTTATTTACTGGAATGAAGTTTTGCAGTATCTGTGAGTTGTCAGGACCTCATACTTAGAGCTAATTGTTTTTCTCTACTTTTTTTTTTTTTTTTACTTGTATGCGGGAACTACCTCTCGTCATTGAAATTTGATAATCATTAGATAATTTGTCTTCGTTTTTCTTTTGCCTTTTCCTGTTGATATACATCTCTACATGATTTCTAAATAATAAACTATATTGTTTTCTTAACGAGTCTTGTAATTTAGGGGATTGCGAGGCAACAATCTGGCAGGGACTCTCTCTGCTGATATGTGCCAGTTGACTGGGTTATGGTATTTGTAAGTTCTCAGCCTCATCTCTGAAATTGCAATAATTGCGGTAATTTCAATTACTTTTTCTTTATGGCATGATTTCCCATCCGATTCCCAATGACCACTATTTCAGTGATGTGAGAAACAACAGTTTAACAGGGAGCATTCCAAAGAATATTGGAAGCTGTACCAGCTTCCAGGTTTTGTATGTACACCATCTCCCTCTACATGTTTAATCTTTTGAGGTGCATAAAATGGCCATGATTTGAGATTGAATTTTTCTCCGATTGCTAGGGACTTGTCTTACAATCAGCTCACAGGAGAGATTCCTTTAAATATTGGGTTTCTGCAAGTTGCAACATTGTATGATGCCAGTAACTTTCTTCACTTTTCAACTCAAAGAATGGGAGTTGGGTCTAGATCGATGACTTGCTTTTGTAGTCTTTGGGACTCCTTTGCCTGCATTTTCTCAGTCTCAAGTTTCTTTTTGTATATAACATCCTTGAATTAACAGCTGTTATTTTTGTCATTATTAGATCTCTGCAAGGAAACCAGCTGTCTGGGCCAATTTCACCTGTGATCGGTCTGATGCAGGCACTTGCCGTGCTGTAAGCACTGTACATTTTTGTCATTATTAGAAACATGGACTGAATTTCAGTTAAAGGGTCGTGAGTGGAGATGCAAATTGCATGCACTTTTGTAGAATGCTAACCTTTTTATATAGGTCTTAACATAATCTGATGTTTGGATTCTAACTTAGGTCCAGTACGTTCCATGTTGAGTTAGTTTGTTTGAGTTAACATATAGCACGTGTACTGTTTCTAGGTGCCTGTGTATCAAGCATCATACACAGTTGGGGTGTGTGTGTGTGTGTCTTAATGCAATCTATGTGTTGTTCTTATAGAAAGATTGACGTGTTTATTATCGAACATGTTAATAGGACACAGGCACATAGATATGTGTTGTTCAACATATCTATGTATGGGCTGCTCTAGAAAACACCGGGACAACAATCCCTTCACATGCTTTACTGAAGGTGGACGTTCCTCTCGTGTTCAGGGGTGAAGATGCATGCCCTAGATTGTAAGATTATGGGGTCAAGGGTCTCCCAAGAACAGGAGATCTAAATGAGCATTTTTCTTAAGAAGATGAAGAGCCCATGGTTGCGACATTTTCCAACTTTTATACCAGGAATAGGTGAACAACATCCCCTTTTCTTTTTCTTGACAAATAGCGCCAACATTCTTCTTTTGATTCTGAGATTGGTGAGAGTTTCCTCAAACAAGCTGTCAACAAGAATGTATCACCATCTCTCATTTTGTACTGAGATGCCATTTGGTCTGAATGGCAACGGCAATCTGGTTTTAGTCTTTTATTTTATGTAGGCTAGTATGCTTGCGCTACGCATTTTCATGTCTTCTGTTATTGAATAGCTGATTTCAAACTGTGGGCCTTGATGTCTTCTGTTATTGAATAGGTGATTTCAAACTGTGGGCCTTGATGTCTTTTGTTATTGACTGGCTGATTTCAAACTATTTCTGATTTTTTTATTATTATTGAGAAATGAGGTTAAAAACTGAATTTAGCTCCAGTTGATGCCAATAGAGGCTAAATTCATCTTTAGCCTCGGTTTTGCTTCAGTTGTGCTGCCGACTATTATATTTAATATTTAAAGGGTTTTACTAATGTCCCAACACCGTCACAAAACCTTTTAAATGGAACACAGGGTGACTTATTGTCAATCCGAACTGTTTCTTCATTCATACAATTAGGAGCAAGCCATGGTGCAGAAGTCTTGCCAATTGAATGATCCTAAGCTTCTGATTAATACAGTGCAAATGAACAGTCAAGATTGTTTGGAGAAACAAATAGGTCTGTTCATCATCTTGAAACATCTAGTAAGATAGATCCCACTTTGTAATTTATTTTTATTTTTTTATGATTCTAAAGTAACACTTTGATTTTATGATTCCAACCATATGATTTATGGCTCGTAAAGACATTGTAACAAATGTCTGTTTCTCTGTCCAGTGGTACCTCTGTGTTGCTGTCCACTGCTCGGCCAGTAGTGGGGATGTTGATGGTTGTTGAAGTCCTTTGATATACATTAATATGCCATCCTCTAATATGACAAATCTTCACTATCTGTAAGGACTGTTAAAATCTGTTATCCAGGTAACTAAGTGATGCAACTCTTTTGCAGGAATGTTGCTGTGGGCTTTGCTTTGTGTTCAGTACCATAGTCATGGATGCCTTGGGTGCTTGAAGAAGGAGAGGATTTCTCTCTTGGAGCTTAAAGGTACCTTTATCTCACTATCTGGGTTGATCATGAAGGTACCTTTATCTCCTACAATCTTAACATTCTTCCTTCCTTGATGATTTGAAACAGGGCTGCATCCATTTGGCCAGGTAAATTGAATTGCAAACATCCCATGGAACTACAGTTACGTTTGCTCTTTTGGCCTTTTATGTAATTTATTCTTTGATGGTCTTAACTATCTAACCTTTATTGATGAAATCAAGGCTACCATAGGAAAGCCAAATGATTTGAGTTGTGAATTTTTTTTATCTAATTAAGGAGGAAATGATGGAAGTTAACTATGTTACCTTGAACTTGAAGCTAAGTAACATGAATACAAATGCTAACAGGGGAATCGAAATTTAATAATTGAAATTCGATGTGATAGTGCAGCCAAACGCACTCAACAGTGCCATTTTGGATTTGGACCAAGATGTGAAGGTATATATATACATGCATCTCTAAGGGTGCATTTGGAGCACTTATTAATGTACTGCAGTTATTAGTGTAATGAAGTGGAAATAGCCAGATTGAAAACTCGTTAGCATTCATATCCGGGATTTCTCGGTTCTGAGCTGTAATTCTATCAATTTCATTTTGGACTTGAAAAAACAAGCCAAAGCCAATAACTTGGTATAAGGCTTCAATGACTATGATGATGACTAGAAAAAACAAAAAAAGAGTTGTTGAGATATGAGGCGATCTCCTAGGGAAGCATTTTTAACCTTTGTAATTATTCGCTCTATCTGTTTGATGCTTAGCACAAGATGTTGTAATTATTCCTCTTCGGCATGTTGCGTTTGAGGAAAATTATTTATTTTTCTAATGAAATATTAAGAATGGTTGAGATTTTTCCCTGTTCTAAGAAGGCCTTAAACACATGACGTCACCCGCATGCAGGTTTCAAAAGATGGTCCAGAATGAGTAAGCTAGAGCTGTTATTATTAGAAGAGGATGAATGCTGAATGGTTAGATCAACCAATCTTAGAGATTTCGATAGCATTACGTCTATACGTTGACACCAGTCATGTGAATGGTTTGGATGATGAAACATAGGCCCCACATGTACAAATAAAAAACCTGAGAATTTAATTGTTAGGATAGTATATCTTTTTATTCTTATTATTTTAACTGGTGGGTAACCCTTTTTCTTTAAAGATACTGATTTTATTAAAGGCCAAAAAGAGGGTTACCGTTTTTGTCATTCGTGATTAAGTTGGTAGTTCATATTTTCTGCTTTTATTTATTGAGGAATTGTATGATACTTTAGCAGACTATGGCTAACCGTTGTTATGCACTCATCTTTCTACACATGGCACATTCCACTTAACCCAAACCATCCAAATTGTGCACCTGACCATGGGTGGGCATCGCCACAAAACCTCAGTGATTTGATGATTGATTATCTGGTTGGTGAATTGAATGGACGGTTGCCCAAACCTGTAGCAGTCCAATTGAATGTGGGAATGCCTATCGATCGCACATTCAGGATCCTCTGATCAGTATATTTTTTGGACAGACTGGATCGATTGCATGCCTGCCATGTCTGCAATGGAATGGCCCAAGTTACCTCCAATCCAAGTAACTATCGTTTCTCTTGCTTGTAAATTGGTTTCAGTGATGCTGAATACATTTATATGCTTATCAGTTTTGGATTTCTATTTTTATTTTCAGATCAGTCCACGCTCTTACTTCGACTCTGCCGACTAAAAATTTCTCTGCTTGCTGGCTTTGTTTGTGAATGCTCTATCCAAAGAGGATCAAATGGAATTGCCTCCAGGTTTCCGATTTCATCCCAGTACTGAAGCTTCATCATGCATATATAATAGTTATCAAGCTTGTCACCTAGCATTTCTTACGAGTAGGTGGTGCTTCATTGTCTTTTGTTGTTGTTTTTCCTTTTTTGTTCTTACATTATAATACTGATACTCTTTATGTTTTATATTCTGGATTTTGCAGGTGGGCCAGTTGATGGATTTGCTAACGTATGAGATGGAAGTAGCTATAAAGGAAAGATTAGAAATGAAGGCTAGCTTCACGTATGGTCAAGAGATTGGTTTCAATATTGGGAACAAAATAAAGCCTATTTGCTCATTCTATGGAGAATGGTTCACTTCAATGTGTAGATTTGTAATAAATATTAATATTATTTTTCACTAGAAATGTAAGGACTTCAAGTTTCATATATGATATAATTATGATTTGTTAGGTTTTAATTTTTTTTTTTGTTTTAAATAATTTGGATGACTATCAAGTGCAATAGATTCAAAAATAAATTAGAACGTAATAGGTGCGCGTTTAGAAAATTTAGCGACGGACCAAACCCGTCGCTAAAATTCCTAAATAAATGCAATCACGCTGTCGCCCATAAATTTAACGACGGACCAATATACGTGGCAACAATTTTGTACGACGGACCAATATCCGTCGCTAAATCCGTCGCTTTACATAATTTAGCGACGGACGTAATTCGTCGTTTCAAAGCGACGGACATATTCCGTCGTTTAAAATTTGCCACATAGTAAACTGCGACGCCCCACGCGACGAACCAAGTCCGTCGCTAATATCAATTTGCGACGGACTTGGTCCGTCGCAAAAATGCAATTTTGGCGTAATGACAAGTGACTGAGCCCTTGCTTGAATTACATGCAAGTGGACTCAGCTGTGTCCTAGAGTTGTCAAACTATGACCCAAACTATGCGAGTTACATGTGTGGTCACTTGATAACAGGGCCAGCCTAATGATCTTGTGGACACAGCACAAACCTGTTGGGCCGTTCCTATACAACCGGAATGTGCATACTAATAGCATGTTGAAAGCACTTGCAAGGAGAACAGGAATTCAGATCTTACACTCGGAAGTGGCCTAATAGATGTTGGCCTTGTTGGAAATCTGGTTAGCAGAAGCACCAAGGAGATTCAAACAATCACTACACGCCACACAAGCAATCAACATAAAGGCAAATGAATTCTACCTGGAAAACCTTTGCGGGAAAAAACCACGGCACAAAGCGGCACCTCCACTATGAATTCCAAATGATTACAGAGCTAATCTACCCTCAAGCAAATTCCAAAGATGAACAAAGCACTCTCAAACCTCACAATCTCTCTCCCAAACCCTAATATCAAAATAGTACTACTTGTTATTATTGATTATGGTACCTCTAAGACACTATAGTCAACATCCCTCGTTTTTTCCTTCCTCTATTTCTGAGTGGCATTACCATCTAATGATTCAAACAACCTAACTTTCCACATACCTCGAGCTTTCATTGGCCGACAGCATGGCCCAACTCAAAAGTGGAGGGCCCAAGATATTGACAGGCATTGACCCGACACGGAGTCGTTGGTCAACAGAAGAAAATCCAACACCGGTTAAGCATGGGATTTCATACACATGCTGACATCTAGCAAACACGTGACAAACCTGTGCCTCGATCAAAACCATCGAGATCATGGGCCGAGCTATAACCCTAAAACCACACGAGGCACACAACAAAAGCTCCATGGGCCCACCGTGATATGCATGTGAAATCCACACCATTCATCTTTCGTGCCAGCCGGTGTGACAAATTACTTAAAAGACCTCGCGATAGTATACGGTTAATACATTGAACTATATTACTGTAGATTTTAAAGTATCACATATTTACTATAGATTTTAAAATATCACACATTTGTCGCAATAACATTGCTATGTTAACTTAAAAGTTATAAAAAAATAAAAAATATAAAAAAAGGAATTTGTAATATGGATAAGGTGGATTATTGACGCAGGTGTAGGTGTGGTGAGATCGATCATAGTCTCACTCCCGAGATAACTACTCCGAGTCGACAGAGCCTCTAGGAATCCTCAACCGGACTTCCTTGAATCCATGAGGAAATGAGTTCTCGAGTCCACAACAAAAAGAAGAAAATCAAAGTTTTATTAGTAAAAGATGAATAATAATTATATAATTACGAGATTAAAAGAGTTTAAATAGCCTAGGCAATCCTTACGAAACCTTACTTACATAAATAAAGAGTCTTAATAAAAAGTATAAACAAATCGTTTCAAAAATGAAAACTTCCATGCAAATCTGTGGAGTCGACTTGCTGGTCGACCAGGACTGTCAGCCAGTCGACGGGTTCAGTCAGCCGGTCACCAAGGAGCCAAACTGTCCAACACGCAGTGGGCTGAACTTCATATATTTCAGCCGGTCGATAAAGTGCCCAAACAGTCTAATGAGTTCGGTTGATTCTCGGCCTAAATTCGGCTGGTCGTCAGCGTGGTTCGGCCAATCGACGAGGGTCATCGGCCGATTAATCTGGGCTGTCAACTGACAATTCTTTTCGGTCTTTTGTTCCCTCTTTTGATCCTTCCTGTGGTCCATCATGGTTATCTATACGTCAGCGATCCCCTCTACATCAACTATACCACTCTAACCAACCGTTTTGCCAGATCGTGTTATGGCCCAAAAATGAAGCAGATCCAAAACTTAAGTGGGTCGTATGATAGGAAAAGGTAGGGAAATGCCTACGGTTGAAACTACCTTGGGATCCACCATGATGTTTATATACCATTCATACCGTTCATAGTTCATACCTAATGGGATGAACTGAAAACACAAAAATATTAGTCTGATCAAAACTTCTCTGGCTCTACAAATGTTTCAACCGTGAAAGTTCAATCCTCACTGTTTCCTTCATGCGGCCCACTTCAGTTTTAGATCCTCCTCATTTTTTGCCCATGACCTAATATAATCTGGAAAAATGGATGAACGGACTGGATTTCTTACCCAGCTTCCGCTGGCAGGAAGTTCCTGCGAAAGAATTTTGGCAGGCAATCCGCGTCCCACCATGTAAGCTGTTTCTATTAAGGGCATTATAGAGAAAACCCAGATGGGTCTCAGCCAGCAAAAACAGGAAATTGGCAGATGATTTTGAAGCGGTTGGAAGAAGGTTTGATGGCTTTTTAATTAAAAATTCCACGGACCCAAGGATAGTTCTTGAATAAACTGAGTCGACAACACTCGGCTGAGGAAACTCGACTCTGTGGAATTTCAAGACTCAAGAATCACATTTCAGGGGCTGGGATGTAATTTACTTGGCCTGGCTGTGACTTCTAGTCTGCTTCAGCGACTTGGGTCGGGTCTTCTTGATCTTTTTTACATTTCACATATAACATTTTAAAGAAATGTTCAAGTGCACCCTGGAGTACTAAACATTTATGTGCATACCATGCTGATCGACATATGAAGGTCCAACAAGTGATTTGGACCATCCATTACATCCGTCATCATGTGGGCCACACTGTTGGAATCAATGGACAACTAACAGTCTTAATCAAAATGCTAGTGTGACCCATTTAATGAGTAGATCGGTCTGATTTTCAAGATGAATGATCTTCATGGAAGGGCCTACTGTTTGAGTAATACAGATGTCCTACACAAGGCTCCAGTCACCGGCAAAGATGAGACCTACATGACAAGTTACCACCCCATCTCCTCCAAATAATTGGCTGGACTTGATGGATGCTCCAGAATCCCAGGTGAATGAGTGGACTTTATTACCAAGGTGCACTACCAGCTTGAGTGCAACCTATTCATATATTAAAACATTGTACAAAATATCAAAGTATTTGGCTGGACATGAGACTTAGGACAGTATAATACGTCCACAATCAAAGAAAAAAAATTATTATGGAGGGGAAACTCATAGAAAATACTGAACCCGTTGAAAAGTCTCGCTGCCGCCGCCGTAGTCTTTGCCTCTGTGGTCCCTTGTCAGATAACGAGCCATATTCCTTGTCATAGAAAGTCTGTCGTCCCAAATGTCTTATCTATGGTAGTCCATCCTCACAACGGGGATTGGATTGGCCTTATAGCATCAGAGCATACCAGTCACAGAAGTGCAGAACAGGATGGCTATAAAGAATCCTCAGCATTAGACAATCCCAATAATGACATCCATCATTAAAGAAGATGGCTACGAAAAAAGAAAGCCAATTATTGGACAGCCAATCATTTATCCGGAACGTCCAACCGTTTCGTGTAGTTAGGGGGCAGGCCACAACGCAAAAAATTACGCTGTTTGGATGAACCTCATCCTCAGGATGCTCGTTTTTTACACAGATCAGATGGTTAACATCAATGATGTAGAACGGGTTACTGATTATTTCATGGCTCATATGGATAAAAAAAAGACCGGTCGGGGTTGAAAGTGATCTGGATCGTCAGGACCGTAAACCGGCCATATCTCACAATTTGGAATGAGTTTCGGGACATAATATATCATTTTGGGGTAGCTCGAGCTACTTGAGCCAACTAACCCCGCTACGCCGGGTTGCCCATGCCGGAATCGCGAGATTCGACCGTATCGACGGTCATTAGACTAGTTTATTTTCAGTTTTACCATTTATAGTAAGTTTTAATTCGATCATAGCTTTGGATCTATAGGGTTTTAGAGTTAGTGCCCACCATGGAAAGGGCTTAGAATATTTAGTAGAACAACATGGTTGGGCCCGTTTGATAACTTTCTATTTTTGGCCGAAAACCAAGAGTTCTAGTTAGGGCTGAAAGTTGGGCGGGTTCAACCCGACCGACCCGTGACCGACCCGACATTGGGTTGGGCTTGGGCTTGGGCAAGAAATATCGAACCCGATCTCGAGCTTGGGCTATGCAAACACCAACCCGATAAAGCTTGGGTCGGGCTTGGGTCGAGGTCTTGGGTCGCCCGACCTAACCCGAACCCGATCTATATACAAGTTACTTATAATTTTATTATACTTAAGTAAACTTATTAGTTTATATTACTTTAGTAAGTAAACTTATAATGTTTGAAATTGGATATACTTTTAGTATTAAATGAGTAGTTATCCTAGTTAATTTGTTTGGAAAAAAGTGAAGTTCTTCATAATAAATAACTACATACATAATTAATAAAGTCATAGGTACGAAAAATAAGACGTGTATTGAAACATAATAAGCTAATGTAATAACGAAGATATTAGCATTTATCAACCCGACCAACCCGACCGAGCCCGCTTGGGTTGGGCTTGGGTTGAGAATTCCCAACCCGAGGTTGGGTTGGGTTGGGTTAGGGTTGAGGTATAGGAACCTTGGGTTGGGTTAGGGTTGAGCACCAACCCGACCCAACCCGCCCGACTTTCAGCCCTAGTTCTAGTAGGATTGAACGACTTCTATAAATAGCAAGTTTACTATTTATAGTAAGTTACGTTTTCTAGGAGTTTGAGTTTGAGTTGGAGTATGATACTTTACCTAGGGTTTAGTTTCCTATTTATATGCATTGTAATTCCGTTTCTATTCATTTAATTATAAAAAAAAAAAAACAATTATTCGGAATTAATTTTCTCTTTTTATTCTTTAATTTCTTCTCGTGGATTCGAGAAACACTAAGGGAGACGGTGATCGACCTACCACGTCCAACTAACCAAAATACTTTGAATTTAAGGCCGTGATTCAATGGTGGGATCATGACTGTGATGATTTGGGCTCATTCAATGCAAGTGGGGAGGCCAGTCAGTATTTTGTGGCAACCTCCAACCGAGTCATGGTTTAAACTGCCTGCAATGACATCACGCCCACTAAAACCATATCATAACAGCATCAGGGCACACCGTTACTTCAAACAGTTTGGAGATGGCCTTTATGTTATGATTGAAGTCTAGCCCATCTGTAACAGAATCGAAGTATCTGAAGCAAGATCTCACCAATTTCAATGGAAGTGCAAAACCATGTAAACCATACCCAGCTCCTATGTCTTTTCTGCTTCTTCTTCCTTCGGCATCTGTCATCAGAATCCACTCCTGATAGTTATTTTATCAACTGCGGATCTAACCAAACTATCACCTTTAGATCCCGGAGTTTCGTAGCCGATGGCCAGCCATTCCTAATGTACTCCGTCTTAAATCCTGACAGAGCCACAGCCCAAATCAGCACACCAGTCCGGCACTATGTCAATTCCACCGTCCCTTCTTCGCATGCAACGGTTGCCGTCAAAGACACAAACCCATCTCCAAATTCACCCCCTCTCTACCAAACAGCAAGAATTTTCACAACACAATCTTCTTACAAGTTCGAGATCAAAGCCGAAGGTCTCCATGTGGTACGCCTCCATTTCTTTCCTTTCACCTCTGACCAGTATGATTTCTCTTCTGCTGTCTTCAGCGTTTCAGTTCTTGGGTTCTCTCTATTGAGAGATTTCAGTGTCCAAAGCAACCTTGTGATAAAGGAGTATTTTCTTAGGTTGAAGAGTAAGAAACTTATAATCACCTTTTCACGTTTCGCATTTGTTAATGCCATTGAAGTATTTTCTGCACCTGACAACCTCATCCCCGACACCACTTATTTCGTCAAATCCACTCGAATCAAGAATTATGATGGCCTATTAGGACAGGTCTTAGAGACTGTATATAGGATCAATGTCGGAGGTCCTGAAGTCAAATCTTGGAAGGACCCTCTATGGAGAAGTTGGATTCCTGATGACAAGTTCTTGAAATTGAAGTCTGCTGTGAAGCAGGCTACCCCTAAAAGAGCGCCAAACTATCAGAAAGAGAGCCTGCATAGTGCTCCGCTGGCTGTTTACAGCACTGCACAAGAGATGAATATTAATGGGAGCTCTGATGAACTGCCAAATTTCAACATGAAATGGGCCTTTCCAGTAGATTCTGGTTTTAAATATCTTGTTCGGTTGCATTTTTGCGATATTGTGAGCATGGCACTCAATGAGTTATACTTCAATGTCTATATCAATGACCATTTTTCTTGGAAAGATATCAGTCTCTCTGATCTAACAAATCAAGTGCTAGCTGCCCCTTACCATAGGGACTTCGTCACCGACTCTGATAACTCAGGGCTAATGCACATCAGCCTCGGTCCTTCAGAGAAGAGTGATCCCTCAAAGCTCAACGCGATATTAAATGGGGTGGAAATCATGAAGATGAAGGATGTAATAAGTTCTTCGTCCACAGGAAAGTCGAAGAAACATGTCACTCTTCTGGCCGGATCAGTTATCGGAGGCTTTTCTTTCATCTGTGTGTTGATAGTAGCATTCTTCTTATTGGTACTTAAACAAAAGAGGAAGCCCAAAGCTAAAGATGCATCCCCAAGCCCATTTAAAAATGCCGGCCGAAAGATATCGCTTGTTGAAATACAATTGGCAACTAACAATTTCGACGAGAATTCGCTCATTGGTCGGGGCGGATTCGGCAATGTCTACAAGGGGGTATTCAAGAACGGGATGAAAGTAGCTGTGAAACGAAGCACGCCTGGGTCTAGACAGGGTAGTTCAGAATTCCTGACTGAAATCATGATCTTCTCCGAAATACGTCATCACCATCTCGTCTCCCTGATTGGGTATTGTGAAGAAGAAAAGGAAATGATATTGGTCTATGAATTCATGGAAAATGGTACGCTACAAAATCATCTGTACGGTTCTGATTGTTTGCCTCATTTGTCTTGGAGGCAGAGGCTTGTGATATGCATTGGTTCGGCGAGGGGTCTGCACTACCTCCATACTGGTCTTGAAGAGGGAATTATTCACCGTGATGTTAAATCAGCAAACATTTTGCTCGACGGGGACTACCTGGCGAAGGTTGCTGACTTTGGAATTTCAAGGTTGGTCCATGATCCCGATCAGTCCCATGTGACAACCAACATCAAAGGTAGCTTCGGGTACTTTGATCCAGAGTATTTTCGGTGGCGACATCTGACTAAAAAGTCGGATGTGTATTCGTTTGGGGTGGTGCTCCTTGAAGTCCTTTGTGCGAGGCCCGCCATTGATCATTCGCTTCCATACGAACAGGTGAATTTAGCCAATTGGGCTATGCAGTTGCAAAAGGGGGGGTTGCTTGAGCAAATTATCGATCCCCGCCTCAAGGATGAGATCAATGCCGATTCGCTAAGGATATTCGGAGCGATCGCAGAGAGATGTCTGGCTGAATGTGGTGATGATAGGCCGACAATGGGAGATGTGTTGTATGACTTGGAATGTGCACTCCGACTCCTAGATACAGCAAAGCAGGCAGAGCCAGCAAAAGACAACACCCTATTTGCAACTGAGACTCCTTTACCAACCATTCCTACAATTCAAGGAGAGCTGAATGAAGACAGCATTCTTTCCACATCTGCATCTCCAAAGCCAAATGAAGAAAGCACTTATCTGCATCTGAGTCACCAATTGCCAACCATTATGCAAGAGTATGATTTCAAATCCTATCCTCCTCACACAATGTAAAATAGAGTAGCAGAGGATGTGTCAGTAAATAGACCTGTATGGCTACTTGTAAGAGTATGATTTCAAATCCTATTCTCCCCACACATGCCAATAGGGTACATGTGTGAGATCTGACATTTCACCAGGTGGATTTGACTGTGTATGTGTCATAGTCCAACAATCAGGGTACTTGGGCCATCTGGTGGGAGACACGTGTACGTTGGATGTGGACTAACGGTAAAAAAATTTCAAACTGTCCATTTTATTCACACACGCGCACACACGTTGCCCACCAGATGATAGGAATGGCCTGATTTTTGGAAAATAGCACATACAGGTGGATCTGCAGGATGCACAATCACGAATATGTGCCTGATTTGCATTCTTGGAGAGAGTAGGACTTGAAATCCTATTTTCCTAAATAAACCATTGGATTTCCTGCTAAATAAGCAGCATGGCACATGTAGTGAAATGCAAACTTCTCCAGTAAGATCAAGAATAGATGTTGGAGGTGTTGTTCTGGACCTAAGAATGTACTTTTTATGAAGCTTTGGTAGTCTTCTACTGTTTTTCTTTTTCACCTCTCTTTCATCTCTTAATTTTATTCTGCATTCCACATCAAGATACAAATGTTTACTCAAGAATTCATTTAGAGTTAAACCTTGCCATGGTAACTTTTTTTTTATTTTTTTATTTGGAAAGATATTGAAAATTTTATTAATTAAGGGCCAAAGGAATGCAAGAACTGAAGGGAGATGCCCCAGAGGAAGCTAAGGAAATGATGTAGGACGGGTCGCTGACTATTTCATGGCCGAGATGGAGCAAAAGAAGACCGGACGGGGCCGAAAGTGATCCGGACCGTCAGGACCGTGAATCGGTCGTATCTCACAATCCGGAATGAGTTACGGGACGTATAATATATCAATTTGGGGTAGCTCGAGCTACTTTAGCCAACCAACCCCGTTATGCCGGGTTGCCCAACCCGGAATCGCGAGAATCGACCGTATCGACGGTCATTAGGCTAGTTTATTTTTGTTTTTACTATTTATAGTAAGTTTTAATTCGATCATAACTTTGCATCTGTAGGGTTTTAGAGTTAGTGCCCAACATGAAAAGGGCTTAGAATATTTCGTAGAACAGCGTGGTTGAGGCCGTTTGATAACTTTCTATTTTTGGCCGAAAACCAAGAGTTCTAGTAGGATTGAACGACTTCTATAAATAGTAAGTTTACTATTTATAGTAAGTTGCGTTTTCTAGGAGTTTTAGTTGGAGTTGGATTTTGATACTTTACCTAGGGTTTAGTTTCCTATTTATATGCATTGTAATTCCGTTATTATTCATTCAATTATCAATTATTCGGAATTTATTTCCTCTTTTTATCTTTTATTTCTTCTCGTGGATTCGAGAAACTATCGGTTAGAGAGACGATAATCGACCTACCACGTCCTCCCTGCGTCATTGGTATCAGAGAGAGGTTTCTTCCTTAGGACGATGACCTCTAATGAAGGGATGGATCCTCATCCTAAGGACGGTGCTCCAAGGGACTATCTAACGGCGACAGCTTTCGAAGCAGCGCAACGGGAGAACCGGTTGATCCTGCAAGGTATACAGGCAACCCTCGACCAGATTGCAGCATCGCTAGCTCCGCTTCGAGCCCAAGGCGACCAACAACCACCAACCGTTGCTATACGGGACAATCATGTTGTCCGTAGAGCACCCCAGGTGGATAATCGTAGGGCTACACCAGACGATTCAGAACCAAGCGATGATGAGGTCGAAGACATTTTGGTATGACGACCTGTGCTAGGGAATGAGCGTGTGGAACGAGCAGAACGAGACTATCGGGGCAAAGCTGATCTTCCCAGCTTTAATGGCCTACTTCGAATAGAAGAGTTCCTCGACTGGCTGGCAGAGGTCGAGCGATACTTCGACTATATGGAAGTGCCGGACGACAAGAAGGTAAAACTAATTGCTTATAAATTTAAATCCGGTGCTTCAGCATGGTGGGAAAACCTACAGGTTTCCCGCACCCGTCAGAATAAGGCACCCATCCGAACATGGCCTAGAATGAGACAACTTCTTAGAGCTCGATTCCTCCCTAGCGACTATGAACAAATTTTGTTCCAACAATACCAAAATTGTCATCAGGGAAATCGAACCGTAGCCGAATATCTTGAAGAATTCCAACGATTGGCTACACGGAATAATTTATCGGAATCAGAGGCACAACAGGTATCACGATTCATTGGTGGATTGCGATTTGCAATCCAGGATCGAGTCCAGATGCATCCGGTATGGACGTTGAGTGAGGCCAACCAATTGGCCACTCGAGCAGAAACACAGTTGTCACGGCCCCCTGCTCGACCCTATCCGGCAACACGAAATCCCAACACCGGACCCACTCAAGATACAACGCTGGCCAAAGGCAAGGAGCCTATAGGAGGGCGTCCTCAACCTCGTACGGTCACGAACCAGGACGGGGGAAGCGGTTCCTCAAGACCTCAACGTACAGCTCCCACTACAGCAGGTTCCAGCAGGATCCCCAACCCATATGGTCGGCCAAGACCAGACCATTGTCTCCGTTGTGGCCAACCAGGTCACTGGTCGAACGCTTGCCCCCAACGCCCTGCAGCACGCTTAACTATGAATGAAGGCGGCGTGGAAGGCGAGTCAACAGAAGACAACCCTGAATTGGAACAGGCCGAAGAGGGGGACACAGAAGATGTCGATTGGCTGACTGAAGATCATGGGGAATCACTAGTAGTAAGACGACTACTTTACGCTCCTAGGAAGGAAGTGCACCCACAACGACATAATATTTTTCGCACAAAGTGCACCGTGCAGGGCAAAATCTGTGACGTGATCATAGACAGTGGGAGTAGCGAAAATATTGTCTCGAGAATTATGGTGGATAAGTTACATCTGCCTATGACGAAGCACCCTACCCCTTACTCTATCGGTTGGATCAAGAAGGTGAACGAAACCAAGGTAACTCATCAATGCATTATCTCGTTTTCCATTGGTAAAAGCTATAAGGACGAGGTCCTCTGTGATGTGGTTGACATGGAAGCCTGCCACATGTTACTTGGGCGGCCATGGCAATCGGATCGAGATGTGACCCACAGTGGACGGGAAAACATATACATGTTCACCAAAGATGGTCGGAAAATTGTTTTGGCCCCTATGACACCAGACAAACACCTTGAAGCTTCTAAAGTGGAGGGAAACTCTCTCCTTACCATTCGCGAGTTTGTTAAGGAATCAAAGGAAACGGGCGAGATTTATGCCGTTATGATAAAAGGCGAGGAGCCAGGATCCTCTAATATTCCTCAACGCCTTAAACCACTGCTAGAAGAATTTCGAAGTACTTGGCCTGGAGAGTTACCTGATGAGTTGCCTCCCATGCGAGACATACAACATCACATCGACCTTATCCCAGGGTCCAGTCTACCCAACCGACCGCACTATCGGATGAGTCCGAAAGAGTGTGAAATTCTACAAGGACAGGTGGAGGAACTGATCCGTAAGGGTCTTATTAAAGAGAGCATGAGCCCGTGTGCCGTTCCGGAACTCCTTACCCCAAAGAAGGACGGAACATGGCGTATGTGCATCGATAGCCGCGCGATCAATAAAATAACAGTTAAATATCGATTTCCAATACCGCGGTTGGATGACATGCTGGACATGCTCGAGGGCTCCAAGGTGTTCTCGAAACTGGACTTATGGAGTGGATACCATCAAATCCGTATTAGGCCAGGTGACGAGTGGAAAACGGCCTTCAAGACCAAGGAAGGGCTATATGAGTGGCTGGTTATGCCCTTCGGTTTGACCAACGCACCAAGCACCTTCATGCGTTTAATGAACCAAGTGTTGAAGCCGTTCATTGGCCGTTTCGTTGTCGTTTACTTTGACGACATTCTAATATACAGTCAGGATGAAACGGAGCACATGACCCACATCAAAAAGTGCTACAAGTGTTGGCCGACAACAAGCTATACTTAAATCTGAAAAAGTGTAGCTTCTTAACTGATCAATTATTGTTTCTGGGGTTCATCGTGTCGTCCACGGGTATCCGAGTGGACGAAGAAAAGGTACGAGCTATTCGAGATTGGCCGACTCCGACAAACATTCATGAGGTACGAAGTTTTCATGGGTTGGCGACCTTCTATCGTCGATTTGTGCGGAACTTTAGCAGTATCGTCGCGCCGATTACCGACTGTATGAAGAAGGGTCCGTTTCAATGGACCGAAGGGGCTGAGAAGAGCTTTGCAGAAATTAAACATCGGTTGTCCACTACCCCGGTTCTGGTACTCCCTAATTTCGACAAGCTATTTGAGGTAGAATGCGACGCATCTATTGTCGGCATTGGGGGAGTCCTTTCTCAGGAGGGCAGGCCGGTTGCCTTTTACAGTGAGAAACTCAGCGACGCACGACAGAAGTGGTCGACCTATGAACTTGAATTATATGCAGTGGTTCAAGCACTGCGCCATTGGCGCCATTATCTTATTCAAAGGGAATTTATACTGTACACTGATCATCAGGCCTTAAAATTTATCAATACTCAGACTAACGTGAATCGTATGTATGCTAGATGGATTTCGTTTTTACAGGAATTCACGTTCGTTCTGAAACACAAATCAGGGCAGCAGAACAAGGTGGCAGATGCACTAAGCCGACGTGCATCCCTTCTTATTACAGTGAGCAGTGAGGTGATCGGGTTCGACTGCCTCAAGGAACTTTATGCCGAGGACGAGGATTTTGCAGATGCATGGAAAAAGTGCCAAGAAGGGCACCCGAGTGACCTTCTAATTCAAGATGGTTTCCTCTTCAAAGGAAATCGACTTTGCATCCCACAGAGTTCGTTACGGGACAAAATTATTATCGAGCTGCACGGCGGTGGCCTCGGCGGTCATCTAGGACGAGATAAGACTCGAGCAATGGTGGAAGAGCGGTATTACTGGCCGCAACTTGCTCGTGATGTGGGCAGGGCGGTACAACGATGTCATATTTGTCAAACCGCTAAGGGACAATCTCAAAATACAGGTCTTTACACGCCATTACCAGTGCCAGATGCCCCTTGGGAGGATTTATCTATGGATTTTATATTAGGGATCTCACGTACACAACGCGGCATGGACTCAGTGTTCGTGGTGGTAGACCGATTCTCCAAGATGGCACACTTCATTCCGTGCAAGAAGACCTTTGATGCGATACACGTTGCGAACCTTTTCTTCAAAGAGGTTGTGCGACTACATGGGATTCCTAAGACGATCACTTCAGACCGGGACACAAAGTTCGTTAGCCACTTTTGGCGAGCCTTGTGGAATCGGTTCGGTACACGACTTCACTTCAGCAGTGCTTATCATCCACAAACAGATGGACAGACTGAGGTCGTCAACCGCACATTGGGCAATCTCATCCGTTGCCTTTCAGGTGACAAACCGAAGCAGTGGGACATGGCCCTGGCTCAAGCAGAGTTTGCGTTCAACAACATGGTAAATCGATCGACAGGAAAATCTCCGTTCCAGATTGTTTATGGGTGCGTTCCTCGTCACACACTCGATTTGGTTCCCCTGCCCAAGCTTCCGGGCATGAGCGTTACAGCTGAACATATGGCAGACCGAATCATGGACATACATGCAGATGTGCGCAACAAATTACAGGCTTCGAACGAGAAGTACAAAGAAGCGGCCGACAAGCATCGGTGCGCCAAAGTGTTCGAAATAGGAGATCAGGTGATGGTCCACCTACGTAAAGAGCGATTTCCTACCGGGACCTACAACAAGTTGAAACACAAGAAGATTGGACCGGTACCGATCATTCGCAAGATCAATGACAATGCCTACGTTGTTGATCTTCCAGATGACATGAAGATTTCAAGGACTTTCAACGTGGCAGATCTGTACGAATATCATGAACCAAAGCTGGACGAGAACTCGGGGTCGAGTTCTTTCGAAGTGGAGGAGACTGATGTAGGACGGGTCGCTGACTATTTCATGGCCGAGATGGAGCAAAAGAAGACCGGACGGGGCCGAAAGTGATCCGGACCGTCAGGACCATGAATCGGTCGTATCTCACAATCCGGAATGAGTTACGGGACGTATAATATATCAATTTGGGGTAGCTCAAGCTACTTTAGCCAACCAACCCCGCTATGCCGGGTTGCCCAACCCGGAATCGCGAGAATCGACCGTATCGACGGTCATTAGGCTAGTTTATTTTCGTTTTTACTATTTATAGTAAGTTTTAATTCGATCATAACTTTGCATCTGTAGGGTTTTAGAGTTAGTGCCCAACATGAAAAGGGCTTAGAATATTTCGTAGAATAGCGTGGTTGAGGCCGTTTGAAAACTTTCTATTTTTGGCCGAAAACCAAGAGTTCTAGTAGGATTGAACGACTTCTATAAATAGTAAGTTTACTATTTATAGTAAGTTGCGTTTTCTAGGAGTTTTAGTTGGAGTTGGATTTTGATACTTTACCTAGGGTTTAGTTTCCTATTTATATGCATTGTAATTTCGTTATTATTCATTCAATTATCAATTATTCAATTATTCGGAATTTATTTCCTCTTTTTATCTTTTATTTCTTCTCGTGGATTCGAGAAACTAACGGTTAGAGAGACGGTGATCGACCTACCACGTCCTCCCTGCGTCAGGAAAAAATCTACAGGAATATTGAAACTAGTAGCCCATTCCTTAGCAACAACTTTTGCCTACTCAAACACCATTCAGACTTTCCTACTCTTATCCTTAAAACATTGATTGTTTCTTTCAGTCTAAATGGCCCAAAGACCCACCAACAAGGAGAGTCTCCACAGAGTCCTTCCTTCCCATAGCTGCCATCATACCAAGCTATCAATATCCCTTCAATCATTCCCGGCATCACCCAAGGAATTTTGAAAACCTCCAAAATCTTTTTAACAGAGTAAATAAACAAGTGATTCACCGATTCTGCATCACTAAGACACATGGAGCACATATTAGGGATAATCATCGACCTTTTTTTGGAGGTTGTCAATAATAAGCACTATCTCTGTCACTAGCCAAGCGAAAGACATGATCTCAGGGGGAGCATCATATCGCCACATAAAAGCCAATGTGCCCGCTTTTGAAGCCGACCCGGCGTACCATAGAATGATTTAATTAAGAAATTTGTTATATTAATGTATATTTAAATTTCCGTTTTATTTAATAATTCAGAAAAATATTTTTGAGTAATTATATTTTTGGCAAGATCTTCTCTATAATATTCCAAGGAAAATCTCAAAATTTGAAGATCTCCCGAAAAATTGCTGAGAACAAGATTTGCACAATGGTGTCAGCTAATGTTAGGACATGGCCGCAAAATAAGAGTGAAAAAAAAAAAAGTGGGCCACCGAGGTTGGGAGAGAGTTTGATGGCTTTTTAATTGAAAATTCCACAGACCCAAGGGTAGTTTTTGAGCAAATCGAGTTGATTAGACACCTGGCTGAGTTGACTTGACTCCATGGAATTTCAAGACTCAAGAATAACCTTGCAGAGACTGGGATGTGACTTAGCCTGGCTGTGACTTCTAGCCTGCTGGGGTTTTTTATATTTCATATATAACATTTTACAGAAATGTTCAAGTGCACCCATATGAAACCCACAGGTAGTGCCTATATATCCCACATATTCAATCTGGTGAGTATTTTCAACTTTCAATCCTTTATTTTTATTGAAATTATGTTAAATCAATATCAAATGGTAACAGATTCATTGGTTCTTCATGTTTTGTATAAAAATTTTCATGTTCTTTATTTTTATTCTTAAATAACTATCTCATTGGGTTTTTTTTTTTTCCTTTTGTTTTTTTTTTTTTTTTTTTAATTATGCAAGGCAGTATGTACATGTATCTCTATATGCATTACTTCTCTAATTCATGCTGCATAACGGTCTACACAACACAACACAAGTGACTAAGCCCTTGCCTGAATTAGATGCAAGTGGACTCAGCTGGGTCCTAGAGTTGTCAAACTATATATGACCTAAACTCTGCAAGTTACAAGTGTGGCCACTTGATAACAGGGTGTAGACACCCCACCTTCGGCTACACTGTTGGTAGAGATAGCTGGTTGAACGGAGGACCATACCCCCAAATCCCAAGTCCAAACTCAGCCAAACTCACCCTTGTAAGCCCCATTCCATAGCCCAGTTCAAGCCTGAACCCAGTCAACCCAGTCCTAAACACCACCCTGAAAAACCCCCCATAAAAAAGTCCAGTCAAAAAATCCCAAAAAAAAGTCAAACTCACTGAGTCAACTCGCTGAGTTAACCCGCTGAGTTAACCCGCTGAGTCAACCCGTCGAGTCAACCCGTCGAGTCAAAACACCGAGTCAACCCGTCGAGTCAAACCACCGAGTCGACCCGCTGAGTCAACTCACTGAGTCAACCAGCGAGTCCAACAGCAGCCCCAAGGGAACGACCGTACTCGCTGGAAACCGAGGAGAGGCCGTACGGGCGGCCCATGGCAGGCCGCCCGGAAAAAATTACGAGAATGCCCCTCTCGCTGCTATAAATACCCCCCTCCCCTTCTCATTTCAAGACCACTCAGCCAGAGAGAGCCCGTCCGTCTGAGTCATCCTTCTCCACCCTTAGCCCATTTGTCCACCAAGGAGAGCCCGAGTGAGGAGAGCCTAGCCCTGGTCCAGCCCAGCCTGACCACTGGTCCAAGCCTCCCAGGCCACCCAAGTCTTGATCCAGCCACTCGAAGCCAATCCTTGCGACACCTCCGTCCATCCAGCTACTCTTTTCCAGCATCATCTCATTTGCATCTAGCATAAGTGCAACATTTACTTTTCTTCCAACCCCCCTGCTTCACTACAAGCACCTTGATTACTCAAACACACATGCATATGTCTTTATATTAAGCACCTGTCAGTTCGAGCGTATGCTCTGGGCTTGCCCGTTGTTGGAACCTGCCCATCAGAAACTCTTACTATTCAGACCTGCATTCATGCTTCACCATAAAACACCTTGATCATTCAAGCACACTGCATACGTCTTACATTAAGCACCTGTCAGTTCGAGCGTACGCTCTGGGCTTGCCCGTTGTTGGAACCTGCCCATCAGAAACTCTTACTGTTCAGACCCGCATTCATGCATCATGTCATACATGAGAATATACGAGGATTAAACTAGACTTTCAAGTATCCGATCGATTCTGTGAAGTAGAGACCGTACTTCGGTACGGGCAGTGTGTGGGGTGCCTAACCTCTTCCCACCCTGTAACCGTGATCCCTTACCTTGAATCTCTGGCCGCAGATCAACAAGAGTCATTTTAGAGGAAGGAATCTTCGGATTCCCTTCTCTAACGTTTCTACAGGGTCTAGCCGACTGTAGATTCGAAGTAACTGGCTAGTGGCGACTCTGGTCTTATATAAACTCATTTAAACATATCCAGCTCAATACGACAACCAAACGAAGCCCTCGAGAACGAGGCAAGCCAGTGGCACAAACGGTGATTTCGCACTCACGCACCTCTTCTTCTTCTTCTTCCGAAAGGAAAGGGAGAACGACGTCGTGTGGGAGCACGGGGGAAATCGGCGAGGGTCCACAGAATGGCGACTCCACTGGGGATGAGCTAGTCCCACTAGTCGTGATCCGACTTGAAAAACAGAATCCTTCCCGTACTTGAAAGTCATTAATCCTCATACAATCTCATCTGCATAGCATTCTACCCAAAACCCAAAACGAACAAAAAATAGAAAACCCCAAAAAAAATAGAAAATCCCAAAACCCAAAAAAAAAGTAGTGCATACTTCCCATCATTACTCCTCCAAATCAAATCACCCTGCCACATCCAATACAAAATCGACATGGCTCTCCCATTCCCTATACCTGAGGCTTCCTCTGCACTGTTAAACTCGAGTGAATCCATGTCAATTCCTGGCATCCAAGAGCTACAACAAAGCATGAAGGCCATGCAGGAAATGCTTCTCCGATTCACACAAGCCCAGGCTTCAACAGCCAGCAATCAAGCTGGTCCAGTTCAACAACCACAACAAGCATCTCTTCCAGCCTCCAGTTCATCTCAACCACAACTATCAGGGGTGGCGCAGGACTTTCGATACCCTCCTAATGAAGGTCCTCAATCAGGACAACTCTCGACCTCAGGGCATTTCTTCCAGTATCCTCCTGCAAACAAGAGCCATTTTCAGTCACATCCCGCAACCCAGAATCCCAGTCAATTCCAACAATCTCTCCCCAATGGGAATTCCAACCAATTTCAATATTCTCCTGTGACTGGGATTTCTTCGCAGTCGCTCTTCTCAGCTCCAGTCCAACAAAGTCCCTACAATGGGAGTAATTATCAGGCCCAACATCCTTCAAGCAGGAATCATAGGAGCATCAATGACACTAATTATTATGAAAGGGGGCCATCTCGGTCCTGGCAAGGGGCAAGATCTCCCTCATCTGGTTCATCTGAAGTCGAACAACTCCGAGAGCAGATACAAGAGATGAAGAGAAAGTTGCAGAAGCAGCAAGGGGTGGATCTTCCATCCACTAAGTTCAGGGACCTCTGTCCCTTTCCAGATGCAATGGTACCTCAAGGCTTTCAGGTACCAAAATTTAAAAGATATGATGGGACAGGGTGTCCTGTAGACCACTTACGAGCTTTCTGTGGAGAGCTTAATGCTATGGCGGGCAATGATGGAGCACTCATCCGCTTGTTTCAAAAATCTCTGAAAGACGATGCCCTAGACTGGTACACATCATTGGACTGTCATCACATCAGGACTTGGGAGCAGCTCTCTCAGGCTTTCGTCAACAGGTTCGCATACAATCTTAACATGGCACCTAGGAGAGCGGACCTCGCAGCTCTCAGGCAAAGAAATGACGAAACATTGTCAGCTTACGTTGGACGGTGGCGAGCCATGGCCGCTAGAATGAAGACTCCCATCGACGACGATGAGCAAATCTCCATGATCATCCACTCGGCAAATCCAAGTATCTCTGGATACCTTGTCTCACATCCATATGTGAACTTCACCCAACTCATCCGTGCCGGGGAACAAGTCGAAGCCGGAATAAGGGCTGGGATGATCTCCCCTTGGTGGCCTCAGCAGGCCTCTCCAGTACAACCGATAGTGGAAGGTGAGCCTACCGGATACGAGAGCGATAATGATAGTGTTTCCATCTCCCATCCAATGGAAGAGGATGATCTTGTCACCTCTACCGAAGGTGCACTATTCCTCCCTCAGCATGGACAACAGCAGCAACAGCAACAGCAACAGTCAAGATGGAACTCACAGTTCCCTAATCAAGGTTGGCAAGGGGCACCCCTTACCAGTCCAGTTTCAGAACCCCTCATCCTGCAAGGGGCATCTCCAGTTGATCCAGTCTCCGCAATGCAAGGGGCACTTCCTGCCTGTCCAATTGTCATCAGCCAAGAAGAGCCTCCTCTCCAGTTTATTCGTGCCATCGACTCTAGTTTAGAGTTCGAGCCTCTCATCCTGCAAGGGGCACCCTCGGTTATTTCAATCCTAGAGTCCATCATTATGCAAGGGGCACCTTCAGTCGATTCATTATTCGCACCCATTTCCAACCATGGGCACAATCAGCCTATCTCAGTCAACCAAGGGGCCAATCTCCCTAACACAGCATCAGCAAACCAGGAGCACAACCTGCCCGTCTCAGCAATAGTCAGCCAGGGGCACAACTTGCCCATCTCTCCATCAAGCAATCAGGGGCACAACTTGCCCGTCGCACCTGTCTATTCGGCTTCTACTTCAGCCATCGTCCTCCAAGAAGAAGACCCTTCCTCGGACAGCATGCCACATGCCCTAGCAGAATTAGGGCCCAGCTTCAATTATGTGGCCACTATCGAGGAGGTCGAAGGGGAGATTGATGTCCAGGTTCTGATCGATCCAAAAACATCAACCATCACTCTCCAGGTCTTGGACATCTCAGCTTCATTCCATCTCTTTTCTGATCGGACCTGGTTTCACAGAATCGGTGCCATCTCTTCAAATCTTCACCGAAGGGTCAAGCACATCTTTGGAGATAGGGCGATCACCATCATTACCGATCCCGGACAATTTCCCAAGGTAGAAGCATCCAACCTCCGAGAGCCTACCATCCCAGCCATGGACGTACAACACTCTAATGGGAAGATCTCATACCATCACAATGCAAATTACTTCCCTCGCGCATGTCCCATCGGATCGAACTATGTCTTCCTCCCTGCCGAGCGTCAAACCTTCTACTATCAGCTCGAATATCAAGACTCGACCCGAACCATGGAGGTTCAAGAAGATATGGATAGGAGAGGACTACGATATCAGCCTACTCTGATTCAGAAACCAAAGCATAGAAGTATCAAAAGAAGACGAGGTCGTCAAGAAGAAGGCAATCCCTGCATTTACACACCAATCCAGTTCATCAATGCAGGGATTATCTACCCTGATGATGGGCTAAATTCCACCTTCGATGATCAAGCGAACAGATTGAGTCTGATAGAGTTGCCCAAAGAAGACTCAAGCAAGGGGCAAAAATTTCCCCCGATCGACTGGACTACCGTCCTAGTCCCACCTCAGCCGGATGAACCTGAAGAGCTGCAATTCATCGGGGACGAACCAGGAGAAATCACATCCGACACCGACTCAGAGCCCAATTTCAGATCTGCCATGACGTTTGGGCACAACGATGAGGTTTGGCCTACTGATCCTTTTGGCCCTGCCTCCTGAGGGGAAGGAGTGCAGGGCAATAACAGGTTTATAGTCCCCATGACGGCCAATAAAAGCCGACAGTGCTCGGCTCCCCGAGCTGAATCAGGCAACACCTGGTTCACATCGCCGTCTTGCTCGGGTCTTTTACAAAAAAAATTTCAAAAAAATAAAAAATCAGAAGATTCAAAAACCCAAAACACCAAATATTTCAAAAAAAAAAAAAATCAAATTTTCATAAAGTCCAAAAGTTCAAAAAAATCCAGATATTCACAAAATTCCAAAAAATCAGAAAATCTTTGAAAGTAAAAAAAAAAAAAAAAAAAACTTTTTCAATAAAAGTGTCAAGTCTGTCTGTCAAAGCACTTGAGTATGAAGCTGACTCATAAGATTTCGATCTAGAGTTGGACTTCAAACTCAAGGGTCTGGATAAAGCCAAATGATGTGGAAAATGATGAGCTGACTCCCAAACTTAGAGGGTCTCCTCGAAAGTTCGAACCAAAAGCCGATGTCATCTCAAAAATTTTCAAAATTATAAACCTAGGATCTCCTGAGACTCATAAGGAAGTGTGCATTGAGATTCCTTATCCCCGAAAAATAAGCAGAGAATGATCGAATTTTTGAAGTCATGACTTCCCAATCTTTGCGTCCTATGAAGACTTATCAATCAAAAACTCATCAAGCCTATCAAGAAGATGCTGCGAAGACTATGCTTGCATTCCATGCTGGAGTGTGCGACTTGACGAATGATCGAAGAAACCTCACGGCTCGATGAAGACAGATTGTTGCCAACATGTCAGAAAGCACTTCAAGTGTCAGCAACATGCACATCGGATCCATGTGTGTGCTTCGAAATTCTGCAACATGATAATGCTCCAGCTATTCCCTGTACGAGGTATCTACATCAACAGAAAGATCGACTCGGCATCATCTAGTGGTCATGCGCATATACTTGTGACAATTGATTACTTCACAAAAAGGAAGGAGGTAATATTCTGATCTCGCACGATAATTCTCATGGAGAATGACATCATCAATTGTTAAGGGTTCCCACATGCTATCAACATTGGCAATGGGACATCCTTCGGAATCTAAGGACGAAGGAGTTCCTCGAGAAGCTTAAAATCAGAAGACAAACCTACGAGTTCGAGTCAAAATCATGTCACCGTGAGTGCTGATGAAGAATGAAGCCGAAGAAAGAAAAGTCATATCAGGTTTACAACAAGCACTGTTACATCTATCAAACTCAAAGGGACAAGGTCCAAGGATCAGAAAAGTTCTTCCAAGAAGCGCCCTCAGGCTTACCAACATGAGAGGGGTGGATCTTCCTGAGCTAATCAACGCCGATAACGTGAAAATCTCTCACAGGTAAGCCAATCTAACCTTATCAAGAGTTACATTAGTAGAGCTGAAGTTAAGAGGTCAAGGCTTAGACCTCTGAGAATCCATTCCGTCCATCAACAAGTGTTTCAATAAGGGGATTCAAAAAGAGAAAAATACAAAAAAAAAGGGATTCAAAAGGAAAAGACAGACAAAAAAAAAAGAGAGAAAAGAATACAAAAGAAAAAGAAAAAAAAAAAAGAAGAAGAAAAGAGAAAGAAAAAGGGAAGCCAAAGCAAGGTACCCAAGAAAAAATCAACCCAAGGAGAAACACAGTTATCCATCCATCCACCTCAGAAGGGTCTGTAGCTAAGGCCGACAGCTCTGCCATTGTAACTTAGGATAAGGGCCGAAAGGTTACCATCGGCCGGCAACGACGGATTCCTGACCTCTGGTCGCCGCAGTTATCCAAAAAAAAAAAGAAAAAAAAAGAGAAGAGATGTGTGCCTAAACAAAGAGGGCGGAGTGAAAACCCGAAAGGGCGCTCCGAGTAAAAACAGTGGGCACACAGCGGACTTGGTGAAAACCCGAAAGGGCGCCGAGGGTAAAAACAGCATAGCTGCCAAGGGGCAGGCAAGATCAAATACCCGGGACGTGGTGAAAACCTGAAAGGGCGCCACGGGCAAAAATGACGGGCAAGCCGGACGCAGCGAAAACCCGAAAGGGCGTTGCGGGTAATAATGGCTAAGAAAAAAGAAAAGAAAAAAAAAAAGCAGGTACATGAGAGATCCAAGCGACATGAAGATTCAATGGAAGCAAGGATGGCGGCTATGAGTCGAGAATTCTTTCAAGATCTGCCCAAATTCTAGGAGCAGGATACCATTGCGCACTATCTTAAGGGGACCAAGACCCTTGGTGAATAATTAAGAAAATCGAGTATGACATCAGGCTGAGTCAAATATTCTGATTCCTACGTCTAAAAGCACATGTCCAAATCACGCACAGACAGATAAGCACTTGCCACAAATTTTTACTTCATGATTTACATATATGTTCCAAAAAAAAAAAAATCTTACAGGGCTTTCAAAATAAACATCCCCCAGCCAATTCACAGAGTGCTTCGTACAAGCGTCTTTCTCCCGATCATTCCTCCCAGAAGGTAAGTATCTCTCTTCCTGCTTTAATGCTTTAATCCTTTTGCTAAAGTATTTTCTCTCCTCACAGGTACCAGAAAGCAATCTAAGATCAGCCCATCAATGTCCATCATGGCCCCGTCTCCATCATCAATCACACGCTCCATGCGGCCCACACTCCAAGGATGCATAGCCTCACCTATGTCCCATCTCCCCATCTCATCCATACCATCCAAAATTCCATCATCCAAAGACCCGTCCAAATCTAAAATTCCAGCCATCCCACCATTAATGGAGTCATTAAAAGCTCCATCAACCGCCAAGCTTGAGCTTCCATCAATGCTCCCTCTTAAAGCCCCATCTACCCCATCTACTAAAGGCATCCCCCATCCATTAAAGCTCAAAAGAAAATCTGGAATGTGGGACCCACCATGGACAGCCCCCACAGCCCCTAGCCTATATCACCACTATCCATTGCTTAGGAAAGGACAAAGTGAGAAGAAAACAAAAAAGAAGAAAAGTAAAGACAAAAGAAGGATTTATGGTTAGATTGAAACCTCGTGTGCACCGAATCAAGAAGACAGGGACAGTGGACTGCTGAGAATGTCCGAATACGAGACAGCCCAGACCGCAGAAGAGGCAAGGTTCGGGCGGCCTGCTGTGGGCCGCCCGTACGGACGCGGTTCCTCTCTCTCCGCGGGATTGGCTCCAAGGTTCTTGGTAGGTGAGACTGACAGTCCACGTCAGCAGATGGCACTCCATGGGCCGCCCAAGGCTCCGGTCCACTCCAAATTTCAACTGAAGATGATCAAGATCATACAAAAGGTGCCCCACTGGTCCAATCATGAAGCAATGTGGCCGGAACATGGCTGATCAAGTCAAAGAGAAGGAAAGGTGATCAAGTGGGGGCCACAAGCAATCTGAGCCATTCAAAGACTAGATCATCATGATCTAAACCATGTAAAAGCTCGCATGGGTCATCAAATAGCAAGATCAAGGGTTTGATCATCAAGAGAAGGGCCAGAATCCAAGATCTGATCATCAAGTGGGCCCACAAGGCCAAATCAAGCAATCTGAGTCGTTCAAGTCATCATCCACACCATGAGAAGCCTTCTTAGCCTCACAAAACATCAAGGATAGGTGCTCCAAAGCAAAGCTGAGGTCTATAAAGGGCCCACGGGGCCAATTCAAGCAATTCAAACCATTTAAATCACAATCAGCCCCGTTAGAAGCTAAACAAAGCAAGGTAAGTATGCCTAACCCCAAAAACGGGTCCGAAGACCTTAAACTACGTCGGGATTCACATCCCGAGAGATTTTCAATAAAAGCCGGTATTGGTCTTGATTGCTCGAATCAAGATCCGACGACACCGGGTATTTTCGAAAACCACAAAAATATATTTATGCATTTCCAACACTTATTTGTACATGTTTTGGGTCCGAAGACCTTAAACTACGTCGGGATCAACGTCCCGAGAGATTTTTAATAAAAACCAGCATCGATCCCAGCCTTTCAGGCCAAGATCTGATGATCTGGATCATTTCGAAAAATAAAAAAAATGTGTTTGTCCCCTCTTGTACATGTTTTGGGTCCGAAGACCTTAAACTACGTCGGGATCAACATCCCAAGAGATTTTCAATAAAAGCCGGCGTCGGTCTTGTTTGCTCACATCAAGATCAATGACTCCGGACATTTTCAAAAAATCATAAAAATATATTACCAGCCCCGCTTTTAAAGTTTTGGTCCGAAGACCTTAAACTACGTCGGGATCAAGATCCCGAGGGATTGTCAATAAAACCAGCATCAGTCTTCTTCAAGATCTGGTGGCTCCGGACATTTTCAGAAAATCAAAAAAATATATACATCACTTGTACAGTTTCATGGTCCGAAGACCTTAAACTACGTCGGGATCAAGATCCCGAGGGATTTTTAATAAAAATGGGTATCGATCTCGACCATCAAAATCAGAATCGATGACCCAGAATTTTTTCCAAAAAAAGAAAACAAAAAAATGTCTTTCCTCTTTTAAAGTTTTGGGTCCGAAGACCTTAAACTACGTCGGGATCAACGTCCCGAGAGATTTTTCATAAAAACCAACATCGATCCCAGCCTTTCAGGCCAAGATCTGATGATCTGGATCATTTCGAAAAAACAAAAAACATGTTTGCCCCTCTTTTGTACAGTTTCATGGTCCGAAGACCTTAAACTACACTGGGATTAATTTCTCGGGGGACCTTTCTCGCTTTCAACTAAAAACCGGCATCGGCCTCGACCGTTGGGATCATGGTTCGATAACCCGGATCATTTCAAAAATACCAAAAATATTTTAAAGCTTTCCATAAAAACCAGTGTCAATCTCGATTACTCGAGTTGAAGTCTGGAACTTTTTCAAAACAAAAAAAATATATATACAATATAAAACAAAAAAAGTTTTCATCACCAGTTTTGATCCATCAATTTATCCCCAGTGGTCCGAAGACCTAAAACTACACTGGGATTAACTTCTCGGGGGCTTTCTTTCCTAACCTGTTCCAGACATGGCTGACACTTGATCGTACGGGTGTCTGGAATCTTTTAAACAGGTAAAGGCTGAGACGGGCAGAACTCCGCAATCCTGTTCGTGTTGAACGCACCATGATAGACAACCTTGAGTTGGAAGTCGCTGTTGAAGTTGACGGATGTTCCCTATTCCTAGAACTCATGAAGGGGATTAAGGCTGTTGGGAGGTGAAGCTCACCCTCACGGAATTGTGAGCAACGTAAGACCCCAAACTGGATTGACTAAGGGAAATGTGAGGATGTGGCTCATCTTGTGGCCGAAGGAGTCCGTCGGACGATACGTGGTCTATGTGCATTGCACACGAGGAACAGGCAACTTTGTGGGTGTGTTGACTGAAAACCCTCAAAATTCCCTCATCCGAAGATGTAAAACTACGGCACTTAACTGTGTGAGACTCGTCTTGCTCGCTGACGTAAAATGGATCGGGTGCCTTACCAGCAGTAGAAGCTGGAAGTGGATGGAAATTCCATATCTTTTCCCTGCATTTCAGAAAAATCACAAAATACAAAAACATTGCAAAATCATCTCTTCAAAAATCACAAAAATATTTCCATCAAATATCTGCAAAAATCACAAAAATATTTCCCTTGCTTTCAATCAAAATATTTCAAAAATCAAAAAAATATTTCCTGTGTTTTCAATAACCAATCTCTATCCTGATCGCTCAGGTAAAGATTCGGACCACATATCTACAAAAAAAAAAATCACAAAAATTAGCATCCCCAGCACTACAATTCAGGAGTCTTGAACTCCGCTCACTTCACAGTATGGGATGACGGATCCAATCGCCCGCAAATTGGAATCTTGACCAAAACGGGCAACCAAACACCCTCTCAATCACATGTATGCCCAGAAGAACATCTTGAAGTCGGATGATATCCTCGTACATTCTCATTAGCAAAGAAACAGCATCTTGGGACGATGGACCTGATCGACCACGGGTCGGGATCTTAACCAATCCGCTGTCCAAACCTCCGTATCAAAAAGAAAAATCCCCAAGGGAGTACAACCCTGTAAGCAATAAGCTCAAAATTCTCTGCATCTCCAGCAAAAGCAAAATCATCAGACCAGAAGAGAATGAGCCAAGCCATGCATTCATCATGCATCTCCATGCATCAGCATCCATCGCATTAATCATCATGTTTACCTGCTTTCAAAATAAAAGTCGGTTAGCTAAAGACCCCACAGGCATCCCTAGTGGAGGCACATGCAAACCAGATTTTCATTTCAAAAAGACAAAAAATATTTCTATTTGCAAATAAAAACCCCACGGAGTATCACTCCCCAGAGTGGGTGCCTTTTCAAAAATCCAAAAATGTTTTCCAGTAGAGCGTTCTGCCTCCAACACGCTGGGAGATCTTCCATATCTCTGGGTAGGAGCCGACGCAAAAATCAAATAAGATCCAATGTCTCGCGGTTTCCCCGGAGACCATTGGATCCAATGCACTCAAAGTACGGTCGAACTGAACTCCAGTGTCAGTGCGGTCGTACCACATGCCAAGATACAAAAAGATGAAAGTCGAAAGGCTCGGTCACAGAAACCATTTGAACAGGTGGAAACGATGAATTGTAACCCAAGTATCCAAATCAGCAGATTGGGTGGAAAGAATTCACCCGCACATACCTAGGCGTGGATGCCTGAAGTACCTTGACTGAGTCCAAGTCGGCGTAGTAGAATCCCGTAAGACTATCGGACGCAGGGCGTCTAACCACTTTGACAGTCAAGCGAAACAAGTACTCCTGGAGTGATCTGGGAAAACATCAAACATCACACAATCAGTCTAAGGGTCAGCATCCTCGTAAGACTAACGGACGCAGAGGCTCTGCTGTACCTTTCCAATGTTAGTACCGATCGGGAATGGAAGGGTTGCGATTGGGTACCCAGGTTGCAGCAAACTGCAGGGACAATCGCAACGTTTTCTCCAAACTCTCGCGGTATGTGCGAGTTATCAATTTCCAGACAATCAACTGACTCAGATACAAAGGACAACAAAGATTCCAGACCACAATCAAGGAAAGAATGAATTGCAAACCAAGCATCAAAACCAGCAGATCGGGTGGAAAAGCCCACCCGCACATACCTAGGCGTGGATGCCTGAAGTACCTTGACTGAGTCCAAGTCGGCGTAGTAGAATCCCGTAAGACTATCGGACGCAGGGCGTCTAACCACTTTGACAGTCAAGCGAAACAAGTACTCCTGGAGTGATCTGGGAAAACATCAAACATACAATCAATCACAGGGTCAGTAACCTCGTAAGACTGTCGACGCAGAGGCTCTGCTGTACCTTTCCGATGTTAGTACCGGTCGGGAATGGAAGGGTTGCGATTGGGTACCCAGGTTGCAGCAAACTGCAGGGACAATCGCAACGTTTTCTCCAAACTCTCGCGGTATGTGCGAGTGAGCGATCTCCAAACGATCAACTGGCACAGATGCAAAAGCAAGCAAAGATTTCAGACCATGATCCATGAATGACCGGGTCAGAAGTGGGGTGTCCACTCGCTTTGGCATTCGGTTGCATGCAACCTCTGCCAAAGAGGGGCATCTGTAGACACCCCACCTTCGGCTACACTGTTGGTAGAGATAGCTGGTTGAACGGAGGACCATACCCCCAAATCCCAAGTCCAAACTCAGCCAAACTCACCCTTGTAAGCCCCATTCCATAGCCCAGTTCAAGCCTGAACCCAGTCAACCCAGTCCTAAACACCACCCTGAAAAACCCCCCATAAAAAAGTCCAGTCAAAAAATCCCAAAAAAAAGTCAAACTCACTGAGTCAACTCGCTGAGTTAATCCGCTGAGTTAACCCGCTGAGTCAACCCGTCGAGTCAACCCGTCGAGTCAAAACACCGAGTCAACCCGTCGAGTCAACCCGTCGAGTCAAACCACCGAGTCGACCCGCTGAGTCAACTCACTGAGTCAACCAGCGAGTCCAACAGCAGCCCCAAGGGAACGGCCGTACTCGCTGGAAACCGAGGAGAGGCCGTACGGGCGGCCCATGGCAGGCCGCCCGGAAAAAATTACGAGAATGCCCCTCTCGCTGCTATAAATACCCCCCTCCCCTTCTCATTTCAAGACCACTCAGCCAGAGAGAGCCCGTCCGTCTGAGTCATCCTTCTCCACCCTTAGCCCATTTGTCCACCAAGGAGAGCCCGAGTGAGGAGAGCCTAGCCCTGGTCCAGCCCAGCCTGACCACTGGTCCAAGCCTCCCAGGCCACCCAAGTCTTGATCCAGCCACTCGAAGCCAATCCTTGCGACACCTCCGTCCATCCAGCTACTCTTTTCCAGCATCATCTCATTTGCATCTAGCATAAGTGCAACATTTACTTTTCTTCCAACCCCCCTGCTTCACTACAAGCACCTTGATTACTCAAACACACATGCATATGTCTTTATATTAAGCACCTGTCAGTTCGAGCGTATGCTCTGGGCTTGCCCGTTGTTGGAACCTGCCCATCAGAAACTCTTACTGTTCAGACCTGCATTCATGCTTCACCATAAAACACCTTGATCATTCAAGCACACTGCATACGTCTTACATTAAGCACCTGTCAGTTCGAGCGTACGCTCTGGGCTTGCCCGTTGTTGGAACCTGCCCATCAGAAACTCTTACTGTTCAGACCCGCATTCATGCATCATGTCATACATGAGAATATACGAGGATTAAACTAGACTTTCAAGTATCCGATCGATTCTGTGAAGTAGAGACCGTACTTCGGTACGGGCAGTGTGTGGGGTGCCTAACCTCTTCCCACCCTGTAACCGTGATCCCTTACCTTGAATCTCTGGCCGCAGATCAACAAGAGTCATTTTAGAGGAAGGAATCTTCGGATTCCCTTCTCTAACGTTTCTACAGGGTCTAGCCGACTGTAGATTCGAAGTAACTGGCTAGTGGCGACTCTGGTCTTATATAAACTCATTTAAACATATCCAGCTCAATACAACAACCAAACGAAGCCCTCGAGAACGAGGCAAGCCAGTGGCACAAACGGCGATTTCGCACTCACGCACCTCTTCTTCTTCTTCTTCCGAAAGGAAAGGGAGAACGACGTCGTGTGGGAGCACGGGGGAAATCGGCGAGGGTCCACACAGGGCTAACCTAATGATCTTTTGGACACAGCACAAACCTGTTGGGCCGTTCCTATACAACCTGAATGTGCATACACGTAGCATGTTGAAAGCACTTGCAAGGAGAACAGGAATTCAGATCTTACACTCGCAAGTGGCCCAATAGATGTTGGCCTGATATTGACACTAAAGTCAAGATCCCTTGTTTTTTCATTGGCCGAAAGCATGGCCCACCTCAAAAGTGAGGGGCCCAGGATATTGATTGGTATTGACCCGACACGGAGTCGTCGGTCAACAGAAGAAAATCCAACACCGGTTAAGCATGGGATTTCATACACATGCTGACATCAAGCCAACACGTGACACACCTGTGCCTCGATCAAAACCGTCAAGATCATCGGCCAAGCCATAACCCTAAAACCACAAGTGGCACACAACAAAAGCTCTATGGGCCCACCAAGATATTCATGTGACATCCACACCATTCATCTTTTGTGCCAGCCAGTGTGACAAATTATTTAGAAGACCACGCGATAGCATACGGTTAATACATTGAACTATATTACTGTAGATTTTAAAATATCACATATTTGTCACAACAACATTGTTATGTTAACTAAAAAATTAAAACAAAAAGAAAAAAAGAAAAATTTGTAATATGAATCAAGTGGACTATTAACACTGGCGTAGATGTGGTGAGATCGATCATCGTCTCTCTCTCAAGATAATTACTCGAGTCCACAAAGCCTCTGGGAATCCTTGACCGGACTTCCTTGAATCCACGAGGAAATGAGTTCTCAAGTCCACAAGAATAAAAAGAAAATCGAAGTTTTACTGATAAAAGATGAATAATAATTGCATAATCACGAAATTAAGAGAGTTTAAATAGCCTAAGCAATTCTTATGAAACCTTAATTACATAGATAAAGAGTCTTAATAAAAAACAGAAACAAATCGATTCAAAAACAAAAACTTTCACGCAAATCTGAGGAGTCGACTGGCCGGTCGACTGGGACTGTCGGCCAGTTGATAATGAGTATCAGCCGGTCGACGGGTTCAGTCAGCCGGTCACCAAGGAGCCAAACTGTCCAACATGCAGTGCGCTGAACTTCATATATTTCGGCCGGTCGATAAAGGCCCCAAACAATCTAATGAGTTGGGTTGATTCTCGGCCTAAATTCGGCTGGTCATCAGCGTGGTTCGGCCAGTCGACGGGAGCCATCGGCTGATTAATCTGGTCTGTCAACTGACGATTCTTTCTGATCTTTTGCTCCCTCTTTTGATCCTTCCTGTGGTCCATCTTGGTTATGTATACGTCAGCAATCCCCTCTACATCAACTATACCACTCTAACCAACCGTCTTGCCCGATCATGTTAGGACATGGCCCAAAAATGAAGCAGATCCAAAACTTAAGTGGGTCGCATGATAGGAAAAGGTAGGGAAATGCCTACGGTTGAAACTACCTTGGGATCCACCATGATGTTCATATACCATCCATACTGTTCATAGTTCATACCTAATGGGATGAACTGAAAACACAAAAATATTAGTCTGATCCAAACTTCTCTGGCTCTACAAATGTTTCAACCGTGAAAGTTCAATCCTCACTGTTTCCTGTCATGCGGCCCACTTCAGTTTTGGATCTTCCACATTTTTTGCCCATGACCTAATATGATCTGGAAAAATGGATGAACGGGCAGGATTTTTTACAAACATAACAGTGAGCCCCACCTAGCTTCTGCTGGCAGGAAGTTCCTCCAAAAGAATTTTGGCAGGCAGTCCGCGTCCCACCATGTCTGCTGTTTCTATTAAGGGTATTATAGAGAAAACCCAGATGGGTCTCAGCCAGCAAAAACAGGAAATTGGCAGATGATTTTGAAGCGGTTGGAAGAGGGTTTGATGGATTTTTAATTAAAAATTCCACGAACCCAAGGATAGTTCTTGAATAAACTGAGTTGACTCGACAACACTCGGCTGAGGAAACTCTACTCTGTGGAATTTCAAGACTCAAGAATCACATTACAGGGGCTGTGATGCAACTTACTTGGCCTGGCTGTGACTTCTAGTCTGCTTCAGCGACTTGGGTCAGCTCTTCTTGGGCTTTTGTATATTTCACATATACCATTTTAAAGAAATGTTCAAGTGCACCCTGGAGTACTAAACATTTATGTGCACACCATGCTGATCGACATATGGAAGGTCCAACAAGTGATTTGGACCATCCATTACATCCGTCATCATGTGGGCCACACTGTTGGAGTCAATGGACAACTAACAGTCTTAATCAAAATGCTAGTGTGACCCATTTAATGAGTAGATCGGTCTGATTTTCAAGATGAATGATCTTTATGGAAGGGCCTACAGTTTGAGTAATACAGATGTCCTACACAAGGCTCCATTCACCGGCAAAGATGAGACCTACGTGACAAGTTACCACCCCATCTCCTCTAAATAATTGGCTGGACTTGATGGACGCTCCAGAATCTCAGATGAATGAGTGAACCTTATTGTTGGGTGCGTTTCACACAAACCTTCGGATCTCGCCCCCCAATACACTAGAATTATGGACTATGCTAATGCAATAATCAAGAATAAACATCAACCACACGAACACAAGGAGTTTTTACGTGGAAAGCCCTCAAAAGAGGTAAAAACCACGGGACCTAGTCCAGATCAACAATCCACTGTCTCTGGGAACTGTTACAACCGATCTCAAGCACACACCGCTTGGATCAAACCTTCTTCACCCACGCAGGGATGGATAAACAACAAGAGAATAGTAAAGGAGGAGCGATCTCACCGATCCCGAGGACGTAGAAGCGCTGAGACGACAGTTGCGCAGAAGAATCCTTCTTCAAGCAACTTCTCCCTTCTACAAGCTTCCTCTCTCTCTCTCTCTCTCTCTCTCTCTCTCTTCTCTTTCTCTTTTCCTCTTTTTCTCTCTTTCTCACCTTGGACGTGTTTACAACACCATGGGATGCCCTAATCCCATTTTGGAACGCTTAAGTACCAAAATCGGAAGAATCAGAGCCCAAATAGGAAACTGTGTCTAAGCAGTCCGTGCAGGGTCGGGCGCCCGGTCACCAGACCGTCGGGCGCCTGGCCAACTCAAAAGTAGTCCAGCGGAAAAACTAAAGAAAAGAACCAATTTCGGGCGCTCGGACCAAACATGGTCGGGCGTCCCAGTCGAGTCATCGGGCGCCCGGTCACCAGACCGTCGGGCGCCCGGCTGAAGCCAAACCTGTCCAGCAGTAAAACTGCCTCCTGGTGGGAATTTCGGTCGCCCGGCCACTAACTATCCCGAGCGTCCGACCTCACCCTGTTTCACCTCTCTCCTCTGACAGTTAAGGAGGAAAAACTCCATCAAATCTCCCCCTTTCCGACTCAGGAGAAATTCGCCTTCTTCAATCCAGCCGGGTTTCTGCAAACTTCAAACTTGCCCTTGAGCAAAGCCTTGGTCATCATTTCTGACTCATTATCGTCCGTATGGACCTTCTCAAGCTGTAACACCTTCTGTTCCAAAGTATCCCTGATCCAGTGATACCAAATCTCTATGTGTTTCGACTTGGAATGCTGACTTGGATTCTTACTCAAGTGTATAGCACTTTGGCTATCGCAATAGACCACGTGCTCCTCCTGCTTCAGGCTGAATTCCTGTAAAAATCTCTTCATCCAAAGCATATCTTTGCATGCTTCTGTGACTGTAATGTACTCGGCCTCTGTCGTCGACAATGCTACGACCTTCTGTAGCTTGCTCTGCCAAGAAACCGCTCCCCCTGCAAACGTGAACATGAACCCCGATGTAGACTTCCTGGAGTCTATGTCACCTGCCATATCTGCATCTGTGTAGCCTTCTAACACAGGTTTTCCGTCACCATAGCATAGGCTTAACCTGGATGAGCCTCTCAGATACCGTAGTATCTACTTCACCGCTGCCCAATGTTCTTTGCTAGGATTGGCAAGATACCAGCTGACAACCCCAACCGCATATGCTATGTCTGGGCGTGTACACACCATAGCATACATCAAACTTCCCACCGCTGACGCGTAGGGTATCTTCCGCATCTTTTTCACTTCTGCCTTCATCTTGGGACACTGCTTGTCACTCAATTTGAAGTGACCATCCAGTGGAGTACTGACCGGCTTCGCTGCATTTATGTTGAACCGCTCTAGGACTTTCTCAATATACCGCTCTTGTGACAACCAAAGCTTCCTGCTGCTTCTGTCACAGGTTATCTTCATTCCTAGGATCTAGTTTTGCCGGGCCCAAGTCTTTCATCGCAAACGACTTGCCCAACTCTTGTTTCAGCCTGTCAATCTTTTTGATGTCCTTTACCATGATGAGCATGTCATCAACATACAATAGCAGAACTAAGAAATCACCGTCTGAGAACTTGCGTGTGAACACACAGTGGTCTGACGCCGTTCTGTCATATCCATGCTTCAACATGAACGAGTCAAACTTCTTGTACCATTGCCTAGGAGCTTGTTTCAGCCCATACAAGTTCTTCCTAAGCCTGCACACCATATGCTCTTTGCCCTTGACTTCGAACCCCTCTGGTTGACGCATGTAAATCTCTTCTTCCAGGTCACCATGGAGAAAGGCAGTTTTGACATCTAACTGCTCTATCTCCAGATCCATGCTAGCCGCCAACCCAAGCAACACTCGAATGAATGTCATCTTCACCACTAGTGAGAATAACTCCTCGAAGTCTATTCATTTTCTCTGATCAAACCCTTTCACCACAAGTCTGGCCTTGTACCTTGTCTGTGAATTCTTCTGCTCATTCTTCTTTCTGAACACCCACTTGTTGCTCAGAACTTTCTTGCCCTTAGGCAATTTCACCATATCATAGGTGTGGTTCTTATGCAAGGATTCCATCTCCTCTTGCATAGCTTTCAACCACTCCCCCTTATGCTCGTCGACTAGGGCCTCAGAATAGTCTTCTGGCTCTCCCCCATCTGTGAGCATAATGTACTCATGTGGCGAGTACTTCTTGGATGGATGTCTGTCCCTTGATGTCCTCCTCACCTATGGCTCAACAGGTGGATCAAGTTGGGGCTGCTCCCCCTGTCCATCTTCTGTAGGGACTCCCTCATCCTCTGCACCTTGTTGTACTCCCCCGTCATCAGGCACCACGGGAGGAGTAACTGGATTCATGTCTTCCAGTTCACCTGAATTGGGTTGGGTCTTCTCTGGCTTTTCAATGTCTTCTATACACTGATCTTCAATGAAAACCACATCTCTACTCCCGACGAGCTTCTTCTCGGTTGGATCCTACAACCTGTAACCGAACTTTTCATCACCGTACCCTAAGAACACACACTGCCTGATCTTCATGTCGAGCTTAGACCTCTCGTCCTTTGGTACATGAACTGATGCCCTGCATCCAAACACCCTGAGATGACTGTACGATGGATCACGTTCAGTCCACACCTTCTCAGGTACTTCTCCATTCAACGGGGTTGATGGAAACCTGTTTATCAAATACACCGCTGTGTGCATTGCTTCTCCCCAGAACATCTTGGGCAACTTTGCATGGGATAACATGCATCTGATTCTCTCTACAATGGTGTGATTCATTCGCTCGGCCACACCATTATGCTGGGGGTCCTTGGGAACCGTCTGTTCATGCCGTATACCCAATGACTTACAATACTCGTGGAAGTCACCTATGTATTCACCACCATTGTCAGTGCGGATGCACTTTAATGATCTGCCTGTCTCCCTCTCAACCATAGCATGAAACAGTTTAAACACACCAAAGACCTCGTCCTTGGATTTCAAAGCATACACCCAAACCCTCCTAGATGCATCATCTATAAATGTGACAAAATACAATGCCCCACCCAAGGTTTTTTGTCCTATAGTACCACAAACATCAGAATAAACCAAATCTAATGCATGTACTTTATTAATATGAGAAGCAGTTTTAACAAAAGAAACTCTATGTTGTTTCCCAGATAAACAGTCAATACAGGTTTTGAGAGGTATACCTGTCACGTCTGGAAGAAGCTGCTTCTTCGCTAGTTGCTGAAGCCCTTTTTCACTCATGTGGCCTAGACGCCTATGCCACACGTCAGTAGCTGAATCTTCCGCTGCGTTCAATCCACCCTTGCACACGCTGACACTAGCCTTGTAAAGGGTGCAACACTTCTTTCCTCTAGCAGCGATCAACGAACCCTTGATGAGCTTCCAGCGCCCACCAACAAACCGGCTTTCATAACCATCATCATCCAGCCTTCCCGTCGACATCAAGTTGAGGCGAAGGTCTGGAATGTGTCTCACATCCCTGAGAACCAATGTGCAGCCCACATCGGTCTTCAAACAAACATCACCGACCCCTACGATATTCGAAACACCAGAATTTCCCATCTTCACTGTCCCATAGTCACCTGACTTGTAGCTTGTGAAGAAATCTCTGCGCGGAGTCACATGAAACGAGGCTCCCGAGTCTATCACCCAGTCGGTGTCCTGACTCGAAGCCGTGAGACAAATATCGTGATCTGCCGAAAGAATAACAACAACGTCACCATCTGAGGTGACAGCAGTAGAATCTGAATCATCTTCCTTCTCCTTTCCTTTACCCTTCTTGTCACTCTTCTTCTTGTGAAATTCTTGCTTGTAGTGGCCCTTCTTGCCACAATTCCAGCATTCAACATCTTTCCTGGCAATTGACTTGCCTCTTGATTTATCTCGGGCCTTTCCGCCCTTTCTGTTCTTTCCTCTCCCCCGATCTTGTGTCACAAGGGCCTCTTGTTGAGCAGGCCCTAGAGACTTCTTCCTTGTCTCCTTATTGAAGAGACAGCTTGTTACCTGATCCATGGATACCTTTCCGTCTGGCGCGGAGTTACTTAGAGACACCACTAATGTCTCCCAACTGTCAAGCAATGAGCTAAGCAGTAGCAAAGCCTGAAGTTCATCATCCAGGACCATCTTCATGGCGGAGAGTTGGTTCACAATGTTGCTGACCTCATTCATGTGTTCAGCCACAGAACCACCATCTTTGAACTTGAGATTCACAAGTCGTCTTATCAAAAAAATCTTATTGCCGGCTGTCTTCCTCTCATACAGCCCTTGCAATTTCAGCCATAGGCTAGCGGCTGAGGTCTCTGTAGACACATGGTGGAAAATCGAATCATCCAACCATTGTCTAATGAACCCCACCGCCTTCCGGTCCAATTTCTTCCAAACATCATCTGACATATCCTCTGTTTTCGCCGATATGCCTAGAATTGGAGCATACAAGTCCTTGCAATAGAGCAAGTCCTCCATCTTAGCCTTCCATATGGTCCAGTTAGAACCATTGAGGCTGATCATCCTTGATGAGCCACCTTCCATAATTCAGAACCGATCCCACACCGTTCAAACAACCTGAACGCTCTGATACCACTTTGTTGGGTGCGTTTCACACAAACCTTCGGATCTCGCCCCACAATACACTAGAATTATGGACTATGCTAATGCAATGATCAAGAATAAACATCAACCACACGAACACAAGAAGTTTTTACGTGGAAAACCTTCAAAAGAGGTAAAAACCATGGGACCTAGTCCAGATCAACAATCCACTATCTCAGGGAACTGTTACAACCGATCTCAAGCACACACCGATTGGATCAAACCTTCTTCACCCACGCAGGGATGGATAAACAACAAGAGAATAGTAAAGGAGGAGCGATCTCACCGATCCCGAGGACGTAGAAGCGCTGAGATGACGGTTGCGCAGAAGAATACTTCTTCAAGCAACTTCTCCCTTCTACAAGCTTCCTCTCTCTCTCTCTTCTCTTTCTCTCTTCCTCTTTTTCTCTCTTTCTCACCTTGGACGTGTTTACAACACCATGGGATGCCCTAATCCCGTTTTGGAACGCTTAAGTACCAAAATCGGAAGAATCAGAGCCCAAATAGGAAACTGGGTCTAAGCAGTTCGTGCAGGGTCGGGCGCCTGGTCACCAGACCGTCAGGCGCCCGGCCAACTCAAAAATAGTCCAGCGGCAAAACTAAAGAAAAGAACCAATTTCGGGCGCCCGGACCAAATATGGTCGGGCACCCGGTCGGGTCATCGGGCGCCCGGTCACCATATTGTCGGGCGCCCGGCTGCAGCCAAACCTGTCCAGCAGTAAAACTGCCTCCTGGTGGGAATTTCGGTCGCTCGGCCACTAACTGGCCCGAGCGCCCGACCTCACCCTGTTTCACCTCTCTCCTTTGACAGTTGAGGAGGAAAAACTCCATCACTTATTACCAAGGTGCACTACCAGCTCGAGTGCAACCCATTCATATATTAAAACATTGTACAAAATATCAAAGTCTTTGGCTGGACATGAGACTTAGGAAAGTATGCTACATCCACAATCAAAGAAAAAAAAAAAATTTATTATGAAGGGGAAACTCATAGAAAATGTTGAACCTGTTGAAAAGTCTGGCCGCCGCCGTCGTCTTTGTCTCTGTGGAACGAGCCATATTCCTTGCCGTAGAAAGTCCGTCATCCCAAAATGTCTTATCTCTGGTGGTCCATCCTCATAACAGGGATTGGATCGGCATTATAGTAGTATCAGAGCATACCAGTCACAGAATTGCAGAACAGGATGGCTATAAAGAATCATCAGCATTAGACAATCCCAATAATCACATCCATCACTAAAGCGGATGGCTACGAAAAAACGAAGCCAATTATTGGACAGCCAATCATTTATCCGGAACGTCCAATCGTTTCGTGTATTTAATGGCAGGCCATTACGCTAAAAAATTACGCTGTTTGGATGATCCTAATCCTCAGAACGCTCATTTTTTACACAGATCAGATAGCATCAACTAACCAAAATACTTCTTACAACCGTAAGCAATCCATGGTGGGGCCTATTGAATATATGTTTGAAGTTGATGGTTGGACCATTAATTTTTGAACCATCGCCTGACAACAATGATATGAAATGAATGGATGGACCCATAAGCCACCAACCCTCAGTCCTTGATTTATCAACATGAGGTACCAAATGGTGGCATCTCATCCACAGTAGACATGACATCCATGTCCATCAATCAAGATCCTCAAAATCACATGCCTCATTTTGGAGAGAGAGAATAACCCAAGAATCAGTGTTAGGATGGCCTTGACAATCAGACCATTTTCTCTTGAATCATCCATTCAATTGATACAAACCAAGCAGCGATTTGTCCAATCAGTTGGAATTTCAGACTATGTGCTCCATCGGTGGAGATCATGACTGTGATGATTTGGGTCCCTTCAATACGAGTATGGAGACCATTTAGTATTTTGTGGCTAACTCCAGCCGAGCCATGGCTTAAGACTGCCTGTCATGACATCATGCCCCGTTAAAACCATATCATAACAGCATCAGGGAACCCGTTTGAAGTCTAGCCCAGCTATAACAAAATCAAAGCGTCTGAAGTGAAATCTCACCAATATCAATGGAGGTGCAAAACCATGCAAAGCAAAGTCTACTCCTATGTCTCTTCTTCTTGTTCTTCCTGCATCTGTCATCAGCAACCACTCCTGATAATTATTTTATTGACTGCGGATCTAACCAAAGTAGCACCTTGGGAAACCGGACTTTCATTGGAGACGCCCAACCACCTGTCCAAACCATCATCACATACCCTATCTTCGAAAATGGTACATCCCAACCCATCAAACCAGGCCAGCCCTATGTCGATTTCAGCATTTATACTTCGCCTTCATCAGTTGCCCTCGAAGACGAAAACCCATCTGCAAATTCATCTTCTCTCTACCATACAGTGAGAACTTTCGCAACGCCATCTTCTTACAAGTTCAAGATCAAAGCCAAAGGTCTACATGTGGTACGCCTCCATTTCTTCCCTTTCACCTCTCCTCAATATAAATTCTCCTCTGCTGTCTTCAATGTTTCAGTTCTTGGGGTCTCTCTATTGAGTGATTTCAGCATCCAAAACAAGAATAGTGGCGTTGTGATAAAGGAGTACTTTCTTAGGGTGAATAGTGAAGAACTTAATATCTCCTTTTCACCTTCTCATAAAGTATCACCTCTTGCATTTGTTAATGCCATTGAAGTATTTTCTGCACCTGACAACCTCATCACTGAAACCGCCCATTTCATCAAATCCACTGGAACCAAGAATTATAACGAACCTATTAGGACAGGTCTTAGAGACTGTGTATAGGATCAATGTTGGAGGTCCTGAAGTCACGTCTTCCAATGACACTCTATGGAGAACTTGGATTCCAGATGAGACGTTCTTGAAATCAAAGTCTGCTGTGAAGCAGGTCATCCCTCGTAGAGTCCCAAATTATCAGGAAGAAGAGAACCCTGACAGTGCTCCACTGGCTGTTTATGCTACCGCGCAAGAGATGAATATTACTGGGAGCTCTGTTGAAATGCCAAATTTCAACATGACATGGGCCTTCCCAGTGGATTCTGGTTTTAAATACTTCGTTCGGTTGCATTTTTGCGACATTGTAAGTATGGCACTCAATGAGCTATACTTTGATGTCTATATCAATGACTACCTCACTTGGAAAGATCTCGATCTCTCTGATCTAACAAATCAAGTGCTGGCCGCCCCTTACTATACAGACTTCATTGCTGACTCTGATACTCAGGGCTAATGAATATAAGCCTAGGTACTTCAGAGAAGAGTGATCCCTCAAAGCAGAAGCGCGATATTGAATGGGGTGGAAATCATGAAGATGAAGGGTGTAATAGGTTCTTTGTCCAGACGAAAATCGAAGAAACACATCATTCTTCTGGCCGGGTCAGCTTTCGGAGGCTTTTCTTTCATCTGCATGTTGATAGTGGCATTCTTACTGGTATTTAAAAAGAAGACGATGCCCAAAGCTAAAGATGCATCCCCAGGCCCATTTAAAAATGCCGGCCCAAAGATATCGCTCGTTGAAATACAATTGGCAACTAACAATTTCGATGAGAATTTGCTCATTGGTCGGGGTGGATTCGGCAATGTCTACAAGGGGGTGCTCAAGAACAGAATGAAAGTAGCTGTGAAACGAAGCACACCTGGGTCTAGACAAGGTCATTCAGAATTCCTGACTGAAATCATGATCTTCTCCGAAATACGCCATCGCCATCTCGTCTCCCTGATTGGGTATTGTGAAGAACAATCAGAAATGATACTGGTCTATGAATTCATGGAAAATGGTACGCTACAAAATCATCTGTATGGTTCTGATTGTTTGCCTCATTTGTCTTGGAGGCAGAGGCTTGTGATATGCATTGATTCGGCAAGAGGTCTGCACTACCTCCACACTGGTCCTGCAGAGGGAATTATTCACCGTGACATTAAATCAACGAACATTTTGCTCGACAAGAACTACTTGGCGAAGGTTGCTGACTTTGGAATTTCAAGGACAGTCCGTCATCCCGATCAGTCCCATGTGACAACCAACATCAAGGGTAGCTTCGGGTACTTTGATCCAGAGTATTTTCGGTGGCGACATCTGACTAAAAAGTCAGATGTGTATTCGTTTGGGGTGGTGCTCCTTGAAGTCCTTTGTGCCAGGCCCGCCATTAATCATTCGCTTCCATATGAACAGGTGAATTTAGCCAATTGGGCTATGCAGTGGCAAAAGGGGGGGTTGCTTGAGCAAATTATCGATCCCCACCTCAAGGATGAGATCAATGCCGATTCGCTAAGGATATTCGGAGCTATCGCAGAGAGATGTCTGGCTGAATGTGGGGATGATAGGCCGACAATGGGAGATGTGTTGTGTGAATTGGAATGTGCGCTCCAACTCCTAGATACAGCAAAGCAGGCAGAGCCACCAAAAGATAACACCCTATTTGCAACTGAGACTCCTTTACCAACCATTCCTACAATTCAAGGAGAGCTGAATGAAGACAACATTCTTTCCACATCTGCATCTCCAAAGCCAAATGAAGAAAGCACTTATCTGCATCTGAGTTACCAATTGCCGACCATTATGCAAGAGTATGATTTCAAATCCCATCCTCACACTATGTAAAATAGAGTAGCAGAGGATGTGTCAGTAAATAGACCTGTATGGCTACTTGTAAGAGTATGATTTCAAATCCTATTCTCCCCACACATGCCAATAAGGCACATGTGCGAGATCTGACATTTCATCAGGTTGATTTGACTGTGTATGTGTCATAGTCCAACAATCAGGGTGTTTGGACATCTGGTGGGAGACGTGTATGTTGAATGTGGACTAAGGGTCAAAAATTTTCGAACTGTCCATTTTATTCACACACACACACTAGCCCACCTTATGATAGGACTGTCCTGATCATTGGAAAATAGCACATACAGGTGGGTCTGCAGGATGCACAATCACAAATATGTGACTGATTTGCATTTCTGGAGAGAGTAGGACTTGAAATCCTATTTTCCTAAATAAACCATTGGATTTCCTGCTAAATAGGTAGTATGGCACATGTAGTGAAATGCAAACTTCTCCAGTAAGATCAAGAATAGATGTTGGAGGTGTTGTTCTCAACCTAAGAATGTACTTTTTATGAAGCTTCGGTAGTCTTCTACTGTTTTACTTTTTCATCTCTTAATTTTATTCTGCATTCCACATCAAGATACAAATGTTTACTCAAGAATTCATTTAGAGTTAAACCCTGCCATGGTAACTTTTTTTTATTTTTTTATTTGGAAAGATAATGAAATTTTATTAATTAAGAGCCAAAGGAATGCAAGAACTGAAGGGGAGGCCCCAGAGGAAGCTAAGGAAAAAATCTACAGGAATATTGAAAGTAACAGCCCATTCCTTAACAACTTTTGCCCCCTCAAACACCATTGAGACTTTCCTACGCTTATCCTTAAAACATTGATTGTTTCTTTCACTCTAAATGGCCCAAAGACCCACCAACAAAGAGATCCTCCATAGAGTCGTTCCTTCCCATAGCCGCCATCATACCAAGCTATCAATATCCCTTCAATCATTCCCAGCATCACCCAAGGAATTTTGGAAACCTCCAAATATTTTTAACAGAGTAAATAAACAAGTGATTCACCGATTCTGCATCACTAAGACAAATGGAGCATATATTAGGGATAATCATCGACCTTTTTTGGAGGTTGTCAATAATAATAGAGTTTCTTTTTATCACATCTAGCCTCCTAAGCCTGGCACCACCCTCTCGAAACAGCAAACCAACCTCCTCCCATTTCAAGGGGTGAAATTTCTAAGAATGTGCAGCACGTTGCCACAAAAAACCGTGCCCTACCATGGTAACATTTATTATTTGATATATTTAAATCTTGTAGTCATTACTGATACACCCATTCTTTCTTGGGGTATGGTCCACCTGAGATTTGGATCTGCCTCATTTTTTGGATCATGCCCAAAAATGAGCTAGCAAAATGATGGTCGATGTAGATAAAACACAAATGTCATGCGAGGGCTCACAGAGCTTTTCCGGCACCAACGCATCAACCAGTACCGATCGGTGTTGTGTTCTACACTATACAAGCCGGGTCCTCTTGGTCTTTCACTTTGACGTTGAGCTTGCAACGAGGAGGAAAAGGATATCACAAGTAAGGATATCACAAGTCTCTCTCTCTCTCTCTCTCTCTCTCTCTCTCTCTCTCTCTCTCTCTCTCTCTCTCTTTTCATTTCATTTTCGTCAATCATAAATTTCTTTTTAAATTGTCATTCTCCATGTTGGCTGGATTATTCGTAAAGCTTTGTTGAAAATTAATCTAAGTCTACTAAGGTTTGTAGAAAATAAATGTGGGCGAGTTCAATATACAAAACAAGGGAATTGTTGAGATGGAGATGAACCAACCCAACCCACCCGACTCTAGGTAACAAACTAATACAGGGAGGACGTGGTAAGGTCGATCACCATCTCCCTCACCACATAACTACCATTGAATCCCCAAGGCTTTTGGGAATCCTCAACCGGACTTCCTCGAGAACCACGAGGGAAAAGATTAAAAACAGAAATAATTCCAAAGAAATTCGTAATTAATTGATTGATCCTAAAAATGGAATTACAATGCTTTAAATAGAAACTAAACCCTAGGATGAAGTTTTAGAGTTAAACTCCAACTCAAACACCCTAAAAACGTAACTTACTATTTATAGACGACTCCTATTCTTACTAGACTTCATGGTTTTCGGCTGAAAATTGTAAGTGCGCAATCCAGCCCAACTACCTTATTCTATTAACTTTTCTAAGCCCTTTTCATGTTGGGCACAACTTTTACAACTCAACATATCAAAAGTTATACTCAATCTAAAACTTACTATTTCTGGTAAAAACAAAATAAAACTAGGCTTTTGACCATCGATCTGATCAAATCTCGCAAATTTGACATGAGTAAGTGGCTTAAGTAGCTCGAGCTATTATAAGTTTCATAACTCATCCCAAATTGCAAGATGCGACTGTTTTACAATCCCGACGGCCCGGATCACTTCCATCTCTGATCGGGCTTCGTTTGGTCCATCTTGACCATGAAAATGTCTGCGGCCCACTCTACATCACAAACCCAACCCACCCGACTCTAGGTGACAAACCTAACCTGACCCAACCCAACCCGAGGTGTGTTAGTGTTGAAGATTTTTTTATTGGGCTGGCCTCGAGTTTGATAGCTTGAATTGTAGCTCGGTTTGGGTCGACCCATGCACAGGGTTGGCGGTGTGAGGTTGGGTTGGGCTTGGGTTGAGCTTAACCTGACTCGACTTGCTCGAGTTGTTGTTGTATGGAGCCTTTAATCTGTGCAGAAAATAGGGTTTTTAACTGGTTGACTACCCTGGTCGATCGATCGAACATGCCTGGAATTATATAGACAGGTCTTTGGACAATTTTGAAGGGGTTCGACTGATCGAACTCTAGGGCATGACCGATTAACAATATTCAGAATTTTGGATGAAACTCTCTAAACACTTTTTTTGTATGTTCAACTGGTCGAACACATGTTTTCGACCGTTCAAGGATTGTCTTGACCCATCTCGAGCAGTCGATAGTGCGCGATGTTTTGCATGTTTTTGCAGGTTTTGTTTCTAATTTCAATCTTATGACGGGTGTAATCGGGATTAGGATGTTCTAAAATGTTTAGGGTTGAGAGAATTGTTTTGAGAGAGAAAAAGCTAGGTTTCTCTCCGGTTCGATTTGTAAATGTTGTTCATCTCTTGTAACTTCGTTTTCATAGTGATTCTCACTTTGTGCCGTGGTTTTTTCCCCGCAAGGATTTTTCCCATAAATTTGTGTGCCTTCTCTTATTGGATTCACTTGTGTGATTGTGGTTGCCTTATTTGATTTTCCTCTATGTGCTTCCATGGTTCCTAACAGTTGTAGTCCTACCACTCATGTAGTACAGAGTAAATCGGTTAAATGAACAAAAGATAGGCCATCAGAAAAAATGACAAAAATCCGATGTTCTTATTAGCCATTGGTGGGCATCTAATGGATGGTGAAAATGGAAAATAGCAAGCAATCTAAATGCAACTAAATCACGTCTATTAGATAGCGATTTGGATTGTCTAATCAAATTCATTTTCGGTGAGTCATTGTACTAGCACCATTTGTTTGAATCACATGTATGCCACGTAGGGCTGTAAATGGGTCAGCGGACCCGATGGGGTACCCGAACCCAACCTATTTAGACCCGACCCATTTGTTAAATGGTACGGGTCTGGGTCCAAGAACAGACCCAGTTGCTAAACGGGTCTGGTTCTGGTTTCCTTTATATTAGGCCCGACCCGACCCGACCCGAACCCATTTAGTAAGTGGGTGGGTTTCGTTTATGTTTCACGGGACCCGTCAAGCCTAGACCTATCCAAACCCGGTTTTAAGCCTTGTAAAAATGCTTGCATAGTTGATCTAGACCCGGACCCATTAGACCCGACCCATTTATAAATGGGTCTGGGTGGATCTCCCTCTACCAGACCCGGACTCATTTATAAATGGGCCTGATGGGTTGACTCGGACCCGACCCGGACCCGCCCATTTAGTAAAAGGGTCTGGATCTAAAATTTGGACCCAAACCTGTTTAGTAAATGGGCGGGTCTGGTTTTTGTTAAACCCGCCCCGAACCCGACCATTTACAGCCCTAATGCCACGTGTACCATCACACAATCGGGCTGCTACTAATTTTCCATAGACCTCATGCTTTCATTGGCTGGAAGCATGGCCCACCTCAAAAGTGATGGGCCCATGATATTGTCTCGAACTGACCCCACACAGAGTCATCAGTCAACAGATGAAAATCCAACTCACTGGCCCAAGCATGGGATTTCATATCACATGTACCTTAATGGAAACCATCGAGATCATGGGCCTGGCTCTAACCCTAAAACCACACATGTAGTGTCCATGAGGGACATTGGGCATGAAATAAAAGCTCAGTGGGCCCGCTGTAATATGCATGCAAATTCATCATCTGTGTCAGCTAGTGTGACAAAATCGCCTAGATTTTGAAAACCAGACCACGATATCACAATAAATACATCAAATTATTTTATTGCAAGTTTTTCAAATTCTTGACCAGTTTTAAAATGTTGCGTTTTTATTAGGGCTCGTTTGGGAGCTTGTAAATAGAGTTGAATGGGAAATAAAATTGGATGTAAATGAATTAGGAGTAAATGGCTTACTTAACGTGTGTTTGGATGAGAGTAAATGAAATGCATTTAAAAATCCAAATATTTTGTTTGGATAGGAATATATGGGAGGATTTGGAATGCATTGGAATTTTTCAATATATTTATAGTAACATATGTGATATCTCGAATCAGCTTTAATATCTTAAATTAGTGTACATATGTGATATTTAATAGATTGATTGTATTAAGCCCATTAAAATATATAATTTTGCCAAAAATAAAAAAAAATCTTGAGCCTCCGGTAGGCCACAAACATAAGGATCACAAATAAATAATTTGCTAATGCTTTTTAACCATTCATTTAAATGGCCAACATTTAGACTGTTTGGATCATTTTATTGGTGTAGCTGGTATTTAAATAGTTTTGGAGCATCACTAGCATGTCATGTGTTTGGTGGACATGCATAACGCCATCTTTGTTTAGTCGTCCCACGACTCTCCAAGGTATTTCAAAAAGGCATTTCACCCCATTTACTTCCAAATCCTCTCTTGTAAGGAGGATTTCATTTACAAGGCCGTTTACTTCCATTTCATTTCATTTGTATGCATTTACTTCTATCCAAATGCACTTAAAAGACCATTTACCTTCATTTACTCCCAATTCCCTCCATTTACATCTAATTACTTCCATCCAAAGGGTGTCAATGGGCGGGGTTAGGGCCGGGCCAAGCTGCGTCCAAACCCTGCACACATTGTTTAAGCCCATCCCAAACCCAGCCCAGGCTCGTAATGAGTCAAAATAGTAGCCCAGACCCAATCAACCCGAAATGATATACAAAACCTAGCTCTAGCCCGAAAGAAATTCTGTAAAACAAATAAACATTTTAGTGGGCCCACACCTTCCTCTGGCTTATCATATCCCATCCGTTCATTTGGTGAGCCTGCTATCAAGAGAGTAAGAGAGGCTTACCTGCTGCGATGATGAAGGATGCTAATGCTGCAATGGTGATGACTAATGAGGATGTGATCAGGTTGGAGAGCGCACACAGAGAAATGGGAACAGTGGGTAGGACTTGGGAGAAACATGGAAACATTGCAAAAGTGCGTCATTGCAAAAGTGGGTAAGAGCTGAGAGAGAGAGAGACGAATCACATACTTTGGGACGCGGGTTAGCTACTGACAGGTTGAGTAGCGAACCTCGCTACTCAAGTGACGTCACCATGTTATGTAGGCCTCAGCATGATGTATGTGTTGTATCCATACCGTCCATCCATTTGGAGAGACCATTTTAAAGCATTAATCAAAGAATGAGGCAGAACCAAAGCTCAAGTGGACCCCACCACAGAAAACAGTAGGGATAGTGACATCAATTGTTGAAAACTTCTTACGCCCACCATGATGTGTATTTGAGATCCAACCTGTTTATAAGTTCACGCAGGAGGAAGAAAGCACAAATATCAGCCTGATCAAAAACTTTTATGCCCATACGAAGTTTTTCAACGGTGAATGTCATTGCCCCCACTGTTTTCTGTGGTGGAGTCCACTTGAGCTTTGGATCTTCCTCATTCATGCCTTAAAATGATCTCTCCAAATGAATGGACGGTATGCATGCCCCACATACATCATGCTTAGGCCCACATAACATGGTGACGTCACTTCAGTAGCGAGGTTCGCTACTTAACCTGTCAGTAGCTAATCCGCGTCCCAGATTTTGGGTGTTGTTTTTTTAAACCGTCCGTTGGGTTTCCAGCTCAGGTGGGCGCCCACCCACCATGTGGTGGTTTATGTGAAATCCACCCAAACGACTATGTGTGTCACTCATGTTAGGCCTAGTGCCCAAAAATCTGTCTCTACCGTATTTTAGGTGGACCACACTATTGGAAATCATGAACAGGGAAAAGTCCCCCTCAAAACTGTTTCCCTTCGTCTAAATCACCTGGAGTGGATTTTTTATAATCATCAAGGTGAGCCATATAAATATCAAGAGACTGGAGGTCGCTCTTCCAACTATTTCTCTTAAAGATGGTCTACCTAAATCACCGATCAACCTGATGTTTTGGCATAACATTACAGATTTAATAGTCGAAGTGGATTCCACCTAAATATTAGGAGTGGGCGAAAAAAATCAAGGGTAACCTCTGGCAGCCGTTAAAACGGAGTGGATTAAAGTGCAGCCCTGGTCACACCAAATACAGTGCGGCCCTTACTGCAGGGCCTACATTGATGTATGTATTCATACATCCACACCGTTCATTAGTTTTTCTATATCATTTTAGGACATAAACCCAAAAAATGAAGCAGATCTAACTCTAAGGAGGACCATAACATAATTAACAGTGGTGATTTACCCATTAGAAACTTATTTTGGGCCACAAATAAACATTTGGCTTTTCTTTTCATCTGGTTTTTTGTTACCTTATCAACAGGTTTGATGGCAAATAAACATTAGGGTGGGCATTAGGAAGTTTTTAATGGTGGCGTGTTCAATCACCACTATTCCCAAGTGTATGGTCCACATAAATTTGGATCTACCTTCAATTTTTTGGATCATGCCTTAAAATAATCTGAAAAATAGATGGACAGCGTGGATTTAGAATACAGACATCATGGAGGGCCCTATTGTAAGGGCCGCTCTGTCTTGGGGGAGGACGGCCGAAAAAAAAAAGAAGAAGCCAGGCAAGCCTTTAATTTTTTATGAGGCCCACGTGATATTTATGTAAGATCTAGTATGACCGTTTAATGTATGATGTTGCTTTAAGGTAAGGACGAAAAAAATCAATGTAACATGTGATTAAGGTGGGCCACACTAAAGGAAATAGTTACAAGAGATACATCTACTCTTGATTCTTATAGGGACAACCGTGATGATGATATCAAATCCACTCTAACCATTAGATGACAAACTAATATTTAGAGATGTGGACCAAAATTCATGATGATCAGTGATTCATTTGGGCCACATTAAGGAAAACAGTTTGGAGGGTGGGTATAAAACAATCTATACCTTTTCAAATCACGTGCCCCACGTTAATTCCTGATGTGGATAGTTTTTGACCTATTAGACTAGCATGGTGTGGCACACCATATGGACGGGCTGGATTTAGCATCAACACTAAGGTGGATCTCACTTAAGCTTTGACCCACATTCTAAAAAAAAAATCACACGAGAACATCTCAAGCCTAGAGTTGAGCACGAATCAAGCTAGCTCAGTTAGCTTGCTCAATTCGACTCATTCCAGCTCGATTCGGCTTGATTTGGAGGGAGGGTTCGAATAGAGTCAAGTGGATTTTCCTGACTTAGTTTATAGTTTGAGTTGCACATGAGCATGCCCAAGCTTGGCTTGATTAGGCTCGAAGCTCGATTTAGCTCGATATATATAATATATATTTATTAATATTATATTATATTATATTATATTATATTATATATATATATATATATATATATATATATATATATATATATATATATATATATATATATATTATATTTTTTTATAACTTAAAAGTTTAAAACCCTAAAATCATCTCCATTTCGAATAAGCACCCTCTTTCCTCCCCAAAACCCTAACCCCATATGACCACACCAAAGAAAATTATTGGTAGAATAATGCCCACCCTTGATACTTACAGGCCCCATAGTGATCATTATATAAAATCCACTCCACCCATTAGTTAGAAAACCTAATCTTAGGTCGAATGCCTAAACATCGGGCTAATATATTATTTAGGGGGGCTACACAGGGAAAAAAAATTTGGAGGGTGAGAGTTACCCTATCCAAGGTTTCCAATAGTATGGTCCATTTGAAATACAGAGGGATTGACTTGTTGGCCCTAGGCCCAAGGTAGGCTAAGCCGGTCCGTTGACACCCCTTGTTTTTATTGTAATAATATTAATATGTTAACCGAAAAATAGTAAAAAAAAAATTGAGGAATTTGTTATATTAATGTTAGAAAGGAAAGAAACCGGCCAACAGTGGAAGCGAGAAAATCAAACGAGATAAACAACAATAATCAAGCAAGTCAACATATAAGAGAAGGCAATCCAAATTTTACCTGGAAAAATCCCTCATGGGTAAAAAAATCATGACACAGTGAACAATCCACTATGAATCAGAAGTAACAAGATAATGAAGAAAACTTACTTGGATCCAAGCCTTACAAGCTTTTTCTCTCACCCTAGAACTCTCTAACCTCTTGAACACGTCTAGGACTCCTTATGTTACCATAATCCTACATTACATCCCTTTAAATAGAAAACATCCGGAATTAGAAACAAATTCCGTGCAAAATTGCGCAACCAACCTTACATTTCGTTGGTTGTCGGGTGTTCGACAGAGCTAAATTCTATTTAGAGAGCTCCAGGAAAACATCAGAGGAATTCCGGACACCCTACAGCATCCGTTGGGTGCCCTACACAGTTGTTGGGCGCTTTACACAGTTATTGGGTGCCTTGCAACAGTCGTCGGGCGCCTTACAGAACTCCGAAAAATAAATCTAATAGTCCAGATTTCAGAAACTCATCGAAGGCAATTTTGGGCACCCGACCAAGTTCTATCAATCGTTTGAAGCTCTCTCAGTGTCAAGATTGAAAACATCCCCAACAAACAAATAAGCCCTTAGTGTATAAAAACAAGGGAAGTCAGAGACAAACCAACTAAACCCACTTAGACTTTAGGCGGCAAACCCCAACCCATTCCAACCTGACCCAACCCAACCCCAAGTGGGTTAGTGTTGAAGATTTTTTAATTGGGTTGCCCTTGGGTTTGGTAGTTTGGACTGTAGATCGATGGGTTTGGGTGGGGCCATAGGTTGATGGTGATCAGTTGGGCTTGGGTTGGCCTCAAGCTGTTACAACCTGCACAATTGTAGCCCTATACTCAGGTAGTACACAAGGGCGTAGCCATGATTTATTTCCAAAAGGGACAAGGCACAAGCTTAAGGCAGCGGCACCATTGTCCCGCTGTTTTTGTGATGGTACATTTGAGCTTTGATTATGCCCCGTTCTTTTTATCAAGCCATAAAATAATCTCTGTAAATAGCTGGACGGTGTGGATACAACACATACATCCCGGTGGGGCCATGGAAGTTGGTGACGTCACTTCACGGCAAGATCGCTACTAAACCGGACGCGGATTTCTTTAGCAGGAAGTTACTACTCTGGAAACTTAGGTGGAGCCCACTGTGATGTTTGTCAGAAATCCACCCCATCCATTCATTTTGTAAGATCATTTTAGGACATGCTACCATAAATGAACCGGATAAAAGACTCAACTCGGCCAAAACGTGAGGATTGAACTACCACAGGTGAAACATTCGTGGGGCCACATAAGTTTTGAATCAGTATAATATTTATTTTTTCAGTTCATCCAATTAGGAATGACGTTATGGACGGGATGGATGGCATATGAACATCACTGTTGAGCCAGGGAGGTTTCAACGGTAAGAATTTCTCTACCCACCTTTTCCTTTAGTGCGGCCTACTTGAGTTTGGGATCAATCTCATTCTCGGTATCATGTCCTAACACGAGCTCAAACAACGGATGGACGGGGTGGATTTCTCACAAACATTATGGTGGGACCCACCTAGGTTTCCAGAGCAAGAACTTCATGCCAAAGGAATCTATACATTTTATCTAAGCCGACCTAGACCTAGCTTGAGACGGATGGTATTGTCAGGGGCTCTGTGGGTCCACTGTAATCTATAAATTTTATCTAAGCCGTCCATCTATTTTGAAAGATTATTTTAGTGCTTAATCCCAAAAAGAAGGCAAATCGAAGGCTCAACTGGACCACACCACATGAACCACAACCCCCCCCCCCCCCCCCCCCCCCCCGGGGCTCCGCCCCTGGTAGTACATAACAAACTGGTTAAATGAAAAAAGGATAGGCCATCAGCCAAAAATCACTACGATCCAATGTTCTTATTAGCCAGTTGGTGGGCATCTAATGGACGGTCCAAATGGAAAATAGCAAGCAGTCTAAATGCAACTATACCATGTCCACTAGATAGTGATTTGGATTGTCCAATCAAATTCATTTTTTGGTGAGTCCCTGTATTGGCAATGTTTGTTTGAATCACATGTATGCCACGTGTACCATTGCACCATCGGGCTGTTACTAATTTTCCATAAACCCTTGGCCGAAAGCATGGCCCACCTCAAAAGTGATGGTCCCATGATAGTTTCTCGAACTGACCCCACACAGTCATCAGTCAACAGAAGAAAATCCAACTCACTGGTTTAAGTACCATAATCTGCATGGGATTACACAGGCATGTCACACCTGTACCTTGATCCAAGCCATTGAGATAGTGGGCTTGGCTATAACCATAAAAACAAACATGTAGTGCCCACACGATAGACGGTGGGCATGCAACAAAAGCTAGGTGGGCCAGTGGTGATATGCAAAGGTTTTTTTACTTATAACCGCTAGCTTTTTAGATTATTTTCTGAAAATCATGTGGTTTCAAAATATTTAATGCAAGCCACCTAATTTTTCTGCGGTAAGACACTCCAACGCCTGACGTCTTATTCATAATATCTTATATACTGTTCTTAAACTTAAAGTGTATTTATAAAAAGGCAAAACTGTCCTTCATCCGTTTTTAGAGATACTTTTAGGGCGTGGTCCCAAAATGAAGTAAACCAAATCTGAAGTGGACCAAAACACAAGAATTAGTAATGATATTGACCGTTAAAAACTTCTTGCGGGCTACAAAAGTTTTGGATTAAGCTGAAATTTTTTTACCTTCATCCAGGTCACACCTGTGAAATTATCAACAGGTTGGATTGCAAATATGTAAGAAATTTATATATATTGCGGAATACATAGGACCTTGCTGTGCATCGGATATGTAGATCTAATAAACTGAATAAACACATACCTGTCTGGTGGGCCATCTCGAATTAGAGATCTGGATCTTCCTCTCCTGGGATTGCTGTAGAGAAAACCTTAGATGGGGCTTATTTTCAGTGTAATCCCGGATTGAGGACTGTTAGAACTAGAAAAATCAACCGCTCGTCGGCAGTCTTTTTCCGGATGTATTGTTGTTCTGGGGTCCTGAGTAATAGAAATATTCACAGACAATCACAAGCATTCACAAAAGGTACACAAGAAGGGATATCACAAGGCGGATTTTATTCCAGAGATTCTAAGATCTTGTACATTCCAGGTCGTGATCTGACACGAGCCCTTAATTACATCGAATGGATCGATCACCCTTGATTAAAAGGCAAAAGTAAACGAATACGCCTTAGAGAAAAATAAAGCAAATAAGGAGGCAAAAAATATAAATCATACACGCCACAAGGAACACAGATATTTTTACGTGGAAACCCTTGCGGGAGAAAACCACGGCACAAAGCGACAAAACTTCACTATGAATTAGCAATTGTACATGAGGTAGAGTATTCAGGAAAAAGCCCAAATCGATGAGTAGAAGACCAAGTAATCAGGGACTATGGCCGTAGAATTCATGGTCGTAGAGACCTGTATTTTGTGTGGTCGAAGAGACCTGTGTTTGTATGGTCGCGGAGACCTGTATTTGTATGGTTGCGGAGACCTGTATTTGCTGTGTTCTGTTATGGACTGATCCATCTTTGTACGAGTCGGATGTCTATGTCCCATGTTTTGACCGGAGATCCGGGCTGAGACTGTCAGGGTTTACGGCTGGGAAGGACGACTCTGGGCCTGCGCCTGTCAATGTATGGACAGGTGACCTCGGGAAGTCCATTCCACAGTTGTGTGTACCTGAGCAGCTCAACCAGCGGATGCCGTTTGGATGGGTAGGGCATCGACTGTTCTTGAAGTGTCAGTCTTTAACAAATTGTGTGTGATAGTTTAGAACTCTCCTGGTATGGTTTATCGTGTTAACCATAGTCCCCTTTGCTTAGTCCAAGAGCATTAATCTGGGCTAAAACATATTTGTATAATGAATACAGTAAATATGAAGTTTCTGCAAGCAGTTGTCGAATCGTGTTGGAGTCTGGTGATTCGTCTTCGGGTGCGTTCTAGCTTCTGTTCACTTGTTGATAGTCGATATGCAACAGAAGCTTAGTTTGAGATCTGCTTGTATACACAAATATGCGGGACATTGCAAACAAAGTGAGGTAGTCTTTAGTACACGCCAAATATCATAGAGTGAATGTTGGATTAAGCGGAATGAGACATAGTGCATGTTAGATTACGTAGCGAGAATGCTAGATTAGATGGGGCTATGCATAATGAGTATGTAACAAAGCCACATCATGTTGGGTGCATGTGCAATTAAGTTAAATTAGGCTGAGTGCAATCTAGGCACACTTCAACTAAGACAAATCAAGTTAAGCGCATGGCAGTTGGTGCTGAGTGCATGCTCATTGGTTAGGGGTACATATGTTTGGAGAAGGGCGGATGCATTCCAGCCAAGGACACATGCCATTTTAGAGGGAGCACATACTACTAAGGACCGGCAGCACATGATAGTATGGGCTGGCAGCGCATGGCTTTTTTATAGGCGGTGTATGGTGCAAAGGGCTGACAGCGCATGGCTTTATTTAGAACCAGCGCGTCCCCGCTTCAAACCTTAGTGCAAACCCACTTTTGGAGCCAGCGCGTGATGAAAATCACTCTATGTCCAGCGCGTGGTGAAAATCGCCCCACGCTACAAAGGCTAGCGCATCGCTCCGTTTGAAGGGCTAGCGCGTTAAAAAAAATCGCCCCTTCTCGTCCCCTCTCCTTCTCTCTCTTCTACTCTCTCTCTCTCTTTCTGCTCTCTCCCTCTCTTCTTCTTGAATGCCACTCACGCAACCCCTTTATATAGTTGTTGGTTTGGGAGTTGTAACGGTTCATATATATCCTCTTATGGTGTAGTCCACTTGAAACTTGGATCAGGTTAATCTTGTGTACTCTGGCACGTGTGGACCACACTGATCCTGTGAACATGTCAGATTCTCCAAATCACTCAGATGGTGGGCTCTTGGAGGCGCTGGACGCTGGTTAATGTTGACAATACGTATGTACCATGAGTTTGCATGGTTAGTACATCTTTTGGAAAACCTGTTAGTGGGTCTCCTTTGTAGTTCGTGGGCCCCAAATCTGAGCTGTTCATTAGTTTAGGGTCGTCATTCTAGGAGGTGGCCTCAAATTTCACCTAAATCCGAGTTCCAGGTGGGCCATACGAGAGGAAATAGTTCCACCGTTCAATCACCGTTGAAGACTTATGTGGAGCCATAGAAGTATCAGATCAAGCTAGCATTTATGCATATGACACGTGTGGGCATTTTTGATTCTCTGAATGTTTCAGATGTTTCAAAGGGCATCATGGTGGCCCCACATGTCTTCAACCAGTAACCGATACTCAATCAGCGCTTGGGCGCATGTCTTTACGACAGTGGCTTTTTCCACGTTTGCATGCTTCCACGTGTTTGGCAAACTTTTAGGTGGGTCCCATTTATAGGGCATGGGTTTAAGATTAAAACCGTTCATCAGCTCGGGAGTGCTATTCCAGGAGGTGGTCCCAAGTTTGGGGCAAATCAGATGTTCAGGTGGGCCATACCATAGAAAATAGTGTCACCGTTGTTTTGCCTGTTGAATGATATTTGGGAGTGCTCATGACGAGAGTGGTCATATTCGGGAGTGCTCATGACGGGAGTGCTCATATTCGGGAGTGCTCATATGACGAGAGTGCTCATATTCGGGAGTGCTCATATTCGGGAGTGCTCATATGACGAGAGTGCTCATATTTGGGAGTGCTCATGACGGGAGTGCTCATATCCGGGAGTGCTCATATTCGGGAGTGCTCATGACGGGAGTGCTCATATTCGGGAGTGCTCATGACGGGAGTGCTCATGACGGGAGTGCTCATATCCGGGAGTGCTCATGACGGGAGTGGTCATGACGGGAGTGCTCACGACGGGAGTGCTCATGACGGGAGTGCTCATATTTGGGAGTGCTCACGACGGGAGTGGTCATGACGGGAGTGCTCATGTTTGGGAGTGCTCACGAGTCGAACTGCTCGCATGTTCGGGATGCGACCCCTTTCAACGAGCACGAGCCGAGCTGCTCACATGTTCGGGATGCGACCCCTTTCAACGAGCACGAGCTGAGCTGCTCACATGTTCGGGATGCGACCCCTTGAGACACGGAGCCGTAGACGAAGATAAGCCCAAAATCGGCCTTATGTGCTGCTGGTACTATAGGCTAAGGGATGTCATCGCTGATCATCAGTAGTTAAAGCTGCTCGCACGTCGAAAGATGCTCACGAGACAAGCTGTTCGCATGACTAGAGACCAGGGACCAGGGCTGCTCGCATGACCAGAGACCAGAGACCAGGGCTGCTCGTATGACCAGAGACCAGGGCTGCTCGCATGACTAGAGACTAGAGCTGCTCGCATGACCAGAGACCAGAGACCAGGGCTGCTCGCATGACCAGAGACCAGGGCTGCTCGCATGACTAGAGACCAGAGACCAGGGCTGCTCGCATGACCAGAGACCAGAGACCAGGGCTGCTCATATGACCAGAGACCAGAGACCAGAGACCAGGGCTGCTCATATGACTAGAGACCAGAGACTAGAGACCAGGGCTGCTCATATGACTAGAGACCAGAGACTAGAGACCAGGGCTGCTCATATGACCAGAGACCAGGGACCAGGGCTGCTCGCATGACCAGAGACCAGAGACCAGAGCTGCTCGCAGGATCAAGATGTCGTGATGATATACGATCACTGCTATTTTGACTATAACACTGAATTTCATGATGCGCTGGGGCACTTTAGTGACGCGCTGACCCACTCGTGTTTTGCAAAATTTGGGTTTTGCGAAACGGAGGGCTTGCGGGGCCCGCTTTGCGATGGATGTCGATGCACTGGCCCTATTTCTAATCAGGTGATGATTTGGGCACTCATAATCATTGTTTCGAAGACCTTGACTTTTGGGACCCCAACAGGGACCCAACACCCTTTAAATAGGATTTGTAGTGGGTGTGGCAGTGTTTGAAACCCACCAAAACACTGCCACCCTTGCTCCACACGAATTTGGCTATCAGGAATCCATGTTCAACTACAATACTGCCACAGGCAGTGTAGACGCGCAACCCCTCTTAATTCTGTAGATCACGACTGTAGTGGGGTCCACTGATCAGTCCATACATGAATCTGCATCTGTAGTCAAATCCGGACCATTGATCAGTCGGCCCACTATATAGAAAACTTACATTCTCCCACTTGGGTCATACTGTTCAATGTCACGGATTTTAATTATACTTAAGTGGTCAACCAATATGTCAGATTCTATGGACAATGTCTTTTCCAATCTAGTCCATCAAGACTACTAATACTGGATCTTGGTAGTCTACACAACATTAATTGAGGCGAAGTGAGACGAATCACGGTCACTAGTATCATCAATCTTAATGACGTAGATTGTGAACATGGTCGTGTGGTATGAAGGTTACACTCAAGTGTGATTGAAAGTGCCTACCTTCAAGAGGTCCTAGGAGCTTTCTTAAGATGTCTCTAATGAGACAATACTGAAATTCTACTATTCTCAAAATATATTGTGCACACCAAATGAGAGAAATAGTATAAACCAAAAGATGGAATCATCAAAGTAAATGAGATCTCTATGAGTGTCTGAACAAAATAGATGTAGACTGAATCTGAAAACTCCCACTAACTAAATGTATCTGTGAGGTCAATGACTCCCATAGACACTACATGCTCCTGAAATGGCGTCATAGGAAGCCCTTTAGTGAGAGGATCGGCTATCATCTCTTTAGTACCGATAAGCTGAATAGACACCTGATGATCCCACACTCTATCCTTTACAACATGATTCTTTACGTCGATATGCCTCGACCTCGATGAGTGCTTGTTGTTATACAAGAAACTGACCGCAGCTGAACTGTCACAAAATATTCTCATAGGTTTTGGGATATGCTCCAAGACCCGTAAACTAGTGAGAAAACTTTGTAGCCACACCGCCTGATTTGTGGTTTCATGACATGCGATGAATTCTGCCTCCATAGTGGATGAAGCTGTAGTAGACTGCTTTACGCTTTTCTAGGACACAGCTCCTCCACTCATAAGAAAAATGTAGCCGGACGTTGACCTTCTTGTGTCGACGCAGCCTACATAATCTGCGTCTGAATATCCGACCAAATCCAAACGATCGGTTTTGCTGTAGGTGAGTGCAAAGTCTTTTGTCCGTTGCAGGTAGCGTAATACTTTCTTTACTGCGGTCCAGTGCTGAATTCCTGGATTAGAAAGGTACCTGCCTAACATTCCAACCACGAAAGCAATATCCGAATGCGTACAGACCTGAGCATACATTATACTCCCCACTGCTGACGCGTACGGAATTTCTTTCATGCGATCCTTTTTCCAAATCATTCTTGGGGCACTGAAAATTTCCGAATTTGTCACCTTTAACTATAGGTGATTGACCAGGAGAGCAATTCTGCATGCCGAACCGCTCGAGTATCCTACCAATGTAGGCTCTCTGTGACAAACCAAGCAGTCCTCGAGATCTATCCCTATGAATCTCGATGCCTATGACAAAGGAAGCGTCACCAAGATCCTTCATCTCAAACTTTTGAGACAAAAACTTCTTGGTATTACGAAGCATCCTAATATCACTGCTGGCTAACAATATGTCATCGACATACAAAATCAAAATAATGAACTTACTCCCACTGATTTTAATGTAGATACACTCATACGCCGTGTTTTCTACAAAACCGTATGAGGAAATCACCTTATGAAACTTTAGGTACCACTGACGTGATGCCTGTTTCAAACCGTATATGGACTTCTCGAGTTTACATACCAATTGCTTTGAGCTTTCAACTTTAAAACCCTCTGGTTGTAACATGTATACGTTCTCATCAAGATCCCCATTAAGAAACGCAGTCTTAACGTCCATTTGTTGTAATTCCAGATTCATATGAGCTACAAGAGCCATTATTATTCTAAATGAGTCTTTCTTTGAAACTGGAGAGAAAGTCTCTTTGTAGTCAACGCCTTCACGTTGGTTGAAACCCTTAGCAACAAGTCTGGCTTTATACCTTTCTATGTTTCCCTTGGAGTCCCGTTTGGTTTTAAATACCCATTTACAACCAACCGGCTTAATTCCTTCAGGTAATTGAACAAGGTTCCAGACTTCATTGTCCTGCATGGATTTCAACTCGTCTTTCATAGCATTGTACCACTGAGAGGAGTTAATGCTTTGTTTGGCTTGTGTGAAAGATTCAGGATCCTTTTCCACCCCTATGTCAAACTCACGTTCCTGCAAATAGATGACATAGTCATCAGGGATTGCAGGCCTCCTCTCCCTTTGGGATCTTCTTAATGGCTCAATCGGATCAGGATTTTGATTTCCTTCATCAGTAGGTTGTACTTGAGGTTCATTAAGGCGATCTGCAGCAACTGCAGGACTTAATGCCTCATCTGTAGGAATTACTGTCATGGGAATCATGATTCGTTCCTCCTCAAATACAATCTCTCTAACGTTCATGCTCTCACTGTCTTCAGTGTCCTCAAGAAATCTGGCATTCCCAGTCTCAATGATCTTTATAGAATGGGAAGGACAATAGAATCTATAACCTTTTGACCTTTCAGGGTAACCTACAAAGAAACAGCTTATAGTTCTTGGGTCAAGTTTATTTTGGTGCGGGTTATAGGGTCTAGCTTCTGCACGGCAACTCCAAACATGGAAATAGGTAAGACAAGGCTTTCTCCCATTCCATAACTCAAAAGGGGTTTTCGGTACAAATTTGCTAGGAACTCTATTGAGGATGTGGACTGCAGTCTTAATGGCGTCACCCCACAAAGATAGTGGCAATGTCGTATTACTTATCATGCTTCGCACCATGTCCATAAGGGTTCAGTTACGCCTTTCGGCTACACCGTTTTGCTCTGGAGTCCCAGGCATGGTATACTGAGCGACAATGCCACACTCCTGCAAATACCTGGTAAAAGATCCTGGATTCCTGCCTGATTCGTCATATCTCCCGTAGTACTCACCACCACTTTCAGATCTAACGACTTTAATCTTCTTATCGAGTTGGTTCTCGACTTCAGCCTTATAGATTTTGAAGGTATCCAGGACATCTGATTTCTCATGTATCAGGTACAGGTATCCGTAGCGAGAGTAGTCATCTATAAAAGTGATAAAATATTTATGTCCACTCCATAAAGCTGTAGCGAATGGACCGCAAATATCTGTATGTATCACTTCTAGTAGACCTACGCTCCTGGTGGCACCCTTTTTCCTCATTCTAGTCTGTTTTCCCTTAATGCAATCCGTACATGCTTTAAAATTGGAGAAGTCTAAGAATTGAAGTATTCCATCCCGCACAAGCCTCTCCATTCTCTCGCGAGAGATATGGCCTAATCGTCTGTGCCACAGTATGGATGAAACTTCATTTCTCTTTCTTCTTTTGATTCCTGATCTATTGTTAAGTTGCAAGTTTATGTTCAAGACATTTGCAGCATGTAAGTTTAACTGATATAGATCATTCACTAAAGTACCATGGCCAACTCCATTTAAACCAAAATAGATACTAAAACCTTCATTCTCAAATTTAAAAGTGTACCCACCTTTAACTAAGCGAGAGACCGAAATTAAATTTCGTCTTATTGAAGGTACATAGAAAGTGTCTATTAGGTCTAAGTAATGGCCAGATGTTAATCTAAGTCTGTAAAGACCTACTGCCACAACATTTACCTTTATGCCATTGCCAACGTACACTGATTGCTCCGTGTCAGTTGGCGGTCGGCTCTGTAACATATCCTGCATAGAAGTGCATATGTGAATAGAAGTGCCAGAGTCTATCCACCAGGAATCTGTCGATACATCAGTTAGATTGCTTTCAAAACAGACAAGAACAGAATTACCCTTTTCTAAAGTCTGTTTTCTTTTCCCGTATTCCAAAAGGGGTACTGAAATAGAATCGTTTGAAATGTTAACTGTAAAATAAAACTCACATTAGGCTATATTATAAAATTTCAGGCGATTAAACATTCAATTGATTGAGGGCATTCAATTGAATTATCCAGGATGAAGGTGGGCCTAAAATCAATCCTGGTGAGAATTGCCCACATCATCATGACTCCTCCTATGGGTGGAAGTCATAACATGCAAATGGTTCTCCTGTACTTAAAATTTAAATGGTGATCGTCTGTGTTTTCGTCACCGTCTGCATGTGTTCATGTCCGTGCTAAAGTGGTGATCGTTTGTGTTTTCGTCACCATCTGTATTGGACGTGAACGCAACTGTATGCAATCCTTTTAACTTAATCCCAACATTATAAGTCTGAATTCGTGCAAATCTTCACTGATAGAGGTCACTGTGGTGGCTAGCACTATCAAATCCAATCCTACAAAATTTAGACTTAGGATTGCGATTTAATCCTGCCCTCAATGGATTAACAATTAATGGTCTAATTTGGCCCAATTAATAGCTGACATTAACTCTTAAAGGACGGGAAAGTGACAAAATGAAACAAACGGTTAGAGTTTTGCTTCACATTCACCTGTCCACGTCAGCCTCTAAAGATGGCTAATGGGCCCACAATTGAGCCAAATCATGACACTGTATATTCAATCTGAATATAATGAGCATCCTTATCTGAGAAAATAAATGATCAATGGTCTAGATCCCAGGCTAGATGATGTTATAAAAAAAAAAAATCAAGCCCACAAAATTAGCCCAGAACATGCTAAAAATCAGGCCCATAAATGTGGCCAAAATATGTTAAAAACAGGCCCATAGATCTGGCCTAAAAAATTGTTAAGATCAGGCCCATATATCTGGCCCAAAACATACTGGAATCAGACCCATAGATCTGGCCCAAAACATACTGGAAACAGGCCCATAGATCTGGCCTAAAATAGGTCTTAAATTGGACTCACGTCCTTAAGCAAGTGGCCCTTTAGGTTCTTAAACGGGTGTGGGCACAGATTGATGTTACACACCATATGGCCCCTTTGACGATCGTCATTGGGCCTAAAAACTAAGCAAAATAAATGCTGGACAAAGTCCAGTAGCAAGACCCACAAGCCGGGCCCACTCCCTATCCCAGACGCATATCAATAAGGGAGTTGGATGCCTTCTCATTCAAACAAAAAAAAAGGGGGGTCTGAAGGGAAAAACCTAACCCAAGTCCATAGCAGTCGCCGCACCTATCCCCTTTCCTTCTCTGCCTTAGGAGATCGATCGCATGCGCTATCACACGCCGGACTCCAGCACCTCTCGACGTTAGCCCACTATAGAAAAGTGCAAGATTGGGCTGTTATAGGAGACGGATGGAATCCATGGCTGTGGTGGTGGAGATGCTCGACTGACGTCAGATCTCATAGCGGAGGAGATAGAAAGGAACTCCAAACGTGTGCTTGTCTCTCTGGTGTGCCAAAAGAAGGGATTTTGGTGACCAGAGGGCTCCAATCATCGCCCTCTAAGGAGGAAGATGGGTTTGCCACTGTCGGCCATGACTTCCGGCAGTGACAGAGGTGCGGTACCCCAACGACAACGGTCGTCGCCGCAGCCGCGGCCGCAAACACCCTCACTCCGAAAACCCTGGTCCCTGTAGCCTCTCTCTCTTGCAAAACCAGCCCTACTCCTCCTCCTTTGTGGCTGAGCTCACAGCCTCCTGCAACTGGTAGCCGGAAGCCATGGCTGCTACTGGAAAGGACGATGGCCACTACCAGTCTTGGCAACTACTGAATCCGGCTGCCGCACAGCAGCCATGGGTGGCGGGATTGGATTTAGTCGGGAAGAGCCATGACTGTCACAGATAGTCGGAACCAGAGAATACACGGCTCCTCTGTTATGCCACTGTCGCCGGAATCTCCAGCTGCCGTGACCATCAACCGTTACCATCGAAATTCATGGCGGCTTCAATTTTAGCCATGATCAAGCAACATAGAGAATGGCCACAGGTATGAATGTTTACTGTTCAGGGTTTGGAAAACTCGTGGCCCAGATCCGAATCTGGATGTCCATGAATGGGCGGTTCAGATCCGGTCCATGGGATTTCAATGATGGATTTGATAATCTGAAGAGATCCACCATAACAGATGCACAGATGGCTCTGATACCAACTGTAAGAAATTTATATATATTGCGGAATACATAGGACCTTGCTGTGCATCGGATATGTAGATCTAATAAACTGAATAAACACATACCTGTCTGGTGGGCCATCTCGAATTAGAGATCTGGATCTTCCTCTCCTGAGATTGCTGTAGAGAAAACCTTAGATGGGGCTTGTTTTCAGTGTAATCCCGGATTGGGGACCCAGCACCCTTTAAATAGGGTTTGTAGTGGGTGTGGCAGTGTTTGAAACCCACCAAAACACTGCCACCCTTGCTCCACGCGAATTTGGCTATCAGGAATCCATGTTCAACTATAATACTGCCACAGGCAGTGTAGACGCGCAACCCCTCTTAATTCCGTAGATCACGACTGTAGTGGGGTCCACTGATCAGTCCATACATGAATCTGCATCTGTAGTCAAATCTGGACCATTGATCAGTCGGCCCACTATATAGAAAACTTACAAAATAAACATTATGGTGGGCCTGCGGAGATTTTAATGGTGGACATTCAATCACCATGGTGCGGCCTTCCTTAAATTTAGATTTGCTTATTTTTTAGGCTCATGGTCTAAAATGAGCTGGGAAAGGAATGGACGGCGTGGATTGATAATATATACACCAAGGTGGGCCCAACTGTAGTTGGATGAAGCGACTGTCGCACCTAATCCAAGATGGGACTGGGTTGGAAGCTACGTGGGGCCACCATGGTGTTTTGAAAAAAATCCAGACTGTTCATCTATTTTTCTAGATCATCTTAGGGCTGACTTTCAAAATGAGGCAGACCCAAAGCTCAAGTGAGTCACACCATAGAAAAAGTAGAAATTGTACTACCACCGTTGAAACATTCGTGGGCTACAGAAGCTTTGGATCAGTCTAATATTTTTGTTCTGTCGGTTCATCCCAGTGGGAATGACCTTGTGAACGATTGTGCCACTTTATGTACGGTTTGGATTGGATATCAAAATCAATGTGGAGCCTAAAAAGGTTTGAATGGTAGGCAGCTCCTCTCCTCGGTTTCGGTCTGATGGCTCGCTTGAGTATCGATTCTGCTCCATTTTTCATCTTGCTGTGTCTTAACATGAGCTGCCAAAACAGATGGATGGAATGGATTTCTCGTAAACATCAGGCTGGGTCCAACCTATGATGGGGTCAGCGATTGTCAGGCCATTCAAACCTCCCATGGACAGCGGACTAGATGAACCTCACCCAAGAAGTTGCGGCCCTTTCCGTGGGAGCCACTTTGATGTATCTATTTAATATCTATGACGTCCATCCGTTTTTCCAGATTATTCTAGGGTATGATGCCAAAATTGAAGAGGATTCAAGTCTCAAGTGGACCATACTCTTGGAAACAATAGTGATCGAATGCCCAAACATTAAAAGCTTCTTAGTCTGTACCTTAATATTTTTGTAGTTTTTATATGCCACGCGCAGAGAGGACGTACCATAGTCTCCCTCACAAGATACCTAACTTGAATCCATTAAGTTTTTGGGACTCTTCAACCAGACTTCCTCGAAATCGAAAAATTAAAATAGAAATAATTCATAAAGAATTTATAAATAATTGATTGATGAGTTAAAACGAGATTATAATTATTTAAATAAAAATTCTAACTTAAGAAACACTGTAAACTTTTGACCATCAATAAGATAGAACCTCATAAATCCGGCATGGGTAACTAACATAGGGAGGACGTGGTAGGTCGATCACCGTCTCCCTAACCGAGTGTTTCTCGAATCCACGAGAAGAAATAAAAAGATAAAAAGAAGAAATTAATTCTGAATAATTGTTTTTTTTTATATATAATTGAATGAATAGAAACGGAGTTACAATGCATATAAATAGGAAACTAAACCCTAGGTAAAGTATCAGACTCCAACTCAAATTCAAACTCCTAGATAACACAACTTACTATAAATGGTAAACTTACTATTTATAGAAGTCGTTCAATCCTATTAGAACTCTTGGTTTTCGGCCAAAAAATAGAAAGTTATCAAACAGGCCTAATCATGTTGTTCTACTAAATATTCTAAGCCTTTTTCATGTTGGGCAGTAATTCTAAAACCCTACATATCCAAAGTTATAATCGAATTAAAACTTACTATAAATAGTAAAAATAAAAATAAACTAGCCTAATGACCGTTGATACGGTCGAATCTCGCGATTCCAGCATGGGCAACCCGGCAGCCGGGTTGGTTGGCTAAAGTAGCTTAAGCTATCCCAAAACGATATATTATATGTCCCGAAACTCATTCCGGATTGCGAGATACGGCCGTTTTACGGTCTTGACGGTCTGGATCACTTTCAACCCCGACCGGTCTTCTTTTGGTCCATCTAAGCCATGAAATAATCAGCGACCCATTCTACATCAATCTCCTCCACCTCGAAAGAACTCGACCCCAAGTTCTCGTCCAGCTTCGGTTCATGATATTCGTACAGATCTACCACGTTGAAAGTCCTTGAAATCTCAATGTTGTCATCCAGAAGATCAACAACGTAGGCAATGTCATTGATCTTGTGAATGATCGGTACCGGTCTAATCTTCTTGTGTTTCAACTTGTTGTATGTCCCGGTAGGAAATCGCTCTTTACGTAGATGGATCATCACCTGATCACTTATTCGAACACTTTGGCACGTCGATGCTTGTCGGCCACTTCTTTGTATTTCTCGTTAGAAGTCTGCAATTTGTTGCGCACATCTGTATGTATGTCCATGATTCGGTCCGACATATGTTCAACTATAACGCTTATGCCTGGAAGCTTGGGCAGGGGAACTAAATCGAGTGTGTGACGAGGCACACACCCATAAACAATCTGGAACGGGGATTTCCCTGTCGATCGGTTTACCATGTTGTTGAAGGCAAACTCCGCTTGAGCCAGGACCATGTCCCACTGCTTCGGTTTCTCGCCTAAAAGGCAACGGATGAGATTCCCCAATGTGCGGTTTACGACCTCAGTCTGCCCATCTCTTTGCGAATAATAAGCATTGCTGAATTGAAGTCGCGTACCGAACCGATTCCACAAGGCTCGCCAAAAATGGCTAACGAACTTTGTGTCCCGGTCTGAAGTGATCGTCTTAGGAATCCCATGTAGTCGCACAACCTCTCTGAAGAAAAGGTTCGCAACGTGTACCGCATCAAAGGTCTTTTTGCATGGAATGAAGTGTGCCATCTTGGAGAATTGGTCTACCACCACGAAAACTGAGTCCATGCCGCGTTATGTTCGTGGGAGCCCTAATATGAAATCCATAGATAAATCCTCCCAAGGGGCATCTGGCACGGGTAATGATGTGTAAAGACCTGTATTTTGAGATTGTCCCTTAGCGGTCTGACAAATATGACATCATTGTACCGCCCTGCTGAAATTGCGGTTTTGCCGCTTATAGAGATACTAGGAGATATGTCTAAGGACCTAGAGGGGGGGGGGGTTAGGACCTTATCAAATTCTTTTCACTTACTAATATATTTTATCAAATAAACAAAGTAAGCAATAACACTTAGGCTTCCAAGCCAAAGTAGGTCCAATCACAGGACTAGCATAAGATTAAACAATAAGCAATCCTAGTCTAAAACATGCATAGGTAAATAAAAGATTCAACTAATCAAGATCCTAACCTATGCAACTTGTGTAGACTTATGAGAGTGGATCAATGAGCTCAAGTCTACACAACTAGTGAAGGTACATCTTGTGTGTGGATGGGCCTAATAAGAGCCTAACATACATTCCTATCAAGCATTCATAATTAAACAATTAAACTAACAATGCTAAGATATAAATGTGCTCAAGAACAATCACAAACACAAGGATGTATAGTGGTTCGAGGACTTGTCTACTCCACTCCCGGTTCAAGTACTCAACCCCTTTGAGCACACCAGCATTCACTATCGGAGGTTTTAAATGAGGTTCACCTCTCAACCTTTACACGGAGGTTTTACCGGTTCACCTCTCAATCATAACCGGAGTTTTAGACATAGGCTAACTCTCAACCCAACACACGTTTACTCCCGTGTCGGAGGCTCCCCCTTGGAGACTTAGTTTAGGCCCGGCTAACGGGCCAAAGAACGACTAACGTCCCTAGGTCGAGTTCGACAAACAAACTTTAAATGGACTCTCAATAAAGACAACCTACTTGTCGGATGAGCCCCTTGTTTAGCGCCGATTTGAGTTGCTTGATCTCCACTTTCCTGTGCTTCAATCAGCTTCCCTTGCTCCCTCGATCGTGTTGCCGTTGTGTCGCCAATGCCTCAGCCACACTTGATCAAACACCTTGCATGCAATGCCTTTGAGATGCCCAAGGTGCTAGGAGGATAGGTTTGAGAGCTCTACAACTTAGTGGGAATGGGTTGCCTAGAGTCTCTCTCCTACAATGATCTCATCTTAGAGTTTTGGACAAGAATATGCCAATCAAGAAAGCTCCAAACTCTAGAGATCAAGAGGGGATGAAGGTCATCTTCTTCATGAGCTTGGAATGCTCTAATCTTGTGTTAAAGCACAATGAAGATGCCTTGCATAGGTTGGGAATGAGCCTCAAATGGTCTCCAACAATGGTGGCTTCACTCCTCTTGAAAATCCCCCTCCCATGCCCAAAAACCGAGCTCCATATATATGAAAGGAGAGCTCCAACGGTCATAAAACAGGCAGAAAACGGCCCTGCCGACCTGCCCTGACCGGTCCCGACCGGTCGGATCCCTTTGCTGGAGAGAATGGATAATGCAGGCCAATGAATACAGGCCGACCGATCTTGACCGGTCGGCTATGCTTGCTGGAGCAGATGGACTGAGAAGGCCGACCGGTCTTGACCGGTCGGCTACCTATTTGAACATGCAGCAAGGCTGCTAGACAGTCTGGCCGACCGGTCTTGACCGGTCGGCTGCCCAGCTAACTCAACACAGCAAGTTGCTGTGGGTCTTGGCAGCCTGGCCGACCGGTCTTGACCGATCGGACCAGTCCAGCCGACCGGTCTAGACCGGTCGGACAGGCCTGGGATCAGCCCTGCTATTAGCTACCCCATGCATTCTTCAGCTCTTCCATTATGGCCAAGGTGTGGGTGTTCTTTTGGGACACCTAGGGCCAAACTAAGATGACTAAGAGTATTCCTAAGATGGTCAAGGTCATCAAAAAGGAAAGGGGTTGGGTTTTGGTCAAGGTTAAGGCACCAAGGCATCACTTTTACCTGATTCCTCTTCCTTGATGCAGCCGGTCCGTCTTGAGTCTTCAGTCTTCGTCTTCATTGGGCTCAACCGACACTAGACTCACTGACGTAAGTGATTGACAAACAAGGTGCACTAGTATGCCACGGATAAGTGCACTAACACCTGCCAACATCACGAGCAAGTTGCGGCCAGTAATACCACTCTTCCACCATTGCTCGAGTCTTATCTCGTCTAAAATGACCGCCGAGGCCACTGCCATGTAGCTCGATAATAATTTTGTCCCGTAACGAACTCTGCAGAATGCAAAGTCGATTCCCTTTGAAGAGGAAACCATCTTGAATTACAATGTCACTCGGGTGACCCTCTTGGCACTTTTTCCATGCATCTACAAAATCCTCGTCGTCGGCATAAAGTTCCTTGAGACAGTCGAATCCGATCACCTCACTGCTCACAGTAATAAGAAGGGATGCACATCGGCTAAGTGCATCTGCTACCTTGTTCTGCTGCCCTGACTTGTGTTTCAGAACGAACGTGAATTCCTGTAAAAATGAAATCCATCTAGCATGCATACAATTCATATTAGTCTGAGTATTGACAAATTTTAAGGCTTGATGATCAGTGTACAGTATAAATTCCCTTTGAATAAGATAGTGGCGCCAATGGCGTAGTGCCTGAACCACTGCATATAATTCAAGCTTATAGGTTGACCACTTCTGTCGTGCGTCGCTGAGTTTCTCACTATAAAAGGCAACTGGCCTGCCCTCCTGAGAAAAGACTTCCCCAATGCTGACAATAGATGCGTCCAATTCTACCTCAAACAACTTATCGAAGTTAGGGAGTTCCAAGACCGATGTAGTGGACAACTAATGTTTGATTTCTGTAAAACTCTTCTCTGCCCCTTCGATCCACTGAAATGGACCATTCTTCTTACAATCAGTAATCGGTGCGACGATACTACTGAATTTCTGCACAAATCAATGATAGAAGGTCGCCAACCCATGAAAACTTTGTACTTCATAAATGTTCGTCGAAGTCGCCCAATCCCGAATTGCTCGAACTTTCTCTTTGTCCACTCGGATACCCATGGACGACACAATGAACCCCAGAAACAATAATCGATCAGTCAAGAAGCTACACTTTTTCATATTTAAGTATAGTTTGTTGTCGACCAACACTTGTAGCACTTTTCTGATGTAGGTCATGTGCTCCGTTTCATCCTAACTGTATCTTAGGATGTCGTCAAAGTAAACAACAACAAAACGGCCAATGAACGGCTTCAAGACTTGGTTCATTAAACGCATGAAGGTGCTTGGTGCGTTGGTTAGACCGAAGGGCATAACCAGCCACTCATATAGCCCTTCCTTAGTCTTGAAGGCCGTTTTTCAGTCGTCACTTGGCCTAATACAGATTTGATGGTATCCACTCCATAAGTCCAGTTTTGAGAACACCTTGGAACCCTCGAGCATGTCATCCAACCGCGGTATTGGAAATCAATATTTAAATGTTATTTTATTGATCGCGCGGCTATCGATACACATGCGCCAAGTTTCGTTTTTCTTTCGAGTAAGGAGTGCCGGAACAGCACACGGGCTCATGCTCTCTTTGATGAGACCCTTACGGATCAGTTCCTCCACTTGTCCCTGCAGAATTTCACACTCTTTCAGACTCATCCGATAGTGCGGTCGGTTAGGCAAACTGGACCTTGGGACAAGGTCGATGTGATATTGTATGTCTCGTATGGGAGGCAACTCATTAGGTAAATCTCTAAGCCAAGTACTTCGAAATTTGTCTAGCAACGGCTTAAGGTGTTGAGGAATATTAGAAGATCCTGACTCCTCACCTTTTACCATAACGGCATAGATTTCGCCTGTTTCCTTTGATTTCTTAACAAACTTGTGAATGGTAAGGAGAGCTGTCACGCCCCGAAATTCGGAACCTGAGTACAACAACCCAAAGCCCGAGTTCCAGGGTGTGAATTGAAAATTTAAGTGTAGATTCCATGAGATTATATTCCACACATCGCATAAATAAAATAAATCCCCAAATATAAAATTTCTTTTCCACTAATGTCTTATTACATTGAATTTTATAAAACTAAAACAAATCGATTACATTCGACGCTCGTGTGATATTTGACCCTCTGAGTACTTTGCTCCGTCTATGTTTTTTTTCTTCTTGTGAACCTGCAAGAACTGTGGTGATTTTGGTGAGCTAAAGCCCAGTGAGGTCATTTCCATCACAGGTAATATTCCAGTTAATAAGATATTAGATATAAAATACCGACAGTTAGAATTATACGAATATACAAGGCTATGGTGATGATTAACACAATTTATGTTTTATTATAAATGAAATATGATTATCATGATGTCATGTATGTTATGATATGTGTGAGAGCAACAAACGTCTAGGAACTCGTTGCCACTGAACATTAGGAACCTGTCGCAAATCAACCATGCTCACCTAACCGGTACAACAAGGCGGCAAATCAACCATGCACGCCAGTGGGCAAATCAACCATGCACCACTGATCCAACCGAGCAACTCAACCATGCTCAATAAGTGAAACGATCAGAACTCGCTGCCACTGAACATTAGAAAGCTGTCGCAAATCAACCATGCTCACCTAACCGGTACAGCGAGGCGGCAAATCAACCATGCACGCCAGGAGTCAAATCAACCATGCTCCTGTTCTGTCGTTGTGTATAAAAGATGTATATGAATGTCATGAATCATGGAAACATATCTTCAAGCATACAATGCATATCATCATTCAAACCCAATCACACCATGCATGTGTCATCTGCAATTAAATAATTATTCATCTAATTATTCATCATAAATTAAGAGAGTTATTAAAGAGGTAAGTCACCTAAAGTTACATAAAGTGTTGTACCAACAACAATGTATCGTGCATCTACGTTTCATTTAGTTAGGGTTATTATATTTGAAACTTAGGAGGCGAATTCGAAGGAAGTGCGTTCAACCTATGTTTAACCTCTAAGTAGGGTTACGTAGAAGAATGGAGAGAGATCTACAAGAAAAGTAAAGAATGTAAATATGAAGTTGGAGAATACAACAAGAGGTGGAATCCCTTACCTAGGATCAATTTAAAGACTTGAGAATAACTTAGAAATTAAATAACTCAAACCAAAATTTGATAAATAGCTAAAAGGAAATATTTAGGAGAAATTAACGGAAAAACCATAGGAAGAATCACTCACCGGTATGATGAACTCTAGACTCCACACAAGCCCAAACTAGAATCTGAGTTGGCTCAGTGAGTCGCTCAACGAGTCGACTCGGTTTGGAAATAGAGAAGAAGTTTCTTCTTCTTCCTTCTTTCTTTCTCCTTTTCTTCCTCCTTTCTTCTTCTCTTTTTCTTCTATTCTTCTCCTTTACTGACTGGGGTGCTGTCCCAACAGCAACAGCAGCCAAGCAAGGATACCTCCCTCTCTCTCTCTCTCTCTCTCTCTCTCTCTCTCTCTCTCTTCTCTTCTTCTTCTTTTTCCTTCTTCCTTTCTTTCTCCTTCTTCTTTTCTTCTTCTTTTCCTTCCTCTTCTTCTTTCTTAACTGGGATGCTGCCCCAGCAAGAGAAACAACAGCAGCAACGTGAAGCTGCTCTCTCACTCTCTCTCTCTACCCTCACACTCCCTCTCTCTGTCCGAACAACTCTCTCTCTCCCTAACGGATCTCTCTCTCTCTCACTCTCTCTGACGTTTTCTAAAGAGAGAACGGGATGAGGATGGCTTTTATAGCCGAGCACAGCGAAAACAAAGCACGGTCGCATGTACAACCCGTCGGTTTGAGCTTCCGATTCCAAGAGGAACTTGGACTCCCTTTTCTTGCTACCTACGCCACATGGGACTCGTTGAAAGGGTATGTGGGGTCCACACGACTCTAGCGAAGCGAATCTTGATCGTTCATGTAGTGAAAAGACCCGGATCTTGGCGATCTAAGTTCGAAACGGTTGAAAACAATGATCCCACGTATGCTGAACGAGTATCGTTATAGAATGATTTCCTATATACAAGGTCGTACGGTCGAGGTAAATTGAATGGACGGTGTGGATCGAACCATGGGGCCCATTATGATGATCGCATGGGGTCCTACTGTTGACAGCGTGCGGATGCTGTAACAGCGTCCGCTGTTTGCATCGAAGAAGGAGAAGTCTTTTTGGAAAGACTAATACGTGCGCTGCACGTATACAAAACTTCTGTGTTCCATTTTTATGTGGGGCCCACTTGCAATAATTAAAGGTCATTACCTCCGTTCAAATGGTGAATGACACGAATTTAGTCGTCCATGAGAAAAATGAGGCAGATCTAAGTTAAGGCGGAGATGTGAATGATGTGGATCTTGATGTTCTTGGTTTTAAACGGTTGATTGAAGTGGGTCACACGATCAACTGTTAGGATCAAGTTTTGAAAGAAACAAATTTATGAGGAGAAGAAGATGGATTGACAGCCTGGATCACCAAGGTGGGGCCCAAAAATGGACGGGGTGAGCTGCATGGGTCGTCAGCAACGGACGTTGGCTGCATTGAAGACTTCTTCCTTCCTTTTTTTTTATATTACGTGCGTCGCATGTATACACTTAGACTACCGTTTCCCTCACAAGCAGAGTCCATTTCAGGTGGATCGAGACCACCCGATCCGTTCAACAGGTCGGCAACATATATTTAGCCGTTGACGTGAAAGATGGATGGATCCGAATTAAGGTGGGGTCCACCATGATGATTGTAGGCTAATCCACTCCGTCTAGCTGATTCAGCTCGGTCATGTTGATCGTGAACTAAAAACTGAAATACATCAGTTGATCAAGTGGGCTGCAACATATTAGAGATGGGTCAGCAACCACGTTAAAATATCACTTACATTACAGCAACATATGCCAATGCATGTATATATATTATTAATTCCAAGTTTACCCTTTTCTTTATTATCGACTTCCACCACTTGTAGCGGTCGCATACATCGTCAATTTTCGGTGAGACTTCACCAAGGCCTGTCATTTTTTGCGCTCTCTATATAGGTTAAGTTTGGGCCTTGATCTTTTACAGATGACCAAGATGCCTTTTTAATGGTCCATCACACTTCGTGATCCAAAGTGATATTTGTACATATTCAATAGGAAATTTAACCGGTAGCCTTGGTATTTATCCTATGATCTTCAAAATGATTGGTTCAGTTTGTTATTTGGGTGGCCCAATTAGCGGATACGAATTCGGTGGATGGTTATATGAAAGGCTAATTCTTTTCTAATTAGATGTTCATGTTCTTAAGCACAAGTGTGAGTTATTGTACGGTCAATTTCTTAAACTCATATTCATAATATGGTCTTTGGATGGCCTATTGGTGAGATGTATACTCTGTCAGACTTTAATGACTTGTCCACTCATGAGATTTCATCAGATCATAGTTTTGACGGTAGGTTAAGTATATCAATGTATGATAAATAAGATGAACGGATCAGAATGTTAAATTGATTTGTGTATGAGCGGCTATGGAGATCAAGGGGTTTAGCTTACTATGATCAGCTTGTTCAAAATCGAGGTGGGCGGTTAGATATTCCTATCTAGCAATGATAGATCATTCTAACGGTCCATCTATTGACTTAACTAATTACACTAAGTTTTTAGAGTCTTAAAAGTGTCAGAATACGTATAAAAGTGTGACGTGTGTGTATGCGTATGAACTACGTGGCCTAAAATTTAAATTCTAACGTGTGAACTATAACACTCGTGGACCTACTCGTGTACTAAATTTTTGGGGTATTACAGAGTTCCCCTCCACTTTAGAAGCTTCGGAGTGTTTCTCTGATGTCATAGGGGCCAAAACAAATTTTCGACCGTCCTTGGTGAACATGTATATGGTTTCCCGTCCATCGTGTGTCACATCTCGATCCGATTGCCATGGCCGCCCGAGTAACATGTGGCAGGCTTCCATGTCAACCACATCACAGAGGACCTCGTCCTTATAGCTTTTACTAATGAAAAACGAGATAATGCATTGATGAGTTACCTTTGTCTCGTTCACCTTCTTGATCCAACCGATCAAGTAAGGGGTAGGGTGCTTCGTCATAAGCATATGTAACTTATCCATCATAATTTTCGAGACAATATTTTCACTACTCCCACTGTTTATGATCACATCACAAATTTTGCCATGCACGGTGCACTTTGTGCGGAAGATATTATGTCATTGTGGGTGCACTTCCTTCCCGAGAGCATAAAGTAGTCGTCTCACTACTAGCGATTCCCCATGATCTTCAGTTAGTCAATCTACATCTTCTGTGTCCCCCTCTTCAGCATGTTCCAATTCAGGGTTGTCTTCCATTACTTCACCTTCCGCGACACCTTCATTCGTAGTTAAGTGGGCTGCAGGGCGTTGAGGGTAAGTGTTCGACCAGTGACCTGGTTGGCCACAGCGGAGACAATGGTCTAGCCTTGGCCGACCAAATGGGTTGGGGATCCTGCTAGGACCCGTTGTAGTGGGAGTTGAACGTTGGGGTCTTGAGGGACCGCTTTCCCAGTCCCAGTTCGTGACCGTAGGAGGTTGAGAACGCCCTCATATAGGTTCCTTGCCTTTGGCCAACGTTGTATCCTGAGTGGGTCCGGTGATGGGATTCTGTGTGGCCGGATAGGGTCGAGCAGGGGGCCGCGACAACTATGTTTCTGCTCAAGTGGCCAATTGGTTGGCCTCACTCAACGTCCAGACTGGATACATCTGGACCCGATCCTGGATTGCAAATCGCAACCCACCAATGAATCGTGATACTTGTTGTGCCTCTGATTCCGATAAATTATTTCGTGTAGCCAATCGCTGGAATTCTTCATAATATTCGGCTACGGTTCGATTTCTCTGACGACAATTTTGATATTATTGGAACAAAATTTGTTCATAGTCGCTAGGGAGGAATCGAGCTCTAAGAAGCCATCTCATCCGAGGCCATGTTTGGATAGGTGTCTTATTCTAATGGGTGCGGGAAACCTATATGTTTTCCCACCATACTGAAGCACCGGATTTAAATTTATATGCAATTAGTTTTACCTTCTTGTCGTCCGGCACTTCCATATAGTCGAAGTATCGTTCAACCTCTGCTAGCCAGTCGAGGAACTCCTCTATTCGAAGTAAGCCATTAAAGCTGGGAAGATCAGTTTTGCCCTGATAATCTTGTTCTGCTCGTTCCACACGCTCATTCCCTAGTGCAGGTCGTCGTACCAAAATGTCTTCGACCTCGTCATCGCTTGGTTCTGATTCGTCTAGGGTAACCCTGCGATTATCCACCTTGGGTGCTCTACGGACTACAGGATTGTCCCGTATAGCAACTGTTAGTGGTTGTTGGTCGCCTTGGGCTCGGAGTGGAGCTAGCGATGCTGCAATCTGGTCGATGGTCGCCTGTATACCTTGCAAGACAACCGGTTCTCCCGTTGCGCTGCTTCGAAAGCTGTCACTGTTAGATAGTCCTTTGAAGCATCGTCCTTAGGATGAGGATCAAACCCTTCCTTAGAGGTCATCATCCTGAGGAAGAAACCTCTCTCTGGTACCAATGATGGAGGGAGGACGTGGTAGCTCAATCACCGTCTCCCTAACCGAGTGTTTCTCGAATCCATGAGAAGAAATAAAAAGATAAAAAGAGGAAATTAATTCCAAATAATTGATTTTTTTATAATTGAATGAATAGAAACGGAATTACAATGCATATAAATAGGAAACTAAACCCTAGGTAAAGTATCAGACTCCAACTCAAACTCAAACTCCTAGAGAACCTAACTTATTATTTATAGAAGTCGTTCAATCATACTAGAACTCTTGGTTTTCGGCCAAAAATAGAAAGTTATCAAACGGGCCCAACCATGTTGTTCTACTAAATATTCTAAGCCCTTTTCATGTTGGATACTAACTCTAAAACCCTACAGATCCAAAGTTATGATCAAATTAAAACTTACTATAAATAGTAAAATTGAAAATAAACTAGCCTAATGATTGTTGATACAGTCGAATCTCGCGATTCCGGCATGGGCAACCCGGCATAGCCAGGTTGGTTGGCTAAAGTAGCTCGAGCTACCCCAAAACGATATATTATGTCCCGAAACTCATTTCGGATTGCGAGATACGGCCGTTTTACGATCCCGATCACTTTCGACCCCGACCGGTCTTCTTTTGGTCCATCTGGGCCATGAAATAATCAGCGACCCGTTCTACATCAGTAACTCGGCATAGCATATGTCCCATAACTCATCCTAGATTGCGAGATATGACTATTTTACGGTACTGACAGCCCAGATCACTTTTGTCTCCGATCGGGCTTCCTCTACATCACCATCCTATCTATTGATAATGTCAGGTAAGCCTGGATGAAGGAAAAAAAACAAATATTAGCTTAATCCAAAACTTTTGATGCCCATTAATGATCAATCACCACTGTTTCACGACGTGGATAGATGATAAATACATCAAGGTGGGCCCATGGTAAGGGTGGCACCGTCTTAGGTGAGGCTTCGTCTCACGCTTCCTCCCCCGTAGAGTCTGTAACTGCTGCAGAGAAATATGGGCTGTCAGTGTCGGGGTAGGAAGCTAAGTGGGACTATCACGATATTTGTGAAAAAATCCACACCATCCATTCGATTAGATCACACCGAGCAGATTCATTTTAAGGTCCAGAGATTATCTACAATTTAAACCTTTAACAGGCCCACCTTTGCTTCAAATCTGCCTCAATTTTTTATTCTTGGCCTAAAATGAGATGTGAATGCACGGCAGCGATCACACTTATACATAGAGGTGTGCCCCAACACTCTTCCAAAGGAGTAAGGGTAAATCGGACATTTGAGCACTCTAAGTCAAGGTCAAAGAGGAAGTTTTGTCTCCCAATTTACAAACATTTTGAAAGCATGTTTTTCAATAATAATCTAAAAGTCAAGCACAAATGGTAAAACCCCTTATTGTAATAATATCATGATGTTAAATAAAAAATAATAATTTTTTAAAGAATATGTTACATTAATGTATATTTTGAACACTTTAACTAAGTCAAGGTCAAAGAGGAAGTTTTTTCTCCCAAATTACAAACCTTTTGAAAGCATGTTTTTCAATAATAATCTAAAAGTCAAGCACAAATGGTAAAACCCCTTATTGCAATAATATCATGATGTTAAATAAAAAATAATAAACTTTTAAGGAATTTGTTACATTAATGTATACTTTGAACACTTTAACTAAGTCAAGGTCAAAAAGGAAGTTTTTTCTCCCAATTTACAAACATTTTGAAAGCATGTTTTTTAATAATAACGTAAAAGTCAAGCACAAATGGTAAAACCCCTTATTGCAATAATATCACGATGTTAAATAAAAAATAATAAATTTTTAAGGAATTTGTTACATTAATGTATATTTTAATTTTCAATTTATTTAATAATTCAAAAAATATTTTATAATAATTATATTTTTGGTTAGATCTTCCCAATAATATTCCAAAAAAAATCACGAAATTTGAAGATATCCTGAAAAATTGCTGAGAACAAGATTTGCGCTACAGCGCCAGCTCATGCAGGCCTGGCCATGACTGCAAAATAAGACTGACCCCAACGGAAAGTGGGCCACGGATTTAGAGAGGTTGGGAGAAGGTTTGGTGGCTTTTTAATTGAAAATTCCACAGACCCACGATCAACTCGGCAATGTGGAGTTTCAAGACTCAAGAATCCCACCATGATGTATCGGTTTATCCACTCCGTCTATTCATTCCCAATGACTCTATAAGATCATTTTTTAGAGTCATTGCTTAAAATGATCTTATAAAATGAATAAACGGAGTGGATAAACAGATACATCATGGTGGGCCCCTCCACAGCTTGGTATGGAGGGCAAGGTCTTCTTGAGCTTTTTATATTTCATATATAACATTTTAGAGAAATATTCAAGTGCAGCCTGACAGTTATGTGCACACCATGTTGATATCTAGAAGGTCCAACAAGTGATTTGGACCATCCATTACACCCACCCCGCTTTACATGATTTGGACCAACTTCAAAAATTACACTGACCTGAGGGTCCAATATTCCATCGTATCAAAGCCCTAAAAAAGTCCAATTGTCAACTTCAATCATTCATTTGGTTGAACCATTCCTAGATAACCTCACTCTAAAGAATTCCCTTCAAACAGACAATCACAATCATCCAGCTGGTGACAGCCCATGGTAATTGTCATGGAGGCTGCTGGTCTTTATTGTAAACATGCAACTTGGGTAGGACATCTGTTTCATGCGAAACAATGGCCGTCGTGGCTGCCGTACGTGGGTGTAACCCATCCAGTAGGTCTGTCTGATTTTCAAAGTGATCATCATAGAAAGGCCCACTAGTTGAGTGATAGTGATGTCCTACACATGCCCTAGTCAATAGAATGATGAGACCTAAATGACAAGCTACCACGCTCTCTTGTAAATGAGAAAATCAAACGAAGTAGATCACATGTCAATCACACAAGCAACAATCAAACAAATACTTGGGTAGACTCAATGGATACTCTAAAATCCTAGATGACTGACTAGAGGTGGACTGCGTGGTGACCCTGGTGGCAGGAATCTATGGTAGCTCACTGAGATGTATGTATTTTATCTATGCTGTTTGTCCATTTTTCAAGTTCATTTTAGGCCATGAGCCCAAAATTGAAAGACATCAAAAGTTGGGCTGCACACAATTCAATTTATCAATTGAATTGAATCAAATAAATCGAATCGAAAATCAAATTAATCTATAACGAATTGAATCGATTAATCAAATTGAATTGAGTGTGTGTGTGTGTGTGTGTGTGTGTGTGTGTGTGTGTGTGTATCAATGGACAGTATAGATGAAATAGATACATCATAGTGTATTTTATTTATGTCGTTCATCCATTTTTACATCTGAATTTAACGAAAATTTTCAAAAACTAAAAAGATATATATCTTAGATTACCACACCACAGCAAAACAATGGAGATTGAACGTCCACCATTAAATTCTTCCTAGGGTCCATTGTAATGTTTATTTACCATCCAAACTATTGATAAGGTCACATAGACCTTGAGGAAGGGAAAAACAAATATCAGCTTGACACCAAACTTCTAAGGCCTTAAAAAGTTTTCAACAATAAGTGTCAATTCCTCACTGTTTTTTTGTGGTGTGGTCCACTTGAGATTTGGATGTCTCATTTTTGGGATAATGTCTTAGAATCAGATGAAAAATGGATGGAGGACCTAGATAAAAACATACACCATGGTGGGGGCCACAAAGCTTTGAAACCACCCTTTTGCATATACGCGCCCATCCAAGAGTCCAAGACAAATCGGATTGCTTACTTAGTAACTCAATGCACTTTGAGTATTGAGTAAACTCTGTGGGGCCCACAGTGATTTATTCATTTTATCCACTTTGTTCATCCACTTTAAAAGATAATTTTATGGCTCAAGCCCAAAATTGAAGTGTATACAAAGCTCAAGTGGCACACACCACAAGAAAAGGTGTGAATTGATCCTCCACCATTGAAAAATTATTGTAGGCCATGGAAGTTTTGAATCAAGCTGATATTTGTGTTTTTCATTCATACATGTCTACCTAATCTTACGAACAGGTTGGATGACAAATAAACATCACTATGGGCCCTAGGAAGGTTTAAACGGTGGAAATCATTATTCTCACTGTTTCATGTGGCATGGTCCACCCAAGTTTCGAATATGCTTCAATTTTGGGCTCGACTGCTAAAATGAGCAGGCAAAACGAATGGACGGTGTGGTAAACTAAATACATTCAAAGTAAGCCCAACTAAGTTTACTCAGTATGATAAAAGCGTACTAACTTAGTGCGTATTTGAAGTTCGCCCAAGAGTGAATTAAGTGTTACGTTGGTAACAACTTAGTGGGTGTTACCCCTACCATGTGGGGCCTACCTTGATTTATTTTTTGTATATCCATTACGTTCAGTTAATTTTACGTCTCATTTTAGAATATGATCCAAAATTATAAGAAGATCAAATCTTAGGTGGACTATACCAAGAGAAAGAGTGATGAATAACCATTAAAAACATTTTTCAGGCCTCAAAAGCTTTGGATCAATACGATCTTTCTAATTTCCATGTATTGACTAGGTATTATGCATATGTTCTCAGAAGTATTTCTACTAATATTAGTATTCGAGGTACTATAAAATCCTAACCTACAAAACCTATGAGTTTTCAAATTGCAATGTGTGAAAAATTGAATTAAATTGAATCAAGAAATTTATTAATTAAATCTCAATTCAATTCCAAAAAAATTGGGTCAATTCAATTTCAATTTGAAATTTTAAAATTAAGATCAATTCAATTTCAATTTCAAAATTTTAAAATCAATTCAATTTCAATTTCATCCAAAATCGAATTGATCAAATCAATGTGCAGCACTAATCAAAAGCTCAAGTGGAACCACACCATTGGAAATTGTGAGAATTGAATGCCCATCATTGAAAACTTAGGGTAGGCCGGTGATTTTTTGGATCAATATGATATTTATGTTTTTCCTTCGTAATGTCATTGTGACCTCATGGACAGGTTGGATGACAATTAATAAACATCATAGTGGGCTGTAAAAAGGTTTCAATGGAGGATGTCAATATCCCCACTGTTTCTTAAGGTGTGGTCTACTTGAGCTTTGGATATGCTTCAATTCTGAGGTCTTGGCCTAATATGAGCTGGAAAAAAATGGATGGACAGAGTAGATAAAAAACTTACATCACAGTGGGACCTATAGAGTCTTGCCGGAGGTCAGTGGTGGGAGGTGGATTGTGTAGGGGGCGCTCACCACCCTTTACCGTGGTGTGAAGACTCTATGAGGGCCAGCAAGATGTATGTGTTTTATCTGCACTGTCTATCCATTTTTTTCCAGCTCATTTGAGGGCATGTCACCAAAATGAAGTATATCCAAAGTTCAAGTGGACCACAGCACAAGAAACAGTGGGAGTTGAGCGCCTACTGCTGAAAAGTTAATGGGGGCAATGGGAGCTTTGGATCTCCCCGAGAAGTTTTGGATCAAGCTGATATTTGTGTTTTCCCACTATTCGAGTTTGTGTAACCTTATGAGTAGGTTGGATGGCAAATAAACATTACTGTCGGCTCTAGGAAGGTTTCAACAGTGGACGTCATTATCTCCACTTTTTTTGTGGTGTGGTCCACTTAAGCATTGGATATGCCTCAATTTTGGGCTCATGGCCTAAAATGAGTTGGAAAAATGGATGGACGGCATGGATAAAACACATACATCATGGTAGCGCCCATAGAATTTCACACCACAATAAAGGGTCTCACAACACAATCTGCCTCTCGGCTTTGGTCGGGTCAAATCACCAAGGCGCACTTCTGATGTAGAGAGAGAGAACCCTCTGATGAAGGGCGCAAATCAAGCATGTTCCTGTTAGAAGCAGCCTGAGAAAAAATCAAGGAAAAGCAGAAACAATTTGAATTGTAAGAACCTTAGATTAGTTGAATCTCGCAAATCGAGATGAGTTTTTTTACATATAATATATGATTTTGAGTAGGAGAACTTAAGCCAACCAACCCTGCTATACCATGTTACCCATGCCAGATTTGCGAGATTCCACTAGATCGATGGTCAAAAGTCTAATTTAATTTGGTTTTTGCTATAAATAGCAAGTTTTAGTTCAAGTATAACTTTTGATCCTTCGAGGTGTAGAAGTTGTGCACCGGATTAGACACTTATTATTTTTTGCCGAAAACCGCAAAGTCTAGTAGTGGTAGAGGTCGTCTATAAATAGTAAGTTTACTATTTATAGTAAGTCATTTTTTTAGGGCGTTTGAATTGGAGTCCAAGTCTAAAATTCCGTCCTAAGTTTGAATTCCTTATTTAAAGAGTTGTAATTTTATTTTTTTTATAATGAATTAATGTATTTTGAATTTATTAGAAATTATTCCTACTTTTATCTCTCATGGATTCCAGGACATATACACCTCATATATAAAAAGCCTTTGGCTGGACATGAGACTCAAGACAGTATAATACATCCGCAGTCAAAGATAATGAAAAATTAGTATCATCGAACAAAAATACCATAAGCAATCTATGGTGGGGACTATTGAATAGATGTATCAAGATGATTGTTTGACCATATGTTCATGCTATTGAACGGACAGTTAGAATCAACCAATCAGTGTAATTTTTGCACCATGGCCCACCAATAATGAAATGAAACGAATGCATGGACCCATAAGCCACCATCCTTCGGTCCTTGATTTAGCAACATTGAATGGGCATCGTCAATTAAGATCCTCAAAATCATATGCCTCATTCTAGATAGAGAATAGCCCAAGAATTCCAATATTCGGATGGCCTTGACAATCAGACCGTTTTCTCTTAAATCATCGATTCAATTGACACAAATCAAGCAGTGGGATTTATCCAATCAGTTTGAATTTGTCTACGCTCACGGCGGTGTTTATCACTGTGCTGATTGGGGTCCCTTCAATGCAAGCATGGAGACCATTCAAGAATTTTGTGGCAAACTCATCAAGCGGTTTGGAGTAATAACCTACATTATGATGGCCTGTACGTTATGGTTGATGATCAGCCAATACATTGCCTTATAAGAAAATCAAAGTATCTGAAGTGAAATCTCACCAATATCAATGGAGGACGTGCAAAACCATGTAAAGCATACTCTACTCCTACTGACTCTTCTGCTTCTTCTTGCTTTAGCATCTGTCATCAGCATCCACTCCTGATAATTATTTTATAGATGGAGGATCTGACCAAACTAGTATTAAGATACGTGAGATCTTCCATTTTCACTTATTTATATACGATCTCTTCTTGATCATCTTACAAACTAGGGCAGATGTATGCATTATAAATATATGCAGTACTCCTCTCATTCATCTTGAACGATGGTCTACATAATTGGCGCAGCCATACGCAAAATAAAATTAATCAGTCTCTCTTGTGGGATCATTGATCCGAATCCACGAATCTATCGGGATTTCTCAACTGATCTTCCTTAATTTCTTGAAGGGCATTAAGAACACGAGCAAAATAGAGATAAACTTTAAAAGAAGTAACTTAAAATAGATGAATGAATTTTCTATAACAAAAATAAAAGAGCTTAAATAGCATAGTATTCACTTAGAAACCATAAAACGATATTAGAAAGAGTCTTAATAAAAAAACGAAAAGAGAAAGTTCGCACATTTCTGTGCTCGTCGGGCGACCGGTCGCCAAGGGTCCACGATTGGTCATCAGTGGACCCAAACAGTCCAGTAAGTCAAGCTGTCTTGATGGCAAAATTCGACCGGTCTAAGGAACGGCCGTTAGTTCTCACGATCGGTCATCGATGGCCTTGGACAGTCCAGCGAGTTGGGTTTTCTTCTGGGTGAAAATCAACTGGTGTCATGACCGATGCTGGAAGCGAATGACCCTATTTTTCCATCAATTTGTTGAGTCTTAGCTCCTTCTTTAGGGTCTACTTCTGATCATTTTTTTAGTGCATCTTTATCATATAGAGCTCAACTACCTCCTCTAGCTACATCAATAATGCAAGGAAATGAGCAATTGCCCAAGTGTTAGATGTAAGGACTCAATTGAATCATTGGTTGCATAATTATGATCCAAATTATCAAACAGTCGTACAATGGTATGGATACACTATGCCCAAAAATATCCAAGATTGCAACTTCCTAGCCATTCCATTAATAGCCTACAGGGATATACAAGAAGTTAAAAGATCTGGACACCTAAGATCTACACAATCTGAAAGAGTACTTTTGGAGCAGACTCCTTATTGACTTTGGAGCAGCGGACCATATGGGCGATACTTAAATTACTAGGTACCTCAGGACACGGTTATCCACCCCATGTATCGGGTGACTTGGAATCAAAATCAGGCTGAGCCTCACTTGTAAGGAAAATGGACGGTTAAAAAGAAATTAAAAAAATGCCCACATGCGATTTACATGTGCGTCCACCTAATGGTAGGTATAGCCTAATGATCTTTAATTTGGACAAGCACAAACCTATTGGGGTCTTCCAATGATGTTGGTACATGTGTGTATACATTAGTATGGCCACATGGCCCTTTTACAGTATCCGCGATCGAGTCTCCCGCACAATTAGTCGTGCATGACAACTAATGAATTGAAGCCTATTTCTCCATGGTAATAAGCAAAAAACCTCAATAGTACAGTATTCTACAAGATATAAATACTACAATGGTATGTTACAAGAAAATATCAACGTTTGTAAAAAAAAGCTCTACTAGAGATAGAAACGGTGTGTCGTTAACTCGTTATTCAGCAAACAATGGTAAAAAAAAAACCCATCTACACCGTTCATCAGATGCAACCTAGAATGCACACACATGGCAGATTGGAAGCACGTGTAAGGAGAAGACTAATTCAAATCTTGGACTCGCAAGTGACCCGATGGATGGGAGACCATGTTCACTAATATCGTGATATTGACATTGTGGTCAAGGTCTTTGTTTTTATCCTTCCTTTTCTGGCTAGCCTTACTGTCTAAGGGCCTGTTTGGTAAAACTTAATTTTAACACTTATATCTGAAATTGGCTTTTTTAAGTGATTTTTCAAATTCAGATCGTTTGGTAAATATGGGAAATTAAGTCCTTAATTTTAATTTTCACTGAAAAAATAGATCTTTTTTTAAGCTTCCCTCCTTTAACTTAAGGCTTAACACTGAAAGCGGTAAGTGGTCGTGAGATTAAATTTTTTTCTAAATGGCAATTCTGCCCCTTTATGAAATAAATTCCTATTTAAGCTTTTTTCAATGCTGGTATGATTTAGAAGTTAGGTTGAAGTAGCAAAGTTGTGTGCCCATCATGATGTATGTATTATATTCGCACCATCCATCCATTTTACGAGATCATTTTAGGGCATGAGCCAAAAAAATGAGGCAGATCCAAAGCTTAAGTGGACCACACCATAGAAAGAAGTGGGGACAATGATGCCCTCCCTTGAAACCTTTCTAGGGCCCACCATGATGTTTATTTTCCATCCAGTATGCTCAAAAGGTCACACAGACCTATATGAAGGGAAAACACAAATATCGGCTTCATCCAAAACTTATGTTGTCCCTAAGAAGTTTTCAATTGTAAGCATTCAATCCTTATTGTTTCGATGTGGACCACTTGAGCTTTGGATCTATGATATTTTTTGTCCCATGACCTAAAATAATCTGACAAATTGGATGAATGATGTGGATCTAGCATATACATCATGGTGGACCCATAGAACTTTGCCACATCAATAGGAACATACCATGCTTAGTTGCACGGGCATGTGTTACCGCTCGCGGATAGGCTAGTCCTCCACAAGGCGTGGTTTCAAATCTCTGTGGGCCCCACCATGATATATGTATTTTATCCACTCCGTCCATCCATGTCTACATCTTATGTTAAGGTATGATCCCAAAAATCAGACAAATCCAAATGTCACGTGGACCACACTAAAGGAAAACAGTAGGTATTGAACGTCCATTGTTGAAATTTTTTTGGGGGCCACATAAGTTTAGTATCAATCTGATATTTGTTTTTTCCCTTTACTTCGGTCTATTTGACATTATCAACATGTTGGATGGAAAAAAAACATTATAGTGGGCCCTAGGAAGATTTTAATGGTGGACGTTCAATCCCCACTATTTTCGTGTGGTGTCGTCCACCTGAGATTTGGATCTTTGTGATTTTTGGCATAATGCCTTAAAATCAGATGGATAAATGGATGGACCGTGGATAAAACACATATATAATGGTGGGGCCCATAGAGATTTGAAACCATGCCTTATGCTAGTCCCAATGGGACTAGCCTATCCGCGCCCAGTGTTACCGGAGTTACATGTTAGTGGGTGTTGACTGGACCATAAGACCCACCTTGAATATATATCCCCACCATCCACCAGTTTTTATAGTTTATTCTAAAATATGGTCCAAAAAATGAAACAGTGATGATTGAATGCCACCATTAGAAAATTCCTGGGGGTCACTAAAAATTTGGATGAAGCTGCTATTTGTTTCTCTCTCTCTCTCTCTCTCTCTCTCTCTCTCTCTCTCTCTCTCTCTCTATATATATATATATATATATATATATATATATATATATATATATATATATATATATATATGATCATAACCCTCAAATTGGCATTTATCAATTAATATGAGATGTTTAATGGTCTAATTCAAGGACAATAACCGAAAGGTAATGATTGTTTTATTAAAAAGAGACAATGCATGGTTCATCAATTCAAAGATTATGTTTAAGAGATGTATGTAAATTGAAAATAGGTATACCAAATTTGGTGGCATGGCAATGACATATTTTGTCTCATACTTTACAAAAGATAGAAATTGAGACAATAGGGGCAAATATGACAAAGTGTCAATTTTCAGACATTTGTTATATGTACTTAACAAACAGATTTTTGTGAAAAAGTACTTAATTTCAGATATTAGAACTTTTTTCAGAGAAATTATCAAACAGATTTTTCAGTACATATAAGTACTAAAATTCAGTACTTAAAGTTTTAAGTACTTAAGTTAATTTTCAAACCTCATTTTTCAGTTTACCAAAGGCACCTAACACTTGATAGCCAGTTTCCGATTGAGTTCTACCATGCTGGCCTGATATTCATACTGTGGTCAAGGTCTATATTAATGTGCTTTTGTTTCTACCTAGCATTACTGTCTAACGCTTCAGACAGCTAATTTCCCAAGGTCGGCACAAGAGAGAGGCTCTAAGGGGGCCTACCGTCATGTATGGATTTTATCAACACTGACCGTTCATTGTTTTTTTTTTTTTTTTTTCATATCATTTTAGGTTATAAGCTCAAAAATAAAGCACATCCAATAATCAAGTGGACCGCGCCAAAGGGAGCAGTGGGGATAATGACGTCCATGGTTGAAACCTAAGGTCTATAGTGATGTTTATTTGCCATCATAAGGTCACGTAGACATGGATGAAGGGAAAACACAAATATTAGCTTGATCCGAAACTACTATAGCCCCAAAGAAGTTTTCAATGGTAAGCCTTTAATCCCCACTGTGTGGTCCACTTGAACCTTAGATCTGTCTCATTTTTGGACTTGTACCCTAAAATGATATGGAAAAATGGATGAAGGGTGTGGATAAAACCCATACATTACGGTGGCCCCTCAGAACTTGGGACAGTATGGGTACAACCCACTCGGCGTCGTAAATTTCCACATACCTCATAACTCATGCTTTTAGAGGGAGGGGTCAGTATATTGCCTCATGGGGGAGCGGATTAGGGCTACCCGGGTGACACACCCTACCCTTACCATAGGGCCTGTTGTGGGAAGAATACGAGATGACCTCTGCGCCATCAGAAAGAGAATACGAGCTGACCCGAAGGTCGATCCAGTTCAGCTCGCACAGTTTATAGTCGATCTGATCCGAGGATGGAGTAGCTCTTACGGGTCTGACCGATCCGACCTGAAGTAGAGAAGCAGCCGTCAGAAACGACCTCACCAGGTCGACCGCCTTACGACCTGACTCTGTTTCCGCAAGCTTCTGAGTGTGCGCGTAATAAGGGGAAGAAAATCTGGGAGATCTTTATCCGACCGCCGAAAGATCCTCGAAGATCTCGGGACAGCTCCGAAAATCCCAAAGATCCGAGAATCCCTCCCCGGAGATCATGGCTTCGAAAGGGAGTACAACTCTGCAATCTAGGTCTATAAATAGACAGGTCTTCTTCTTTATTGAGGTACGAAAAAACCAAGACTAAGAAAAAGCAGAATTCCAATCTTTCGAGATATCGCTAACTTAAGCATCGGAGGGCTAACGGCTGAACCCCAGCCACCCCCTTTAGTTTCTCTTTTGTTCTACAGGATCCGACCCTTTGTGAAGAAGGAGATCAGCGGCATCCATCCATCAGTGTCAAAGAGTCTTCACCATCATCTGTTGGCGAATTTACAGCATCAACAGATTGGCGCCGTCTGTGGGAACTTTTCTTCGCAGAGTCCTTTAAGTAGGAAAGCCGTGTTCTCACCCAATCACTGAAGACGATTTCAACTTCACCCTTCCTTTTTTACTATGGTCGGGAAAAGAAAATACAAAGGGAAAGCCCCCGCGATCGATGGACCTTCAGACGACCAGATATCGGAAAATGAAGGATCGTTTCCCAAAATTCCGGCTATCCAGCTCGGTGGAAACTCTCCTCTTTCTGCCCAACAGGGGAGACAACAGAGACCCCGTAACCGAGGGGTCAGGTTGTCTCTTCTAGAAGAACAGGTAGGGGGGGTAAACCAAAAACTAGGGGGAGTCGACGAACGATTGGGCTATGTAGACCAGCGACTGGACGAAATTAAAGCTTTGCTAACTGGCCTAGCTCACCCAACCGTGTTGAACGATAAAGACCGTGAGGGATCTCGGCATACCCATTCTCGGCCGCAACAAACCTTGCACTCCCACCAGGTTCGACCGTCGCAGCGTTCTCAACACCCCACTCCGATGGAAGAAGATGAGGTCGCCAGCCGAGCAACCGAGGCTGGACCTCGACCAACGACAAGCTTGCCCGCCACCGACCTGCGACACAGGCTCGAGGAACGGAGAACAGCTCGTCTCGCACACGAACGAGCCGATCGTGAAGCCAGCAACAGGATTGACGACAACTTGGGCCCACTGGAGGCCGAGCTGAAGGAACTGCGAGAACAAATGGGCGATCTCCAGAGAGCACAACGGGCCCGAGCCCCAATCGCCGTAGGTGCACTGGTCGATTCATCTGAATCACCATTCACCGACGAGATTCGTGAGGAACCCCTTCCCAAAGGGTTTAAAGTTCCCCAGTTGAAGCAATACTCTGGAATTGGAGATCCGGCGGAGCACTTAGAGAACTTCAAAGTCCGCATGGATCTCCTCGGGGCCAATGGGCATATCATGTGCAAGGCCTTTCCGTTGTCCTTAACAAGCTCGGCATGGACTTGGTTCCGCAACCTAAAACCCCGTACGATCAGTTCATTCTCTCAGCTAAGCCGAGCCTTCGCTACTCAGTTCATTGGGAGCACTGACCCGAGGAAGCATTCAACTCATCTCGCTGCGATCAAACAAAAGGAAGATGAGTCCCTGAAAGATTACTTCGCACGCTTCAATTCCGAAGCTGTACAAATTGAAAACCTCTCGCAAGATGTACTGTTGCACACCATGATCGGAGGATTACGAGACCGAAGGTTCCTTTGGTCTGTCGGGGAAGAACCGCCTCAGTCCGTGGCAGAACTTTTAGATCGGGCAGCAAAACACATCAACGCCGAAGAACTGGTCAATGCTCATCGACCGGTGACCAAAAATAAAGATCGGCCGGATAGCAGCAACTCGAAAAGACACAGGTCGGAACGAAAGTCCGAACAAAGATCGCCAACCCGGAACAGGCCCGCTCGCCGAACGAAATCACCCGCGCCACGGTTCGATAAGTACACTCCGCTCAACAAAACCATCGAGCAAGTGTATTTAGCGGAGAAAGGAAAATACAATTTCGAACGACCTGCAAAGATAAAGACCGACCCCAATAGGAGGTCGAAATCGAGGTACTGTTTGTATCACAAAGACCACGGTCACAACACCGTGGACTGCTTTGATTTGAAGCGACAGATAGAAGCCCTGATCCAGCAAGGCTTCTTGAAGGATTACATTGCTCAGCGTTCAGAGGGCCGAAGAGATGAAGGTCAAGTCGCCGACTTGACAGAGGAACGAAGCAACAACCCTGTGGAAGAAATCCACATGATTTTCGGAGGGCCGACCACTGGAGACACCGGAAACTCTCGCAAAAGCTACGTACGGCAAGGAAGGACGTCCTTACCGAAGTCTTCTGTCAACATCACCAGCCGACCTACAAAGGTCGCGAAGGTAACCTCACAAACAATATCCTTCACCGAAGAAGACGCCCGAGGAGTCATACATCCACATGACGACTCCCTTGTCGTCGCGTTGATGGTCGCCAATAAAAAACTCCACAGGATGATGGTCGACACAGGCAGTTCAGCCGATATCCTATACGCATCGGCATTCGAAAAAATGAAGATCGACCGATCTCGACTGAGACCAGTCAAGACAGCATTAACTGGGTTCACGGGGGATAGCATTATGCCCGAAGGAGAGATAAGTCTGCCAGTCACCGCAGGAGAAGAACCAAACCAGAAAATAATAATGGTCGACTTCCTTGTCGTAAATACCCCCTCTGCTTATAACGCCATTATTGGCCGTCCTATCCTGCGAGCTCTCAAAGCCGCCGTTTCCATCTATCACCTTGCAATGAAATTCGAAACCGACGAAGGAATCGGCGTGGCCAGGGGAGATCAGCAGGAAGCCCGCCGTTGCTATGAGCTTTCCCTACGAGGGAAAAATAAAAGTACAGTATCAACCGTTTCTCATGCGACCTCTCCTGATTCGAGAGAGGAAGCAAAGGAGCGCGGGTCGCCCGCAGAAGAGCTGGTCGACATTCCGTTGTCTGATACCGACCCGACTAGAACTATCAAGATCGGATCGTGTTTAGAAGGCAAGGTACGAGAGGACCTGATCACCTTCTTGACGGAGTATGCGGACGTTTTTGCATGGTCCCATGAAGAGATGCCTGGAATTTGTCCAGGAGCGATGGTCCATCGGTTAAACGTCGACCCAACCACTAAGCCAATCCGTCAGAAAAGGCGTTCTTTCAATACAGAAAGGTACATGATCATCGAAGAGGAAGTACAGAAACTGCGCAAGGCCGGATTCATCCAAGAAATATGCTACCCAGAATGGCTCGCAAACGTGGTCCTCGTCAAAAAGAATAACGGGAAATGGAGAGTCTGTGTAGACTACACTGACCTGAACAAGGCCTGTCCCAAAGACAGTTTCCCTCTGCCACGAATAGATCAGCTCGTCGACGCGACCGCCGGGCACGAGCTACTCAGCTTCATGGACGCTTACTCTGGATATAATCAGATCCAAATGCACGCTCCCGACAGGCAAAAAACAGCATTCATTACGGATCGGGGACTCTACTGTTATAAGGTCATGCCCTTCGGGCTAAAGAATGCCGGAGCAACTTATCAGCGACTAGTAAACAAGATGTTCGCAGACCAACTTGGTAGAACTATGGAGGTGTACGTAGATGATATGCTCGTGAAGAGCAAACGATCAGAGGACCATGTCAGCGACCTCTGCACTGCGTTCAGAATATTACGAAAATATCAAATGAAGCTTAACCCCAGCAAATGTGCCTTTGGGGTAAGTTCGGGAAAATTTCTTGGTTTCATTGTAAACCAGCGAGGAATTGAAGCCAACCCTGAAAAAATTCAGGCACTCCTCGACATGAGCTCGCCTCGCACAATGAAGGATATCCAGCGACTCACAGGAAGAATTGCGGCACTTAACAGATTCGTCTCAAAGGCTACAGATCGATGCCTCCCCTTCTTCAAGCAACTGCGTAAGTGCAAGGAGATGATTTGGACCTCAGACTGCGAGCAAGCTTTCTGCGAATTGAAGGCATACCTCGGCTCTCCGCCACTATTGTCTAAACCAGCCCACAAAGAAGAACTACTCCTGTACTTAGCTGTCTCTCCAGCGGCGGTCAGCTCAGCATTAGTCCGAGACGACAAAGGAACCCAAAGGCCTGTCTACTACGTCAGCAAAGCCCTGCTCGATCCCGAAACCCGATACCCGACGATAGAGAAGCTAGCTTTGGCTCTAATCACCTCAGCACGAAAATTGAGACCGTACTTTCAAGCGCACCCGATAGCTGTGCTGACTGATCAACCATTGCGGCAGGTATTACAGAACCCAGAAACCTCAGGCCGTCTCGTTAAATGGGCCGTCGAGCTCGGTGAATTCGACATTAAGTTTCGGCCGCGAACTGCGATCAAAGGGCAGGCCATCGCCGACTTCATCGTCGAATTAACTGAACTTCTCGAAATGGAAGACGACAGCAAATCTGAGCCGCCACAAGAAAGTAATTACTGTGCTCCGACCTGGTTATTACACGTTGATGGATCTTCCAATTCACGAGGCAGCGGGGCCGGTCTCGTCCTGACAGCACCGGACGGCATCCAAATTCAATATGCTCTCCGGTTCGGGTTTCGAGCCTCAAACAACGAAGCTGAGTATGAAGCGCTTCTAGCCGGCCTCCGCCTCGCCTCTGCAGTAGGGATCCGATCTATAAAAATACATAGCGACTCTCAATTGGTGGTCGGACAAGTGACCGCAGAATACCAGGCGAAAGGGGGGAAAATGTTAGCATACCTAACAAAAACTCAAGAACTGCTGTCACGGTTTGATCAGTATGAAATTGTTCAGGTCCCTAGAAGCAAAAATATGAATGCCGATTCTCTCGCGAAACTCGCCTCATCAGACGACGACGACCTCGGCAGGATGGTTCCCATCGAGTTCCTCCCTCAGCGAAGCATATCGTCAAACGAGACAGCGGAAGTATTTCCAGTAACAGCTACCCCTGATTGGAGGGACCCTATTGTTCGGTTTTTACAGACCGGCGAATTACCCAACGACCAGAAAGAGGCTCGGCGCATTCGCTACAGATCGGCTCGGTACGCCATGATCGATGGGATCCTCTACAAGAGAGGATTTTCTTTTCCATGTTTGCGTTGTTTGGGAGCCGAGGAAGCTGATTACGTGTTGCGTGAAATCCATTTTGGTTGTTGCGGCAATCATTCCGGTGCTCGAGCACTAGCACAGAAGGTTATCAGGCAAGGATATTATTGTCCTACCATCCAGCACGACGCCCGGGAAACTGTTAAAAGATGCGACGGGTGCCAACGATTTGCCCCAATTCCTCACTTGCCACCCGAGGAGCTTACTCCCATGACTGGACCATGGCCATTCGCTCAATGGGGAGTTGACATCATTGGCCCTCTTCCGACGGGGAAGGGACAGGTGAAATACGCAATCGTTGCCGTCGATTATTTCACGAAGTGGGCAGAAGCAGAACCATTGGCGACCATTACCGAGAAGAAAACAACAGATTTTATTTGGAAATCAATCGTGTGCCGATTCGGAATTCCGAATACAATAGTCACTGATAATGGGCGACAGTTTGACAACGAAAGGTTCCGGCATTTCTGCAAAGGTCTGGGTATCAAGAATGTGTATTCCTCTCCCCACCACCCGCAAGCCAACGGTCAGGTCGAGGCAGTTAACAAGATTATCAAAAACCATCTCAAAACAAAACTTGGGGAGAAGAAAGGCGCCTGGGCTGACGAACTTCCTGAAGTACTTTGGGCCTATCGGACAACAGCTCGGTCCACCACCGGGGAAACACCCTTCTCTTTAGCTTTTGGAGCCGAAGCTGTTGTCCCAGTAGAGGTCGGGATACCCACGAGTAGGACAAGTCAACACCGACCTGACAGAAACGAAGAACAATTACGGATAAACTTGGACCTACTCGACGAAGTTCGCGAAGCATCCCAACTACGATTGGCGACCTACCAGCAACGGATTAGGCGATACTACAATTCCCGAGTAAAGGAGCGGCGGTTCCGAGCTGGCGATTTGGTTCTCAAAAAGGTCAGTACCAAAGAAAAAATCGCTGCCTTCAGTCCCAACTGGGAAGGGCCTTATAGGGTACTCGGCTCACGCCGTCCTGGTACTTATTGGCTCGAAGACATGGACAGCCGGCCCCTTTCCCACCCCTGGAATGCTGACCACCTGAAAATCTACTATCCATGAAGAAGTGGAATCTCGTCTGAAACTTATGAGGTGATGGTTCAGTATCAGAAAAAATTGTTTCAAATTTTCCTAAGTGTTGTGAACAACAGATCGGCCTAGCAGTGGTAACATTCCAAACTGAAGTTTGCTCTACTATCAAAGCCCTACAACTGTTCTAATATAATGGCCGAGTTTATGACAATGAGCTCAGTCACTTCGAGACTTGTGTATGCATGAAAAAGAAAAAAAAAATGAAGTACACAGCGTTTGAATAAAATGCCTCTGAGGGCTTGCATTGAAGTGAAAAGTTTCCTTTACATTGCTAAAAAAAAAAAAAAAAAAAAAAAAAAAAAAAAAAAAAAAGGGAAAATACACATTCAGCCTTCGGTAGCGTCGGATGGCCCGGCTGCAGCCCCCTTTGAAGGTCCCTCCCTCGCGACTTCGTCCTCATCTTCATCGTTGTCGACTGGAGTCAGGTCGAGATTGGGAAAATGCTTGAGAACGAGCCGCCTGCAATCCTGGAAGCCATGATTGTACAGCTCTTCAGAAATTGCATTCAGCCTCTCAAACTTGGCTTCTGCGTCCTTTGCATCAGCCAAAGCCTTCATCTGGACCTCCTTCAAGAGCCGGGCCAGGTCCACCTTCTCCTCCTCAGCTGTCTTGAGAGCGGCCTCCAGCGATTCGACCTTGTTACCCTCAGACTGGGCCTTGGTTGAAGTCTCCCTCATCGCCTCCTCCAGAGACTGGACTTGTACTTGAGATACTTCCAGCTCGGATTGGGCCACCTTCAGCTCGGACTGAGCTGTCTGCAGTTCAGCTTGGGCTGTCTGCAATTCCGTCTGAGCCGTTGCCAACTCAGACAGCTTCTTCTTCAGCTCGGCCTTCATCGCCTCAGTCTTATTCTTCCAGGAAGAGGCAGCAACCAGAGCTTTTTGCATCTGGTGTGTCCGCTCAGCCATCTTCTGGCGAATCATAATCAGCAAGGCCGAGTCCTACAAAAACGAGCTACAACAGTTAGTAATGCGATGGTGGAACGAGTGAAGGAAAAGAAGAAGAGAAAGGGACAGTCAACTTACCCTGAGACTGCTCTCGATGGCAACACCGACCATCTGATCAGGATCTGATGTCGCAAGAGAATTCAGATCCTGAGGGATGCCCTGGTTAACGTCCATATAGGCGTTAACCCCCTCTTTCCAGGTCGCAAAATGCTCCGTTACCGGAGGCATGTCGACCTGGTCCTCGCGCTGCTCGGCCCCAGGAGCGGCAGCAGGGCGAGAGGCCCGGGGTGCCGGGGGAGGTCGCGACGACCCGACCTCAGCAGGGGTGCGGGCGGGCCCCACTGAAGTCGATGCTGTCGGAGTGCCAGACGAACTGGCACGAGTCGTGGGACGACCAGCCGACAGCTCGGCTCGGGAGTCCGAGGTATCCGGCACGTTGACGACCGGAACCCCAGGAGCAGGAGGCTGGGCAGCCAAAGTTTCACCCCCTGCGGGAGATGAACCCTGAGGCTGACCAGACCCGCATACGAAGGACCGAGGCAACCTTTGTTGCCCCTGAGCCTCCGTGGCCATCCTCTTGCTCGGAGGTTCCACCGAGCTCTCCCCACGCTCCAGGAGCCGAGCAGGGATCCGGCGGGATTTAGAGACCGCCTTCGGAGCCATGCCTGTCCAAAGTACGAGGCAGAATGTCAGAGCACGTTACTTAGAAAATTGATAACGTAAAGCGTGAATATCTATATTACCGACCTGATTCAAGGACGGATTCTACAGTGATTAGGCTGCGAAAGTTCCTTTCAACAGGCGGATACTCCCGCGCAGCTCGGATCTGCCTCTCTTGAACTACGGATAGAGCTACTTTGATGGCCACCGAGGCTGCATAGATAAGGAAATGCACGTCAGAATGAAAGAAAGTGGGGGTAAGAGAGGAACATTAATCGAAAAATTTTCTAAGTATGGTTCGACCTGGCAGAGCAAAATCAGCTCGGACCCGATGCTCCAAAGGGCGAAGCTCGTCCGACGAAGCCTCCCAATCCCCCGACGCGAAGAACCATTTCCTCTTCCAGATTCTTGTCGAGGATGGCAGGCCGGTCACTATCGAGCCCCCATGGCCCGGATGGGAAGAGAGGTAATAAAGACCATGACCTCCTAAAGACTTGAGGCTGTACATGGAAAACAGCTCGTTCGAAGTCAGGTCTTTATTCCCTACTCTCTGCCACAGTATGTAGCATCCCACCATACACCCCCAGCCATTAGGTTGAAGCTGGCTCGGTGCGAGGCCTAGGGTGTTAAGAACCTCTCGTACAAAGGGGTGCAGGGGTAACCTGAGCCCGGCCTCTAGGTGCATCAGGGAGATAACGGTTTCTCCCCGGCGAGGTCGGCTCGGTCTGTCAGTCCGACCCGGAATCCTAAGACCAACGGATTCCGGGATCCCGTATGTCCTTCTCGCATTATCAAGGTCTCTCTGATTAATTCGCGAGACCACCCCGTCCAGCTCGAAGGTATCTCCCTGAGCCGTTCCCCCAACTCCTGGCTCAGGGACCTCAGATTCCTCTTCATTCACAGGATCTGCTGTCCTGGAATGAGATTCTCTGGGATCGATCTCCTGATGCTCTGGTAGAGGAGGGTCCGATTCGGAATCTCCAAACCTCACCATCGGAATAGCATCAGAGCAGGAAGACTCCGACATTTTGAAAATCACAAAAAGGAAGATCTCCTAAGAAGATGAGAAGAGCGTACCCTAAAGTAACTGGTACGCCGGCCGGAGGAGAGGTGACAGAGAATGGAGAAGGAGAACCCGAAAAGAGAAAGAGGGAGGAAAGCAGGATCAGAGAAGAAAGGAATTTTTCAGAAATCCGCTAACTCTCGAGTTTTATACCCGAAGGATTATTCGGCATTTAATGCGAAGATCCCGCGTGGCGGCTCTTGGTTGAAGCGTACAAAAAGTATCGCGCCACTTCAGACACGTGGCATCACCCCGTTAGATAATATTCTGTTGAGCGCTGATACGCCGTACAAGCGAATGATGACGCCTCGATTTTTTGAACGACGCATTAAATACCGCTTTCCCGCCCGTTGAGATGACGGCGCGGCAACACGACAGCTGTGAAACATTAAGGGTAGTCAGATCGACGTATCTTCTCTATCAAGCTACTCCCGAGACAGACGAGCTAGACTCGGGAGTGGGGGGACTTCTGTTGTGGGAAGAATACGAGATGACCTCTGCGCCATCAGAAAGAGAATACGAGCTGACCCGAAGGTCGATCCAGTTCAGCTCGCACAGTTTATAGTCGATCTGATCCGAGGATGGAGTAGCTCTTACGGGTCTGACCGATCCGACCTGAAGTAGAGAAGCAGCCGTCAGAAACGACCTCACCAGGTCGACCGCCTTACGACCTGACTCTGTTTCCGCAAGCTTCTGAGTGTGCGCGTAATAAGGGGAAGAAAATCTAGGAGATCTTTATCCGACCGCCGAAAGATCCTCGAAGATCTCGGGACAGCTCCGAAAATCCCAAAGATCCGAGAATCCCTCCCCGGAGATCATGGCTTCGAAAGGGAGTACAACTCTGCAATCTAGGTCTATAAATAGACAGGTCTTCTTCTTTATTGAGGTACGAAAAAACCAAGACTAAGAAAAAGCAGAATTCCAATCTTTCGAGATATCGCTAACTTAAGCATCGGAGGGCTAACGGCTGAACCCCAGCCACCCCCCTTAGTTTCTCTTTTGTTCTACAGGATCCGACCCTTTGTGAAGAAGGAGATCAGCGGCATCCATCCATCAGTGTCAAAGAGTCTTCACCATCATCTGTTGGCGAATTTACAGCATCAACAGGGCCCACTTTGATGATGTGTTGTATATCCATGCCGTCCATCCATTTTTCCAGTCCATTTTAGGATATAGTTTCAAAAAGGTAAGCAAATCCAAATCTTACGTGGACCACACCACAGGAAAGAGTTGTGATTGAACGCCCACCATTAAAAACTTCCCAGGCCCACTGTAAGCAGATCCGTAATGTTCATTTGCCATCCAAACCTATTGATAAGGTCAATCAGACTTAGATGAAGAGAAATACAAACATCAGATTGATCCAAAAAGTTTTTAATGATCATTCACCACTTTGGATCTTCTTAAGCTTTGGGATAGCTTCATAAACTGAGCTGAAAAAACGTATGGATATACAACACATTCATGAAGGTGGCCCCACACGGTAAGGATAACATTCACAACTAATCCGCTCCCCCAATCGGGAGCTGACTCCATAAAGTCACAAGTAAGCTGAGGAAAATTCAACTCACTGGCTGCGGACGCGGATTGCGTCCGACCTTGGTCGGACCTTTAAGCGTCCGGCCAGAACTGTTTGGGTACCACTGTGATGTATCGGTTTATCCAACCCGTCCATCCCTCTTAAAAGATCATGTTAAGATATGAGCCCAACAATTAGAAAGATCCAACGCTGTAGTCGACCACACCAAATAGTAAGCTTGGGTTGCATTAAATGCACATTAAATGTGCGTATAAAAATTCAAGTTGCATTAAATGCAAGAGTCATCTCTGATGTCGTCCATAACACCATTGGATCTGCGTCATTTTTGGGCCCATCCCTTAACATGATATCAGAAAATGAATGGACGGCGTGGATACACCGATACATCATGGTGGGCTCTCGCACAGATCTGGTCGGACGCTTAAAGGTCCGACCAGGGGTCGGACGCAAACCGCGTCCGCTACACTGCCCGGCGTTGACTAATGGTACCATGTGGGGTCACTCCCAGAAAATATCCCAAGCCGGACGCGGCTTCGGTGGATCCCTTACTGTGGGGCCCCCCTTGATGTAAGTTCATCCATCCACACCGTCCAGACATTTTGAAAGCTCATCTTAGAACTTGATCCCAAAAAATGAAGCAGATTCAAATCTCAGGTAGACCACACCAGATGAAACAATGGTTATTGACCATTAAAGACTTCTTGTAGGCCACGAATCTTTTTGATCAAGCGGATATTTGTGGGGTCCCTTCATCCAGGCCTTTGTGATCTTATCAACAGGTTGTATGGAAAATGAACATTCCATTGTCCCCCCAAGTAGTTTTTAATGGTGGGTATTCAATCACCACTGTTTCCTCAGTGTAGTCCACCTAAGATTTGGATCTGCTTCAAAAAAATCATGTCCTAAAATGAGCTGTCAAAATGGATGGACAGCATGAATGCAAGACACATACATCGATGTGGTCCCCACAGTCTAACAGAAGCCGCGTCCCAGTGAGCCCATCACTATTGAGGTGGGCCATGCTTTCGAACAAGGAAAGCATGAGGTCTATAGAAAACTAGCTGTCATGAAATGAAATCATACCCGTAAACATCGTATCATGAGGTGGACGGCCTTTTTGGTATGGCTCATAATCAGCAAATACATTGCCTTATAACTGGACATAAACCATGGTTGGAAGTAGCCCATCTATACAAAATCAAAGTGTCTGAAGTGAAACCTCACCAATATCAATGGAGAAAGTGCAAAACCATGTAAACCATACTCAGCTCTTATATCTCTTCTGCTTCTTCTTCGTTCACCATCTATCATCAGCATCCACTCCTGATAATTATTTTATCGACTGCGGATCTGAACTAACTAGAACCTTTGGATCCCGTACTTTCGTCGGAGACGCCCAACCACCCTCCATCATGTACACCGTCTTAGAAAATGGCGCATACCAACCAATCGAACCAGACCAGCCCTCTCTCGAGTTCATCTTCTCTTCTTCAACTTCAACGGTTGCACTCGTCGACGAAAACCCATCTCCACATTCACCATTTATCTACCATGCAGCCAGAATTTTCAGAAGACCATCTTCTTACAAGTTCCAGATCAAAGCCGAAGGTCTCCATGTGGTACGCCTCCATTTCTTCCCTTTCACCTCTCAGGAATATGATTTCACCTCTGCTGTCTTCAATGTTTCAGTTCTTGGGTTCCCTCTATTAAGCCATTTCAGCGTCCAAAACAACAACAATGGCGCTGTGATCAAGGAGTATTTTCTTAGTGTGAATAGTACAGAACTTATAATCTCCTTCTCACCTTCTGATGAAATATCACATCTTGCATTTGTCAATGCCATAGAAGTATTTTCTGCACCTGATAACCTCATCACTGACACTGCCCATTTCATCAAATCCACTGGACTCAAGAATTATAACGGCCTTTTAAGACAGGTCTTAGAGACTGTATATAGGATCAATGTCGGAGGTCCTGAAGTCGCATCTTCGAACGGCACTCTATGGAGAAGTTGGATTCCTGATGAGAAGTTCTTGAAATTGAAGTCTGCTGTGAAGAAAGTCATCCCTCAGAGAGTCCCAAATTATCAGCACGAAGAGAGCCCTCACAGTGCTCCGCTCGCTGTTTATAGTACTGCACAAGAGATGAATAGTAATGGGATCTCTGTTGGACAGCCAAATTTCAACATGACATGGGCCTTTCCAGTGGATTCTGGCTTTAAATATCTTGTTCGGTTGCATTTTTGTGACATCGTAAGCCAGGAACTCAATGAGCTATACTTCAATGTCTATATCAATGGCTACTTTGCTTGGCAAGATCTCAATCTCTCAGACCTTACAAATCAAGTGCTGGCTGCCCCTTACTATACAGACTTCATCGCTGACTCTGATAACTCAGGGCTAATGCATATAAGCGTTCATCCCTCAGAGAAGAGCAATCCCCAGAAGCTCAATGCGATATTAAATGGGGTGGAAATCTTGAAGATGAGTGGTGTAATAGGTTCTTTGTCGACAGGAAAGTTGAAGAAACGCATCATTCTTGCAGTCGGCTCAGTGATAGGAGGCTTTTCTTACATCTGCGTGGTGATAGCAGCATTCCTACTGGTATTGAAACAGAAGAGGAAGCGCAAAGCTAAAGATGCATCCCCAAACACATTTGCAAATGCCAGCCGAAGGATATCGCTCATTGAAATACAATTGGCGACTAACAATTTCGACGAGAATTCGCTCATTGGTCGGGGTGGATTCGGCAAGGTGTACAAGGGGGTGCTCATGAATGGGATGACAGTAGCTGTGAAACGAAGCACGCCTGGGTCTAGACAGGGTAGTTCAGAATTCCTGACTGAGATCATGATCTTCTCCAAGATACGCCATCGACATCTCCTCTCCCTGATTGGGTATTGTGAAGAACAATCAGAGATGATACTGGTCTATGAATTCATGGAAAACGGTACGCTACAAGATCATCTGTATGGTTCAGATTGTTTGCCTCATTTGTCTTGGAGACAGAGGCTCATGATATGCATTGGTTCGGCGAGGGGTCTGCACTACCTCCACAGCGGTTCTGCACAGGGAATTATTCACCGCGACATTAAATCAGCGAACATTTTGCTCGACAAGAACTGTGTAGCGAAGGTTGCTGACTTTGGAATTTCAAGGTCCATCCATGATCATCAGTCCCATGTCACAACCAACGTCAAAGGTAGCTTTGGGTACTTTGATCCAGAGTATTTTCGACAGCGACGTCTGACGAAAAAGTCCGACGTGTTCTCGTTTGGGGTGGTTCTCCTTGAAGTCCTCTGTGCGAGGCCCGCAGTCGATCATTCGCTTCCATTCGAACAGGTGAATTTAGGCAATTGGGCTATGCAGTTTCAAAAGGAGGGATTGCTCGAGCAAATTGTTGATCCGCGCCTCATTGATGAGATCAATGCGGCTTCACTGAGGAAATTTGGAGAGACAGTGGAGAGATGTCTAGCTGAACGTGGTCGCGATAGGCCTACAATGGGAGATGTGTTGTGGAACTTGGAATGTGTACTGCGACTCCAAGATATGACAATGGATGCAGAGCCTATTAGATTGTAATATGTTGATTGATCTTAATTAGATCTAAAAATTTGTAATTTCTCATTGTGATCTGTAATTAGCTACCTAAATAATGAGCTTTCTAATTATAGTCTTGTGTCTTCTCTATGAGAGATTTTTTTTTTTTTTTTTTCATCTTTCAAGAAAACTCGGAGAAATTCCCTCCACTTCTCTTCCTTTCTTTCTTTCCTTTATCTCTGCAATAAGAAGGTAACACTCTACCTTTCAAAAAAAAGAAGGTAACACTCCTTTTATCTCTTCTATTTTATTCTTCCTATCTTTCTTTGGGTGGTTTTACTTTTAGTGATGGGTTTCATGATGCCCATGGGCCCATTTGTGATAGTGGTCGACCCCTTTGGTGAATCCAAACTGTTAAATCCATTATCCATCCACCTTTCATGTGTGGGGCCCATTTTTCTCTGCATGCAAACCATGTTGGTTTGAGGCCACTTTTGCTCATAAAATGCCTCATGTGCGATCCCTGTGTGTGATGTTTGCCTGCCTTTTTGGTCAATCCAAGCCATTGGAAATATTCCCCGCCCATGCTTTCATGTGTAAGCCCGCATTTCCTCAAGGCAATCCGACTCGTGGAGCCATCAAATGAGGATGATTCAGATTGGGCCCACCGCGATCATTTCGTGGATTCGGGCCTGAGGCCCATTTGGGCAGTCTGTTGCCGGGCCGGGCTTTTGGCCATTGAAGGCATGAGGTCTATAAAAAACTGCCTAACTAACATCAAATAACAGCATCAGGGCGCCCCGTTACATCAAGTAGTTCAGAGTTATGACTCTGCATTGGCCTTATGAGTGGACATAAACCGTGATCGAAGTGCAGCCCATCTATAACAAAATCAAAGTATCGGAAGTGAAATCTCACCAGTATGAATGGAGGAGGTGCAAAACCATGTAAACCATACTATGCTCTTATGTCTCTTTTACTTCTTCCTTTTGCATCTACACTTGATAACATAGAATCATCATATTCCCTAAAATCAACTGACCAAACAAAGTAAACTCCGTGCACTTATACAAGCAGAAAGGGTGCTTAACATCTTCTCTCTTTAAGGATGCTTAACATCTTCCCTCTTTATAACTAAGGTCCCTTATTTGAAATCTAAGGTACTCTAGCTTTCATAGATTCGAACCTTACTGTGAGATTTTAAGGTAATTGGTTACTAGCAGCTCTAAGTCAACTATCTCATCAGTACGAGTCAACACACACACGCAAAATCAAAACCACAAACACATGGGCGCTATTTCCAGCACTCACTTTTTGACTTTGTGGTCAAGGTGACAGCTCATTTTCGGACACTTTGGAACTAACATGTTGGCTTCATATTGACACTGTGGTCCAAGGTTTTTATTTTTTGTACTTTTTCTACCTAGTGTTAGTGTCTTACGCTTGAGACAGCTAATTTTCGGATGCATTGGGTACTAACCCTGCCTGGGTGCTCACTATCATGTATAGATTTTTCCATCACTTTTTCATATCATTTTAGGTTATTAGCCCAAAAATGAAGCAGATCCAAGAATTAAGACTATTAAGTGGACCATGTGGGGATAATTATCTCGATAGTCAAGACCTATCTAGGGTCCATGATGTTTATTTGCCATCCAACCTGTTCAAAAGGTCACATAGACCTGGATGAAGGAAAAACACAAATATCAGATTGATCCAAAACTTTTGTTGCCTCCAAGAAGTTTTCAATGGTAAGTGTTTAATCCCCACTGTGTGGTCCACTTGAGCCTTAGCTCTGTCTCATTTTTTGGCCTATTCCTTAAAATGTTAGGGCAAAATGAATGAACAGTGTGGATAAAACCCATATACCATAGTGGCCTCTCAAAAGCCCTGCCTATGCCAAGTTGGGGACAGCAGGGTTAATAACCTAATCAGCGTCCGTAGTTTCCATATACCTCATGCTTTCATTGGCCAAAGCATGCCCCACCATGATGTATGTGTTTCATCCATGCCGTCCATACATTTTTCTATATTATTTTATTGTATGATCCCAAAAATGAGGTAGATCAATATCTCCAGTGGACCACATCACAGGAAACAGTGTTGATTTAACGCTCACCATTAAAAACTTCTTGGGGCCACGGAAGTTCTGGATCAAGCTGATATTTGTTTTTTTCCCTTCCCCAAGATTTTAACGTGGACATTCAATCACTACAGTTTTCCGATGGTGTGGTCCACCTGAGATTTGGATCTGCATCATTTTTGGGATCAACCCCTAAAATGACATGGAAAAATGGATGAATGATAAAACACATACATTATGATGGGGCTCATAGAGCACCGACCACCAGCCACCTTGGCTAGTGGCCGCGTCACTAGCCAAACCCTGTCCCGGGCTTAGGACATTGTCTTGAACGGAACCAATCAGGTGTTACCTTACCATGGGGCCCACCATGATGATGTGTTGTACATTCACACTGTCCATCCATTTTGCCAGCCTATTTTAGTAGGTAGACCCAAAAACTAAGAAGATCCAAATTTCATGCGGACCACACTACAGAAAACAACGATGATTGAACGCCCACCATTAAAAACTTCCCAGGGCACACCGTAAGCAGATCCATGATGTTTATTTTCCATCCAACCCGTTGATAAGATCAATCAGTCTTGGATGAGGGGAAAATACATCGATCAGCTTGATTCGAATCTTTTGTGGCTTCCAAAAAGCTTTTAATGGTCATTCACCACTTTTTTTCCAGTGGTATGGTCCGCCAGAGATCAGGATCTTCTGAAGTTTTGAGACAATGTCATAAAATGAACTGAATATATATATTAAAAAAAAAAAAAAACTACTGATGGGCAGCATGGAGATACAAAGTATTCATCAAAGTGGGCCCCACACGGTAGGGATAACACCCACAAAGGTGTCACCCGGGTAATACCTAAGCCACTTCGGTCTCAAACCGTCCCCACACGGAGTCACCAGTCAACAGAGGAAAATTCAACATCACTCGACTCTGCCGGGGTGCTGAGTAATGACTGACTCCGTGTGGGCTGTGGGGTCAGTTAGACATAGAGGTGGGCACAAACCAAGCTAGCTCGAAAGCTCGGCTCGGATTGGTTTGAAAAAGCTCGGCTTGGATTGATTCGAATGGAAGTTCAAACCAAACCAAGCTTCCGAGTCAAGCTCGTTTGAAAAAACAAACCAAACTCAAACTAGGGTACACTGTTTCCTGTCGTGTGATCCACTTGAGCTTTGGATATGATTCCATTTTGGGATCCTGTCCTAAAATGATATGTAAAACAGATGGATGACATGGATAATACATGATACATATACATGATGACATGGATAATACATCATACATATACATGAATGCACACTGTTTCCTTGCACTTGCAAAATTATGCTTGGGTACTTTTGTTTGGAAAATACTCTTACATGTCTATTTTGAAGGTGCACTCTCTTGGAGGATGTTAAACATCATATAGTAAGATATGTTTGTACTTTTTTTTCTAACTTTTTAAAATCTTTTCTATTTAAGTGAATAAGTAATAGAAGAGCCACCGTCTATTTGAACTCGGCCCGACCCGGTTCGAAATTTTCAACCAAGCCGATCCCGGCTCGAACTAGATTTTTCTGGAGCAAACCAAACTCGGGCCGCATGGGTCGGCCCGAAACCCAAACCAAACCGATCCACAAACTGCGGTGGTCCAGAAACAAACCAAACCAAACTAGGGCTAACTCGGCTTGGCCCGGATCGTTACTCACCTCTAGTTAGACAACATCCTCAGCCGGACGCGGCTTGAAGGTCGGCAGATCCCTGTCTGTGGGGTCCACCTTGATTTATGTTCCTTACATCCATGCCATCCATCTATTTTGCCAGCTCATTTAGGGCTTGATACCAAAAATGAAGCATATCCAAATCTCAGGTGGACCACACTGGATGAAACAGTGGTTATTGACTATTAAAAACTTCTTGTGGGCCACAAGTTCTCGATCAAGCATATATTTGTGCGGTCCCTTCATTCAGGTCTTGATCTTATCAACAGGTTGGATAGCAAATAAACATTATAGTGGCCCCATGAAGATTTTAATGGTGAGTATTCAATCACCATTGTTTCCTCTGGTGTGGTCCACCTAACATTTGGATCTGCTTCATTTTTTAGATCATGCCCTAAAATGACCTGTCAAAATGGATGGCTGGCGTGGATGTAAGGAACCCCATCACTCTTGAAGTGGGCCCTGCATTCAGCCAATGAAGGCATGAGGTCTATACAAAACTGCCTATCATGACATGATACCCGTTGACGTCATATAACAACATCAGGGTGCCCCGTTAATCAAGCAGTTCAGAGTTATGACCCTGCATTATGATGGCCTTATAACTGAACGTGAACCATGATCGAAGTCTAGCTCATCTACAACAAAATCAAAGTATCCGAAGTGAAATCTCACATATATCAATGGAGGTGCAAAACCATGCAAACCATAAAATGAACTAAAAAAAAAAAAAAAAAAAAATTGATGGGCAGCATGGATATACAAAATATTCATCAAAGTGGGCCCCACACGGTAGGGATAACACCCGCTAAGGTGTCACCCGGGTAATACTTAAGCAACTTCGGTCTCAAACTGACCCCACACGGAGTCACCAATCAACAGAGGAAAATTCAACATTACTTAACTCTGCCCGGGTGCTGAGTGATGACTGACTCCGTGTGGGGTCAGTTAGAGACAACATCCTCAGCCAGACGCGGCTTCAAGGTCAGATCCCTGTCTGTGGGGCCCACCTTGATTTATGTTCCTTACATCCATGCCGTCCATCCATTTTGCCAGCTCATTTAGGGCCTGATACCAAAAATGAAGCATGTCCAAATCTCAGGTGGACCACACTGGATGAAACAGTGGTTATTGACTATTAAAAACTTCTTGTGGGCCACAAAAGTTCTCGATCAAGCATATATTTGTGCGGTCCCTTCATTCAAGTCTTCGTGATCATAGCAAATAAACATTATAGTGGCCCCACGAAGATTTTAATGGTGAGTATTCAATCACCACTGTTTCCTCTGGTGTGGTCCACCTAACATTTGGATCTGCTTCATTTTTCAGATCATGCCCTAGAATGACCTGTCAAAATGGATGGCCGGCGTGGATGTAAGGAATCCCATCACTCTTGAAGTGGGCCATGCATTCAGCCAATGAAGGCATGAGGCCTGTAGAAAACTGCCTATCATGACATCATACCCGTTGACATCATATAACAGCATCAGGTCGCCCCGTTAATCAAGCAGTTCGGAGTTATGACCCTGCATTATGATGACCTTATAACTGAACATGAACCATGATCGAAGTCTAGCTCATCTACAACAAAATCAAAGTGTCTGAAGTGAAATCTCACCTATATCAATGGAGGAGGTGCAAAACCATGCAAACCATACTCTGCTCCAATGTCTCTTCTGCTTCTTCTTCCTTCAGCATCTATCATCAGCATCCACTCCTGATAATTATTTTATCAACAGCGGATCTGACCAAACTACAACCTTTGGATCCCGGACCTTTGTAAGAGATCTCAACCACCCAGCCACTATTCCAACATCGAACCAATCCAGCTTATCCTCAATTCTTCGACTTCAAAGTTTCCCCTCGTCGACGAAAACCCATCTCCACATTCATCTTCTCTCTACCATACAGCAAGAACTTTCACAACAACAACTTCTTACAAGTTCGAGATCAAAGCCAAAGGTCTCCATGTGGTACACCTCCATTTCTTCCCTTTCACCTCTCAGCAATATGATTTCTCCTCTGCTGTCTTCGATGTTTCGGTCCTTGGGTTCTCTTGATGTAGGACGGGTCGCTGACTATTTCATGGGCCAGATGGACCAAAAGAAGACCGGACGGGGCCGAAAGTGATCCGGACCGTCAGGACCGTGAATCGGTCGTATCTCACAATCCGGAATGAGTTACGGGACGTATAATATATCAATTTGGGGTAGCTTGAGCTACTTTAGCCAACCAACCCGGCTATGCCGGGTTGCCCAACCCGGAATCGCGAGAATCGACCGTATCGACGGTCATTAGGCTAGTTTATTTTCGTTTTTACTATTTATAGTAAGTTTTAATTCGATCATAACTTTGCATCTGTAGGGTTTTAGATTTAGTGCCCAACATGAAAAGGGCTTAGAATATTTCGTAGAACAACGTGGTTGAGGCCGTTTGATAACTTTCTATTTTTGGCCGAAAACCAAGAGTTCTAGTAGGATTGAACGACTTCTATAAATAGTAAGTTTACTATTTATAGTAAGTTGCGTTTTCTAGGAGTTTTAGTTGGAGTTGGATTTTGATACTTTACCTAGGGTTTAGTTTCCTATTTATATGCATTGTAATTCCGTTTTTATGCATTCAATTATCAATAAATCAATTATTTGGAATTTATTTTCTCTTTTTATCTTTTATTTCTTCTCGTGGATTCGAGAACTATCGGTTAGGGAGACAGTGATCGACCTACCACGTATCCCCCCTGCGTCATTGGTATCAAAGCAAGGTTTCTTCCTCAGGACGATGGCCTCTAATGAAGGGTTGGATTCTCATCCTAAGGACGGTGCTCCAAGGGACTATCTAACGGCGACAGCCTTCGAGGCAGCATTCGAAGCAGCACGACGGGAGAACCGGTTGATCCTGCAAGGTATACAGGCGACCCTCGACCAGATTGCAGCATCGCTAGCTCCTCTTCGAGCCCAAGGCGACCAACAACCACCAACAGTTGTTATACGGGACAATCCTGTTGTCCGTAGAACACCCCAGGTGGATAACCGTAGGGTTACGCCAGACGATTCAGAACCAAGCGATGACGAGGTCGAAGACATGTTCGTACGACGACCGGCGCTAGGGAATGAGCGTGTGGAACGAGCAGAACGAGATTATCGGGGCAAAGCTGATCTTCCCAGCTTTAATGGCCTACTTCGAATAGAGGAGTTCCTCGACTGGCTGGCAGAGGTCGAGCGATACTTTGACTATATGGACGTACCGGACGACAAGAAGGTAAAACTAGTTGCATATAAGTTTAAATCCGGTGCTTCAGCATGGTGGGAAAACCTACAGGTTTCCCGCACCCGTCAGAATAAGACACCCATCCGAACATGGCCTCGGATGAGACAGCTTCTTAGAGCTCGATTCCTCCCTAACGACTATGAACAAATTTTGTTCCAACAATACCAAAATTGTCGTCAGGGAAATAGAACCGTAGCCGAATATCTTGAAGAATTCCAACGATTGGCTACACGGAATAATTTATCGGAATCAGAGGCACAACAAGTATCACGATTCATTGGTGGGTTGCGATTTGCAATCCAGGATCGAGTCCAGATGCATCCCGTTTGGACGTTGAGTGAGGCCAACCAATTGGCCACTCGAGCAGAAACACAGTTGTCACGGCCCCCTGCTCGACCCTATCCGGCAACACGAAATCCCAACACCGGACCCACTCAAGATACAACGTTGGCCAAAGGCAAGGAACCTATAGGAGGGCGTCCTCAACCTCCTACGGTCACGAACCGGGACTGGGGAAGCGGTTCCTCAAGACCTCAACGTACAGCTCCCACTACAGCGGGTTCCAGCAGGATCCCCAATCCATATGGTCGGCCAAGACCAGACCATTGTCTCCGTTGTGGCCAACCAGGTCACTGGTCAAACGCTTGCCCTCAACGCCCTGCAGCACACTTAACTACGAATGAAGGCGGCGTGGAAGGTGAGCCAACAGAAGATAATCCTGAATTGGAACAGGCCGAAGAGGGGGACACAGAAGATGTCGATTGGCTGACTGAAGATCATGGGGAATCGCTAGTAGTAAGACGACTACTTTACGCCCCCAGGAAGGAAGTGCACCCACAACGACATAATATTTTTCGCACAAAGTGCACCGTGCAGGGCAAAGTCTGTGACGTGATCATAGACAGTGGGAGTAACGAAAATATTGTCTCGAGAATTATGGTGGATAAGTTACATCTGCCTATGACGAAGCACCCTACCCCTTACTCTATCGGCTGGATCAAGAAGGTGAACGAAACCAAGGTAACTCATCAATGCATTATTTCGTTTTCCATTGGTAAAAGCTATAAGGACGAGGTCCTCTGTGATGTGGTTGACATGGAAGCCTGCCACATGTTACTTGGGCGGCCATGGCAATCGGATCGAGATGTGACCCACAGTGGACGGGAAAACATATACATGTTCACCAAGGATGGTCGGAAAATTATTTTGGCCCCTATGACACCAGACAAACACCCTGAAGCTTCTAAAGTGGAGGGGAACTCTCTCCTTACCATTCGCGAGTTTGTTAAGGAATCAAAGGAAACGGGCGAGATTTATGCGGTTATGGTAAAAGGTGAGGAGCCAGGATCCTCTAATATTCCTCAACGCCTTAAACCGCTGCTAGAAGAATTTCGAAGTACTTGGCCTGCAGAGTTACCAGATGAGTTGCCTCCCATGCGAGACATACAACATCACATCGACCTTATCCCAGGGTCCAGTCTACCCAACCGACCGCACTATCGGATGAGTCCAAAAGAGTGTGAAATTCTACAGGGACAGGTGGAGGAACTGATCCTTAAGGGTCTTATTAAAGAGAGCATGAGCCCGTGTGCCGTTCCGGCACTCCTTACCCCAAAGAAGGACGGAACATGGCGTATGTGCATCGATAGCCGCGCGATCAATAAAATAACAGTTAAATATCGATTTCCAATACCGCGGTTGGATGACATGCTGGACATGCTCGAGGGCTCCAAGGTGTTCTCGAAACTGGACTTACGGAGTGGATACCATCAAATCCGTATTAGGCCAGGTGACGAGTGGAAAACGGCCTTCAAGACCAAGGAAGGGCTATATGAGTGGCTGGTTATGCCCTTCGGTTTGACCAACGCACCAAGCACCTTCATGCGTTTAATGAACCAAGTGTTGAAGCCGTTCATTGGCCGTTTCGTTGTCGTTTACTTTGACGACATTCTAATATACAGTCAGGATGAAACGGAGCACATGACCCACATCAGAAAAGTGCTACAAGTGTTGGCCGACAACAAGCTATACTTAAATCTTCTAAAAAAGTGTAGCTTCTTAACTGATCAATTATTGTTTCTGGGGTTCATCGTGTCGTCCACGGGTATCCGAGTGGACGAAGAAAAGGTACGAGCTATTCGGGATTGGCCGACTCCGACAAACATTCATGAGGTACGAAGTTTTCATGGGTTGGCGACCTTCTATCGTCGATTTGTGCGGAACTTCAGCAGTATCGTCGCGTCGATTACCGACTGTATGAAGAAGGGTCCGTTTCAATGGACCGAAGGGGCTGAGAAGAGCTTTGCAGAAATTAAACATCGGTTGTCGACTACCCCGGTTCTGGTACTCCCTAATTTCGACAAGCTATTTGAGGTAGAATGCGACGCATCTATTGTCGGCATTGGGGGAGTCCTTTCTCAGGAGGGCAGGCCGGTTGCCATTTACAGTGAGAAACTCAGCGACGCACGACAGAAGTGGTCGACCTATGAACTTGAATTATATGCAGTGGTTCAAGCACTGCGCCATTGGCGCCATTATCTTATTCAAAGGGAATTTATACTGTACACTGATCATCAGGCCTTAAAATTTATCAATACTCAGACTAACGTGAATCGTATGCATGCTAGATGGATTTCGTTTTTACAGGAATTCACGTTCGTTCTGAAACACAAATCAGGGCAGCAGAACAAGGTGGCAGATGCACTAAGCCGACGTGCATCCCTTCTTATTACAGTAAGCAGTGAGGTGATCGGGTTCGACTGCCTCAAGGAACTTTATGCCGACGACGAGGATTTTGCAGATGCATGGAAAAAGTGCCAAGAGGGTCACCCGAGTGATCTCCTAATTCAAGATGGTTTCCTCTTCAAAGGAAATCGACTTTGCATTCCGCAGAGTTCGTTACGGGACAAGATTATTATCGAGCTGCATGGCGGTGGCCTCGGCGGTCATCTAGGACGAGATAAGACTCGAGCGATGGTGGAAGAGCGGTATTACTGGCCGCAACTTGCTCGTGATGTTGGCAGGGCGGTACAACGATGTCATATTTGTCAAACCGCTAAGGGACAATCTCAAAATACAGGTCTTTACACGCCATTACCCGTGCCAGATGCCCCTTGGGAGGATTTATCTATGGATTTTATATTAGGGCTCCCACGAACACAACGCGGCATGGACTCAGTGTTCGTGGTGGTAGACCGATTCTCCAAGATGGCACACTTCATTCCGTGCAAGAAGACCTTTGATGCGATACATGTTGCGAACCTTTTCTTCAGAGAGGTTGTGCGACTACATGGTATTCCTAAGACGATCACTTCAGACCGGGACACAAAGTTCGTTAGCCACTTTTGGCGAGCCTTGTGGAATCGGTTCGGTACACGACTTCACTTCAGCAGTGCTTATCATCCACAAACAGATGGACAGACTGAGGTCGTCAACCGCACATTGGGAAATCTCATCCGTTGCCTTTCAGGTGACAAACCGAAGCAGTGGGACATGGCCCTGGCTCAAGCAGAGTTTGCATTCAACAACATGGTAAACCGATCGACAGGAAAGTCTCCATTCCAGATTGTTTATGGGTGCGTGCCTCGTCACACACTCGATTTGGTTCCCCTGCCCAAGCTTCCGGGCATGAGCGTTACAGCTGAACATATGGCAGACCGAATCATGGACATACATGCAGACGTGCGCAACAAATTACAGGCTTCGAACGAGAAGTACAAAGAAGCGGCCGACAAGCATCGGCGCGCCAAAGTGTTCGAAATAGGTGATCAGGTGATGGTCCACCTACGTAAAGAGCGATTTCCTACCGGGACCTACAACAAGTTGAAACACAAGAAGATTGGACCAGTACCGATCATTCGCAAGATCAATGACAATGCCTACGTTGTTGATCTTCCAGATGACATGGAGATTTCAAGGACTTTCAACGTGGCAGATCTGTACGAATATCATGAACCAAAGCTGGACGAGAACTCGGGGTCGAGTTCTTTCGAAGTGGAGGAGACTGATGTAGGACGGGTCGCTGACTATTTCATGGGCCAGATGGACCAAAAGAAGACCGGACGGGGCCGAAAGTGATCCGGACCGTCAGGACCGTGAATCGGTCGTATCTCACAATCCGGAATGAGTTACGGGACGTATAATATATCAATTTGGGGTAGCTCGAGCTACTTTAGCCAACCAACCCGGCTATGCCGGGTTGCCCAACCCGGAATCGCGAGAATCGACCGTATCGACGGTCATTAGGCTAGTTTATTTTCGTTTTTACTATTTATAGTAAGTTTTAATTCGATCATAACTTTGCATCTGTAGGGTTTTAGATTTAGTGCCCAACATGAAAAGGGCTTAGAATATTTCGTAGAACAGCGTGGTTGAGGCCGTTTGAAAACTTTCTATTTTTGGCCGAAAACCAAGAGTTCTAGTAGGATTGAACGACTTCTATAAATAGTAAGTTTACTATTTATAGTAAGTTGCGTTTTCTAGGAGTTTTAGTTGGAGTTGGATTTTGATACTTTACCTAGGGTTTAGTTTCCTATTTATATGCATTGTAATTCCGTTTTTATGCATTCAATTATCAATAAATCAATTATTTGGAATTTATTTTCTCTTTTTATCTTTTATTTCTTCTCGTGGATTCGAGAACTATCGGTTAGGGAGACGGTGATCGACCTACCACGTATCCCCCCTGCGTCATCTCTCTATTGAACCATTTCAGCGTCCAAAACAAGACCATTGGCGCTGTGATAAAGGAGTATTTTCTTAGGGTGAACAGTACAGAACTTGTAATCTCCTTTTCACCTTCCCATGAAGTATCATCTCTTGCGTTTGTTAATGCCATTGAATTATTTTCTGCACCTGATGACCTAATCACTGACACCGCCCATTTCATCAAGTCCACTGGAAAGAAGAATTATGAAGGCCTATTAGGACTGGTCTTAGAGACTGGATTATAGGATCAATGTCGGAGGTCCTGAAGTTGCATCCTCCAATGACACTCTCTGGAGAACTTGGCTTCCTGATGACAAGTTCTTGAAATTGAAATCTGCTGTGAAGCAGGCCACCCCTCAAACAGCTCCATACTATAGAGAAGAGAGCCCTCACAGTGCTCCGCTGGCTGTTTACAGCACCGCACGAGAGATGAATATTAATCAGAGTTCCGTTGAACTGCCAAATTTCAATATGACATGGGCCTTTCCAGTGGATTCTGGCTATAAATACCTTGTTTGGTTGCATTTTTGCGACATTGTAAGTCTGGCACTCAATGAGCTATACTTCAATGTCTATATTAATGACTACGTTGCTCAGAAAGATCTCAATCTCTCTGACCTAACAAATCAAGTGGTGGCTGCCCCTTGCTATAAAGACTTCATTGCTGACTCTGATGACTTAGGGCTAATTCAAATAAGCCTTGGTCCTTCAGAGAAAAGCAATCCCTCAAAGCGCAATGCAATATTAAATGGGGTGGAAATCATGAAGATGAATGGTAAGCTCGGTTCGGAAATCATGAAGAGGAATGGTGTGCCAGATTCTCTGTTGGAGAAAGGCGTCATTCTTGTGGCCGGCTCAGCTATCGGAGGCTTTTTGTTCATCTGTGTGTTGATAGTAGCATTCAAACTGGTATTTAGACAGAAGAGGAAGCCCAAAGCTAAAGATGCATCCCCAGGCCCATTTACAAATGCCGGCAGAAAGATACCGCTTGTTGAAATACAATCGGCAACTAACGATTTCAATGAGAATTTGCTCATTGGTCGGGGTGGATTCGGCAATGTCTACAAGGGGGTGCTCAAGAATGGGATGAAAGTAGCTGTGAAACGAAGCACGCCTGGGTCTAGACAGGGTCGTTCAGAATTCCTGACTGAAATCATGATCTTCTCCAAAATACGCCATCACCATCTCCTCTCCCTGATTGGGTATTGTGAAGAACAATCGGAAATGATACTCATCTATGAATTCATGGAAAATGGCACACTACAAAATCATCTGTATGGCTCAGATTGTTTGCCTCATTTGTCTTGGAGGCAAAGGCTTAAGATATGCGTTGGTTCAGCAAGGGGCCTGCACTACCTCCACACTGGTCCTGCACAGGGAATTATTCACTGTGACATTAAATCAGCGAACATTTTGCTTGACAGGAACTATGTAGGGAAGGTTGCTGACTTTGGAATTTCAAGGCCAGTCCGTGATCCCGATCAGTCCCATGTGACAACCAACATCAAAGGTAGTTTTGGGTACTTCGATCCGGAGTATTTTCGATGGCGACATCTGACAAAAAAGTCTGACGTGTTTTCGTTTGGGGTGGTGCTCCTTGAAGTCCTCTGTGCAAGGCCCGCAGTTGATCATTTGCTTCCATTTGAACAGGTGAATTTAGCCAATTGGGCTATGCAGTGGCAAAAGGAGGGGCTGCTCAAGAAAATTGTCGATCCCCACCTTGCGGATGAGATCAATGCCGATTCACTGAGGAAATTTGGAGAGACAGCGGAGAGATGTCTGGCTGAACATGGTGATGATAGGCCCACAATGGTAGATGTGTTGTGGAACTTGGAATGTGCACTGCGACTCCAAGATACAGCAACGCATGCAGAGACACCTGAAGACAGCACCCAATCTGCATATGAGTCTCCTTTATCAACCATTGGTGCAATTCAAGGAGAGTTGAATGAAGATAGCATTCACTCCGCATCTGCCTCAACAGAGCCAAATGAAGAGCGTGCTTGCTCAGCATCTTAGTCACCATTTGCCTATCATTCTGCATATTTGGACATAACAACAGGCCAATAGTAGAATAGAGTCGCAGAGGACGCATCACTAAATAGATCCTGCTATGGCTACTTGCATGAGTATGATTTCAAATCATATCCTCCTCAGACATGCCAATAGGGCACATGTGCTAGATCTGATGTTTCACTAGGTGGGTTTGATTGTGTTGTGTGTGATAGACCAACGATAAGGGTGCTTGGATATCAGGTGGGAGACAATGTGTACTTACAATGTGGACCAACGGTCAAAATTTTCAAACTATCCATTTTATTCACGCACACATGGCCCACCTTTCGATAGGACTGGCCTATTTTTTGGGAAAAAGCACATACAGGATGTGTCCACAGGATGCACGATTCAGATATCACAGATACGTGCCTCATTTGCATTCCTGGGGAGAGTAGGACTTGGAATCCTATTTTCTGAAATAAACCATTGGATTTCCCACTAAATGGACAGCATGGGACATGTAGTGAGATGCAAACTTCTCCAGTGAGATCAAGAATAGATCTTGGCGGTGTTGTTCTGGACCTAAGAATGTACCTTTTATGAAGCTTCTGGTAGTCTTCTACAGTTTTTTTTCTTTCTTTCATCTCTTCATTTTATTCTGCATACCACCAACAAGATACAAATGTTTACTTGAGTATTCATTTAGAATTAAACCTCACAATTGTTATATATATATATATATATATATATATATATATATATATATATATAGAGAGAGAGAGAGAGAGAGAGAGAGAGAGAGAGAGAGGAATGCTCACCTGCGCACCAGTTCTCACGTGAACTCATGAGCACCTTTTGAGAACTCATCTCACGTGATATGAGCCCAAAATCTGAATCGCCCATGTGATGCAGCACCCTAAGAAACCCCTAGGACCCAACTTTTACCTTGATCCAGAACTTTGGTGGGCCATCTCCACAAAGAAAAGTGTTTCCTTTTTCCATGGCACACCAAAGTTCTGGATCAGGGGAAAAGTTGGGCCTTGGTGTTTCTTGGGGTGCTACATCACATGTACGGTTCAGATTTTAGGCTCATATAACGTGAGATGAATTCTCAACAAGTGCTCACGAGTTCTGGTGAGTAACTAGTGGGCAAGGTGAGCATTCTTCTCTCTGTGTGTGGGTTGGGGGGGGGGGGGGGGGGGGGGGGGGGGGGGGGGGGGGGGGGGGGGGTGGGGGGGGGGGGGGGGGGGGGGGGGGGGAGGGGGGGGGGGGGGGGGGGGGGGGGGGGGAGGGGGGGGGGAAGGGGGGGGGTGGGGGGGGGGGGTGGGGGGGGGGGGGGGGGGGGGGGGGGGGGGGGGGGGGGGGGGGGGGGGGGGGGGGGGGGGGGGGGAAGAGATAATGAAAACTTTATTAAGAGAATGCCAAAGGTGTGCAAAAACTATAGGGGAGGCCCCAAAGGCAGCTAAGAAAATAAAAAATCTACAGGAATATTCAAGCCAGTAGCCCATTCCTTGACATCAGATTTTGCCCACTCAAACACCATCGAGACTGTCTTGCTCTTATCCTTAAAACACTGATTATTTCCTTCACCCTAAATGGTCCAATGACTCACCAACAAGGAGAGCCTCCATAGAGTCCTTCCTTACCATAGCCACCATTGTACTAAGCTATCAATATCCCTTCAATTGTCCTTGGCATCACCCGAGACCCCCAGAACCTCTTTAACGGACAATAAATATACAAGTGATTTACCGATTCCGCATATTACTAAGACACATGGAGCACATATTAGGGATAATCATCGACCACTTTTGGAGGTTGTCAATAACAATCACTATTTCTGCCCACCAACCATGCGAAAGACCCTATCTTTTTTTTTTTTTTTTTTTTTGGGGGGGGGGGGGGGGGGGGGGGGGGGGGGGGCATCATACCACCACATAAAAGCCAATGGGCCCACATCTGAAGCGGACCCCACTTGGATAAGCATCCCATAGAATGGTTTAATGAAGAACTGCCCCGACTTCTCTGATTTCCACACTATGGAGTCTTTCACCCTAAGTGAGGGGCAAAAGCAGTAGAGCCTAGCCGAAGTGATGCAGGCCCAATATAACGGGAAAGCCCAGCCCATCAACCGGGCCCAAGCCTCGGTGTTCTATCCCTTGGTTTGCAGCCCAACTATATTTATGGGTCTTTGTGATGCATAACTTTGGGACCATGTTGCATGCATAAAAAAGAGAATTTTGAAATTTAAATATTTGTTGGAAAGGTTTCTTGCATGATTTTGAAAACCTAGTACCTTTGGATCCCGGACTGTAGGAGAGACCCAACCACCCAGCCACTACATCTTGTCCTAGAAAATGGCAAATCCCAACCCATCAAACCAGGCCAGACTTATCTCAATCTCAGCATCTCTTCTTCGACTATGATGCTTGCCCTCAAAGATGCAAACCCATCTCCAAACTCGTCTTCTCTCTACCATACAGTGAGAATTTTCACAAACTATCTTCTTACAAGTTCGAGATCAAAGCAAAGGTCTCCAGGTGGTACGCCTCCACTTCTTCCCTTTCACCTCTCAGCAATATAATTTCTCCTCCGCTGTCTTCGATATTTTGGTCCTAGGGTTCTCTCTATTGAGTGATTTCAGCATCCAAAACAAGAGTAGTAGCGTTGTGATAAAAGAGTATTTTCTTTGGGTGAATAGTGAAGAACTTACAAGCTCCTCTTCACCTTCCCATCAAGTATCACATCTAGTGTTTGTTAATGCCATTGAAGTATTTTCTGCACCTGACAACCTCATCACTGACACCACCCATTTCATCAAATCCACTGGAATCAAGAATTATAACGGCCTATTAGGACAGGTCTTAGAGACTTCACAGGATCAATGTTGGAGGTCCTGAAATTGCATCCTCCGACGATACTCTCTGGAGAACTTGGATTCCTGATGAGGAGTTCTTGGAATTGATATTGGGTGTAAAGCAGGCCACCCCTCGGCCAGTCCCAAATTATTGGGAAGAAGAGAGCCCTCAAAGTGCTCCGTTGGTTGTTTATGGTACTGCACAAGAGATGAATATTAATGGGAGTTCTCATCAACTGCCAAATTTCAACATGACATGGGCATTTCCAGTAGATTATGGCTTTAAATACCTCATCCGGTTATATTTTCGCGACATTATAAGTCTGGCACTCAATGAGCTATACTTCAATGTCGATATTAACGACTACTTTGCCTGGAAAGATCTTGATCTCTCTGATCTAACAAATCAAGTGCTGGCTGCCCCTTATGCCTGGTCCTTCAGAGGAGCAATCCCTCAAAGAACAATGTGATATTAAATGGGGTGTAAATCATGAAGATGAATGGTGAAACAGGTTCTTCACACACAGGAAAATTAAAGAAACACGTCATTCTTCTGGTTCGCTCAGCTATCGGAGGCTTTTCTTTCATCTGCATGTTGATAGTAGTATTCCTACTGGTATTTAAACAGAAGAGGAAGCCCAAACCTAAAGATGCATCCCCAGGCCTATGACAAATGCCAGCCGAAAGATATCACTTACTGAAATGCAATTGGCAACTAACAATTTTGATGAGAATTCACTCATTGGTCGGGGCGAAGCGAATTCGGCAAAGTCTACGAGGGGGTGCTTAAGAATGGGATGAAAGTAGCTGTGAAACGAAGCACGCCTGGGTCTAGACAGGGTCATTCAGAAATTCCTGGCTGAGATCATGATCTTCTCCAGAATATACCATCTCCATCTCATTTCCTTGATTGGGTATTGTGAAGAACAATCAGAGATGATACTGGTCTATGAATTCATGGAAAATGGAATCGTACAAGATCATCTGTATGATTCGAATTGTTTGCCTTATTTGTGTTGGAGGCAGAGGTTTATGATATGCATTTGTGTTGGAGGCAGAGGTTTATGATATGCATTGGTTCCGCGAGGGGTCTGCACTACCTCCACACCGGTCCTGCACAGGGAATTATTCACCATGACATTAAATTTTTATCAGCTAACATTTTGCTCGACAGGAACTACTTGGCGAAGGTGACTTTGGAATTCCAAGGCCAGTCTGTGATCCTGATAAACCAACATCGAAGGTAGCTTTGGGTACTTCGATCCGGAGTATTTTCAATGGCGACATCCGACAAAAAAATCTGACGTGTATTCATTTGGGGTGGTGCTCCTTGAAGTCCTCTGTGCAAGGCCTGCAGTGGATTATTCACTTCCATTCCAACAGGTGAATTTAGCCAATTGGGCTTATGCAGTGGCAAGAGGTGGGGTTGCTCGACTAAATTATCGATCCCCACCACATGGATGAGATCAATGCCAATTCGCTGAGGGAAGCTGGAGAGACGGTAGAGAGATGTCTGGCTGAATATGGTGACGATAGGCCCACAATGGTAGAAGAGTTGTAGGACTTAGAATGTGCACTGCGACTCCAAGATACGGCAGCGCATGCAGAGCCACCTAAGGACAGCAACCAATCTGCATCTGAGTCTCCTTTATCAACCATTCCTACAATTCCAAGAAGCCAAATGAAAACAGCACTCACTCCGCATCTGCTTCTACAGAGCCAAATGAAGAGAGTACTTGCGCTGCATCTAATCAGCATCTGCCAACCATTCTACATATTTGGACATAACAACAAGCCAATGGTAAAATAGAGTCACACTGGATGCATCACTAAATAGATCCCCGCTAATGGCTACTTGAAAGAGTATGATTTCAAATCCTATCCTCGTCACACATGCCAATAGGGCAGATGTGCGGGATCTGATATTTCACCAGTTGGGTTTGACTGTGTATGTGCCATAGCCCAACAATCAGTGTGCTTGGCCATCAGGTGGCGTACACATGTACGTCAAATGTGGACTAGTCAAAAAATTTCAAACTGTCCATTTTATTCACACACACATGGCCCACCTTACGATAGGAGTAGGACTGGCCTGATTTTTGGAAAATAGTACATACAGGATGGGTCCCACAGGATGCATGATCCAGATATGGGGAGAGTAGGACTTGGAATCCTATTTTCCGAAATAACCATTGGATTTTCCACTAAATTGGCAGCATGGCCCATGCAGTGAAATGCAAAGTTCTCCAGTGAGATCAAGAATAGAACTTGAACGTTTTGTTCTGGACCCAAGAGATGTACTTTTTGTGAAGCTTCTGGTAGTCTTCTACTGTTTTGTTTTCATCTCTTAATTTATTCTGCATTCCACAATCAGGATATAAATGTTTACTCAAGAATCCATTTAGAACTACACCCTGCAATGGTAACATATATTATTTGATAAACTTAAATTTTGTAGCGACTACCAATATACCTGTCCTTTCCACTTTAGCTATTTCATAAACATACGATTCTGATTTGAAGTAAAAGGAAGGCATGAATGTATCAGTCAAGGTGGGTGTCAATACCAATTCCTTTTAAAGAAGTTCCCAACCAATGCCGAAGATAGAGAGTTTCAATTGAAAATTCAATTTCAAGTGTTGAATGACTACATACTGAGATAGAGCATAAGATCACAACCTAGGCAGCTGAAAACAAAAGTCATAGGCATTTGAACAAGTAGAAACAGACCTGAGTTTAATTTTAAGCTTACTAAGCTTCATGCAAAATCACTTGCCTTTCTTGCTGATCTCAACCTGCATAATTAGTTGCCTTTGTTGCTGATCTCAACCTGCATAATCAGTTGCCTTTCTTGCTGATCTCAACCTGCTTGTCACAGGTCAGACGTTTCCAGGAGGCTCTTCCAGGACAGCCAATTTGGATCTTCTTGCATATATAAGAGGCTTGCTTATAGCATGTAGAGAAGTCAAGAGAAGGCTAGAGTTCTGCAGAGATCTCAAAAAGTTTTTAAAGATCTCTAGTGGGGTCTCGTGGCTATATTTGCGTGGAAGCATCAACTGTAATTTTAGGGAATTCTCGATTGTTGTATGATCGCCTCATGGCTTCATAATAACCACTGATGTAAAGCAGCTCAAAACTTCCTAAGCATAGATAAGGGAGAGGCCTCCTCATTTGGGAGACACCTCTGAAAGTTTTAAGCTCTTGAGTTCATAAGCAATACAAGTTTCTTGCCTTCGTTTTCTCTAGGTCTCTTGCCATCATTTTCTATTGTGTGCAGCTTTGTTACACATGGGTGGTAGGCTGGCTCATCCAGCAAGGGGTTCTGATTAAGAGTGCCGCACAGTCTACACTTGGGGAAGCATTCACGCCATTGAAAGTGGTCTTGAGCTGTGGTTATGAAGGATGCATCATGCATGTGGATAAGAAAGGTAAAATGACTTCAGAACTGACCACCAATAAGAAAGCGCATGGGAACAAGAGGGTCCAAGCAAGTCCAGGAAGAAGAAGTCTCGCCATGGCAGCAATGGAAGCACAGATGGCATGCTTGGAGGTTACCGTGGCCAGTGAGTAGGGCCGGGTTGAGTAGATTGCTGTTTTTGATATACAGGCTCCCCATAATAATACAATGTCCAAAAACACTCCACATAAAATAAATAAATATGAGAAAGTGGTTGCAATGCCCCTCAGACATTATTAAAATACTTATAAATAGTGAGATATGGCAGCCAATGGTTTTTAAGACTTACATAGCTTGTTCTCATGGTACACGTTATAGACTTAGATAAGCTTGCAAAATTTTAAGATTGGATGATAAATCATTGATTCAGAAAATTACAAAACAATGCGTGACTCAGATAGTCACCAAGTCTATTCGAATTAATAACCCATTACATGATGGCTGATTTAATAGATTTTGTGATACTATATTTATGTACTCAGATAAGGGTAACGATAAAGATAAAGGATCCCCTTTCCCACACTTGAACTGATTGAGAGGGATCCATACCCGATCCTTGCCACACTTGAATTGATTGAGAGGGATCCATACCCGATCCTTGTTTGCTCAAAACCCATGTGGCAAACCCCACTCTCAGTAGGGATGCAACTTGGGTTGGGCTCAACGGAAATCCGACTGGCCCAACCTGAAAATTTTGTCGGGTTGGATTGGGTTGGGTTGAGATTGGATTGGGTTCAGGCTGGAAATCCTCAATCCAACCATGGGTCAGGTTGGGCTTGTGTTGGGGACTTGGGCGACCCGACCCGACCCAACCCTGACCGTATGTTAATACTACATTTTTGTAGACGATATTGTTATGTATATTTGGTAGATTTCTTTTATTTAAGATCTTGAATTTTGAAATGCCTAGCCAATTCTAACACAAGACATCCGACGAACTCACCAAAAACTCCAAAGGAGATGGGGGAGGCACGGAATATCCTTTTATCTCATAGCCCAAGCTAGGCCAAGCCCCGGTCGAACCCTCATACGTGGGCCCCAAGTCACACGGGTGGAGCCTGAGTCGCACGGGCCACCCACCCCACACAAGCCGCCTACCTCGAGTGTGCCCCCGAGTCACACGGGCTGCCCCACTTGAGCCCGGACCATGAAAAATGCCACCAACTCTTTTCCGAGTTGGTCGTCGGATTTCCTGCGTCAAATTCTTTTCCGATTCGGCATGTTTTAATAAATTTTTTGTTTCCTCTCAAAAAAAAAAAAAAATGCCCAGCCAATGTATCCCTTTACCTTTCCTGAGGTGGAATTAGCTGATTACCTGGCTTAACAGTTTGGGATTACAAGCAAAATATAGCAGGAGAAATGATCTAGTGGGCTAAGCGAATGGATGCCTTCCCATGCACCTAGTTGAATACAGACTTGTAGGCATGACCAAACCTATCTGGACAGTCCATTATGTCCAATCAACTCTTCTTCCACTAGAGTGCAGAAATTACATCAATTAGTTGGTCCTAAACATCCGTTAGTCAACTATCTATCATAGACAATCTTACCCATCCATTTTTTCTATTCCACTGATTTGGAATCATCCAACCAGCACGATTTTTTCAAGGTAGCATAAAATGTGCCAATGGGACCCAATGGACGGTCAAGATAAGTGAATTGGATGCCAACAAATCTGAATGCAACAAGGTGCATGCAAATGTTTCCATATACTTTCTACTAGATTAGTTATCATCATATATTAATAACTAATAAGACTCTAAAGATGGGATCAGGAAATGGAAAACTACTAATATTTCATCTTTGTGAGATCGTCAATATTGTACCGAAGGTGTATGTAGAGTATACCGAATCAGTATAGTTATCCTTCCTCGGACACAGAAAAGCTTTGATGCAGTTTATCAGGAAAAAAAATACTGTGACGGTCTGGTAGAGTGTGACTGATGATTCACAGGTACTTAAAAATTATGTAGAAATTTCATACTTGGAATGTAAACAATTAAAATTAAATTATCCAAATTGTGGACCCCTAACTAGATTTATCACGGAACAAAAGATCACACTTCTTTTTTAAGCTGTCTATCTGAATGGTAGACTGTTATTAGACTGTTTAAATGAAATAGGCAACAGCCCCATTTCAGCAAACAAGTGTATACAAAATCAGAGATTATGATTGTAGGAACAATCTTTGGCAGTGTGGCTCAGAGACAGTGTGTTCCGCAAGTAGGTTCAATTTGAGTTAATGCATACCTCGTGTATAATTTCTTAGTGCCTGCATATGTCATGTGCATAAACAATAAGATTAAGCTGTCCAAGTTGTGGACCCCTAACCACGTATTACGGAACAAAAAATTACACTTCTTTGTTAGCTGACTATCTGAATGGATTTTTATTAGATGATTAAATTGAAATAGCCAATGGTCCTATTTCAGCAAAGAAGTGTATATGAATCAGAGTTTATGATTGTTTGAACAATCTAGCTTTGGGACTGACTCAGAGACAGTGTGTCCAACTTTGTCGTGCCTGCATATGAAGTGGCATGCGCAGCCAGAGTATCAAATGATACCCTAGCATCTGGTTTTGCCTCTTTGGCTACTCAGGATTCAGCATGTTTTGTCGTTCCATTGGGTGGGGCCCACATGCTGAGTGGTCTGATGATTGGAACCATCCATGTTGTGAACTGTATACTGTACATGCCACCAAAAGAGTATTATGCTGAATGGATCATTTTAAACAACATTGTTTAGAAAAATTTTGAACAAGCAAAAGAAGATGTTCAATGGTTAATGTTCAGCACCAAAAATCAAAGTTTAAGATAGTCTACTTATAGTCGTAATGCAAATCTGTGTGGTTCAAATCATTGGACCATCTCAATATGTGGGCCACAGTGGATGGTACACCCCCCATTGGATCCTGTGTCATGATAGAGGCAAAATTATGGATCATTTACGCAGCAGGTCACGTCCCTCTCTCTGTCTCTCTCTTTGAAGTTGATCTTGTGACAGAAAATAAGAGGTGTTTCTTCTTCTTCTTCTTCTTCTTCATTTTGTTTTTCTTTTTTCTTTTTCTTTTTTTCTTTTTTTTCTTTTTTTGTTATTGTCAATCATAATCTTCTTATTTTTTAAAATCATCATCTCAATGGGAGGCAGGATACTCCATAAAAGTTTGTCAAAAATCAATATAGGTCCACGAAGGTTTGTAGATAATAAATATGGGTGACAGATTGAATTGTGTGGTTTGTAGATAATAAATATGGGAACAGGAACACAATTCAATATGACAGATTGAATTGTGTGCAAGACAAGGGAACATTGGGGATGGAGGCGAACCAACCCAACTCTAGGTGACAAACCCAACCCAATCCCACCTGACTCAACACAACCCAACCCGAGATGGGTTGGTGTTGACAATTTGTTAATCAGGTTAGGCTCGGGTTTGGGAGCTCAGGTTGGGTCGAGCCATGGGTTGACATGGTGTGAGGGAAGGTTGAGCTTGGGTTGACCCCCAACCAGACCCAAGCAGCCAAAGTTGTAGCCCTGCCACTCAGGTAGGGCAGAGCAAACTCGTGAAATGAACGAAAGATCGTTAAAAATATCGAAGTGTAATGTGATGCTAAAACAGTCCTAGATATCTAGTTGAAAAGAGTATTATAATTTATAAGGACATAATTACTTAGCAGTTCGCACAAGCTTAAAAGTTTTAACCCAAATTTGCCATTGATGACTGCTAAAAAGGCATCTTTACATTATCCTGAGTGACAGAGCCAAAGAATCTGCAGCATTCCTGCCGTGCTGTCAAATTCCAAAAATTCAGGCCATCCAAAGATATCCTAGGGTTCATCTGACCGCCTAGGATGGGTTCTGCACCCAGGGGCGTCATTCGACCACCCAAGCCAGGTCAGACGGGTGCAGATTGTTATTGAGTTGTTACTCTCCAGATACAACAGGCCTAACATTCCAATGGGGGTTGATACCATCGCTCTTTAGCTGGAGAACTGTAATTTTGGAAGGGGTTAATACCACCATTCTCTAGACCTGGCCCCTTACCCATGCAGCTCTGATGGCCCACATCAACAACCTTCCTCTGAGGGGCCCAAGGAAATCTGATGAATCTCCCCAACAACATTCATTATCCTAGGGAACCTGTTGAAAAGCTATTCACCAAATCCAACAGACCAGGTCTCATTCTACCTGGACTACACGCCAAAGGAGTTGTTAGCAAAACTAAAGCCCAAGCATTCTAGCAGTTGCAGAAGTATGTAGGAAGAAGACATTGACTTTGGACCCAGATTAAGCTGAGGCAGCAACTCTTGAAGTCAAAGACCTCCATATCCAGCAGAATTCAAGGTTCCTCTCCAAAGGGGTTACTCCTGAGGGGGCTGAGCAACCAGGGGGTCTTTAATGTTTGAGGCCAAACAGCCATCCAGAGAAGAGAGGGGCTCCGAAGTCCAACCCTACTCTTAGGGCAACCTTGCACCCTAAGACACCCGTGAAGGATTAACTCTTAGCCAATGTTTCAATTATTGGAGATATTATTGATAAGATCGTCAATAATATTGGTAACATCAGATCAATGATAGAAACCCCAACTAAATAGAGAAACCTCCAGAAAATTTTCAATAATATCGGTGATATCTAACGATAATATTGATATTGCCAATATTTTGCTCATGTCTAGTATATATGTTCTCTGGATTGGAGATGTAGTGATATTATCAGTGATGCCAATGATATTATCGCTGATAACCAAAGAGACACCCAAAAATACATAAGAAATTCTCCAAAAATTAAAAATTTCATCATTTTTTGTAGGATTTCTTTTAGACAATTTGGTCTTTAGTTGATTTGAACCACTCCTTGTTTATGTTGTATTACTTACATTGTCTGGTATTTGAATGATATAAACTCAAATTTATTATAATTGCACTGGTTTTTCCAACAGCACATTGTTTAGGGTCTTATTTAACGGAAATTTATCTTTCTTTTTTTTTTGCAATATTTTGATTCTTAAATGTGTCAATATGTGTCTTCTAATATCACCTAGAGTTTCACTAAAAAATTCCACCTTTTTTTTCCAAAGGTTTCTCAGTCAACGATTTTTTCCGAGAATCAGCAATAATGTCTATACATGTTTTCATATCCCAAGTATTCAATACATGTAACAATACCGATACTCTAAACACTACACTTAGCAACCATGGTGAGATGACCACCTACAATGACGAACCAGTGTCAGCACCCAGCATCCTAGCATGAGACACCATCATATTTGTCACCCAGGCATTATCCATGAATAGCAGGAACACTTTGCACTTGGGAGGACACAATTGGATCTGATTCAAATTTTAACCTTGCCAAGTCACTTGTCTCACCAAGGTCCCTCTCCATCATGTTACACAATAGTTTTTTTTTTTTTTTTTTTTTTTTTTTTTTTTTTTTTTTTTTTTCAATTTCAAAAGATAAGCGAATCTTCTTCTTCTTCTTTTACTTTTTTATTCTATTTTGAAAGGTAAGATAATCTTTTATTAAACAGAAAGGAAACAAACTAAATGGAAGTAAGGTATTCAATAACAGTACCAATGGCTATAATGGCCATTGTAATAACAATTACGATACAGGTCATAATAGCCATCATAATTACCATTGGGATGGCCGTAACAGCCAATATAGCCAATTAGGAGAAAAAAATTGTCTCAGCCCTGTAACAGATCGTTACAGGGCCGTTACGGGTCATTTTTCCGTAATGGTCATTACATAACTGTTTTTTAATACCTTGAATGGAAGGGAGTTAGCAAGTGGCAAACTTGATTCTTTTAGGGAATCTTTCAAGATGTTCTCACAAGTCACAAGACAAATTCTTGATTTCTAGGCCTTACAAGACATTCTCCTCCACATTTGCAAGCAGGCAATCTGTAAGATGACTGAATCTTTTATTAAAGAGAAGGGAAACAAACTACACGGAAAGTGATTTATCAAGGGGAATGCTCTGGTTCTTAAGAGAGTCGTTCAAGATGTTCTCACAAGATAAAACTTCCTCCCATATGCAGGAAGATCTGTTTTTCAGATCATTCATATGTAATTTCAATATCCAAACCTTTTTTTTTTTTAAGAATTCTTAATCTTCTGGCAAATAAATTCTACTTCTCAAAATTGAAGACAATTAAACAGAAGGAACAAACTGGCCCAAAACTTCATTCAATAGAAGCGTACAATTTCCTTTCAAATCAATGCATGCAACATGTGAACCTGGAAATTATTCGCTGAATCGTGCTTGAACTTAGAAATTATTTGAAAATTTTAACAATAAGAAAGCAACATAAATTTCAGAATAAAAGGGAAAAAAAAAGACAGAATATGAATAGAAGAGCACCAAAATAGTAGAACTCTGCTTCAGTTAACTCCAAAAACAAGCTCAGCATCCCCTCCCATTGATGGTGGTGGCAATAGGACTTGTGAGGGGCAGAAACCACCTCCTGCGGTAATTTTGATGGCAACCCAATTTAGAATCTAGAAAGGGCTGGGATGTGTGGATTAAACAGGGACCATGACAAAAGGATCGTTGACATGTTTTCTGGTCCAACTTGGGATATGGATTCTAATTGAGAACAATTTTTAGCTCTTTTTCACGGTATTCATGTTTTTCATACCCATGGTTTGGGTTCATTAGAGAAGGGCAACTCTTTAGTGGACACAAAGGATGGAAGAGTCTCCTCTGTATTTCATGGATTGTTTATAGGAACCCAGTCACCTATTTGAAGCGATTTGTCTCATTTGTCTATGATCACTGAGAAACCAATGTTGACGCTGCTGTTCTTATGAGAGATGGTATCTCCTATTCAAAATAAGCTATTGAAGACTCTTTTCAACTACTGGAACACAGGAATTGCTGTCCGTTTCTTTGATATATTCTTACAATTTCTTTCCAACATTATTTCCATTATTGATCAAAGAGTAAAAATAATTAACAGAATTTAAACTTGAATTGCATCTACCTGCTAAACACGACCAGATGAGATTCTATCATTCACAATATACTTCCATGGAATCGAAATTTCAACATAAGAACACTATGCAAGATATTGAAACAACATATTCTTGAAGTGAACTCAATTCGAACTCATAGAATTTACATACAAAGATGTCTACTTTCAATTCATAGTTACTCTTTTAGAGCCTCAAAACATCCATTTAGAAATACAATGTTTATGAGATAGGTAGTCAAGCAATTTCCACCATCCATTCTACAAAGAGTTAAAGGCCCAAACCAGATTATACAAAATCTTACTATTAAACCTTAATATATCCCAGTTTACCCGTCGATAGCATATTCCGGTATCTTGTGTGACCTTCTGAAACATCTGGAGGCAAAGGCGACCATGCCACGGAATCCCTCAGCGTGGTCCACCTCCTCGAAACCAGCATGAATGCAGCAATCGAAATGCACATAAAAGCAAACCCCCCCAAAACCGAACACAAGAAGACACCAACATTCTTGCTCATCCAACTTTCGACCGAGACAGCTTCGAATTCACCATCAAGACTTCCAATCGAGTTATTCAACTTCATGATCTCCAACCCATTCAATATCGCGTTGATGTTTGAAGGATTACTCAAGCTTGACGGACCAACAGTCACTCGAATAACCCCTGAAATCTCAGGTTCAACAACAAAATCTACGTAGTGAGGGGATGCCAGCATATTCGTTATGTGAGAAAGATCGATGTCTTTATAAGCCGAAAACCCATTTAGGTAAACATCGAAATATAGCTGATTAAGCACTGGACTAACGATGTCGCAGAAGTGCATCCGAACAAGGTATTTATAACCCAAACTCACAGAAAATTCCCATGTAATGTTGAAATTCGGCTCTGCGATTTTTGCATTCTCCACGTTCATGACACGGGCAGTGTTGTAGACGCTATCTGGAGCGATCAAGCGGGTCGCACCTCCTGGCTCATACTTAATCCGGCCACTGAAGGAGATGGCCTTGGAGGAATTGTTCAACAGGAGGAACTTCTCATCGGGGATCCAATTCCTCCACAGAGTGTCATTGAAAGGTGTTACCTTTGAGCCACCAACGTTGATACGATGAACGGTCTCGAGAGCACTTCCCAACAAACCATCATAGTCCTTGATTCCTTCGGGATCTACCGATTCAGCAACATCAGCGATGAGATCGTCTGGCGCGGAAATGACCTCGATGGCATTGACAAATGCGAAAGATGACTTGCAGGCGGGATCGAAAGAAATCACAAGCTTCTTCTTGCTGCCGGTGTTGATTATATACTCTTTCACGACATGGGTATTTTCGGGGACGCTGAAATTTCTGAGAAGAGAGAATTGGAGGGCCGAGACGTGGAAAAAGGAAGACGAGAGGTTGTAATTATGGGAAGAGAAGGGGGCGAAATGGAGGCGAACGATGTGGGGCCCGCTGTATTTGATGGGGAAGGAATAGGAAGAGGGTTTTGTGAAGATCCGGGCGGAGTTGTAGAGAGGGTTGGAATTTGGGGGAGGGTTTGGATGTTGGATGTAGATCTTGGGGTGTGAGGAAAGGAGGCGCGAGTCGGATTTGGAATCGGGTAGGAAGACCCGGTTGTTGGGGGTTGTGGCGGGGAGGGTGGAGCCGCACGTGATGAGGTGGTTGTCTGGAGGGGTGAAAGAGGAGGAGAGAGAGAGGAGAGACGAAAGGAGAGAGAGGAAGAAGAAGAGATTTTCCATGGAGAGGGAGAGAGGGAGAGAGCGAGAGAGGAGTTTGTTTTTGTGGGGGTGGAAGTCCGATAGGAGGTGAAGAAGAAGGGAGGAGAAGCTGGAAGACCGCGTTTTGACAGGTGGCATTGAATGCGAGATGAGTTGAGAGAAGATTCCGTTGGCAGGGGTGTTACAGCCGTTGATGAGGTGGACACCTCTTTCACGCGCCCTCGACCGAAAATCGGGCGAGTATGAGCTCATCTCGTGCGCCGCACGTGTTTGTGGATTGGGCGGTTGGGAGAAACGATGGACGTGGGTCTGTGCTCGACGTGCAATGGTGGGCCTTCTGATTGTGGAACCGAGCCGGCTTTGTGGACTTGGGTTGGGTAGTGGCACCTCCACTACCGAAGTCGGTGGTGGAAAAGCCCCATGGCTGTTATGATGTGAATCTTGATAGCCTGTCGGCATGATTTTCCTATTCCGCACCGACCTGATTGATCCACCAGCAGAGTTGACTGCGCACAATGGGAGAATCATGCTATTTCCGGGCAGGCATCCAAATTCTTATAGGAATGGCTGGGATAAAACACATAAAAAATGAATGGACGGTGTGATAGAACACATGGGCCACATAGCTTTTCTGCCAGGATAGTCACCCTGGATGGGAGTGGATTGGGTGAGCCTCCAATCCACCGAGGTGGTGGGACCCCTATCCATGGGCACTGTGATGTATTTGATTAAATCCGGGCCATCTATTTATATTGAAAGCTTATTTTAGGGTATGATAAAAAAAAAATAATCAGATCCAAATCCCAGATGGACCAAAGTATGACTATTAAAACTTTCATGTGGACCACAAAAGCTTTGCATCAAGATGATGTTTGTGTGATCTCTAATAAAATGTGACCTTATCAATTATGGTAAATAAACATTCCCACGGAATGCATGAAGCTTTTACCAGTGGCGATTCAATCACAACTTGTTTCCTCCGTGTGGCCTACTTAAGATTTGAGTTAGCTTCATTTTTAGTATGATGCCCTAAAATGAGGGTGTTGGGGGCGTGGCTTCAGTGGATCCCCAAATCCACAAAGGTGGGTGGGACCCCTGATTGTGGAACCCACCTTGATGTCCAGCTCTATTGAAAATCTATTTTAGGGCATTATCCAAATAATGAAGTAAATTTAAATCTCAGATGGACCAGGGGGTAGGAAATATAGTAATTGACCATTAAAAACTTCTTGTGTGCCACAAAAGCTTAGGATCAAGATGATATTTGTGTGTCTCTTCATATAGGTCAAGTCTTTGTGACCTTATCAACAGGTTGGATGACAAATAAATATTATAGTAGACTCCATGAAGTTTTTTATGGTGGGGATTCGATCACAACTCTTTCATGTGATGTGGTCCACCTAAGATTTGGACATGCTTCATTTTGGGGATCATGCCTTAAAATGAGCTTTCAAAATGGTTTGACAGTGCGGATTTAAGACACATGAATCACTGTGAGCCCCATAGTTAGGGGTCCCACCCACCTCGGCGGATTCGGTGGGGATCACTTAAGTGACGTCTGATGGCAGGCCAAAGGCACGTTGATGGGACTTGTGGGTAAATCTAAGCTAACCTCGGGTCACGAGGAAAGCCCACGAGCCTACAAGCCTAGGTGCAGGTCTTCAAGTTCACACACTGATGTTAAGTGCGAGATAATCGACCATGGCAGAAAGAGAGCCAAGGATCAGGACCGACATTACGACAATTCAGCCTTTTCAAATGACATTTTGGATACATCAAAACAACTTGAACTAGGTTCTTTTACCGACATGGCCGACAAGCCGAGTGCTTGATCTCGATTCACAAGACCATATGGCCAACCTAGGCCATGGCTACCATAAAGGCATGCGAGGGTCAAAGAACGAGGTCGGAAAGGGAGGACATGTTTCTGGCTGTTGCAAGCATGATCCACATTGTTAGGGATCATGATGGCCATTAAGGGTATACCGCCCATGATTGAAGCCCTCTATTGCTCTCCGGTTACCCTATAAATAGGATACTCTCTTATAAGCCAAGGTATACACAGATTTTCATGTACAAGCCTCGTCTTTATCATCTCACAAACACTCAATTGATTTAGGCATCAAAGGGCTAACGGCTGGACCCCGCTACTCTTTATTATTATTATTATTTTTTGCTTTCCTCTGTGCTCTACAAGATCCAACGGAATTCCATTGAGATCCCAATCATCCGTTTTAGGAGATCAGAGGCCATCCATCTGTCCAACCATGGAGATCTATCACAGCAACAGTTGTCCAATTTTTCACCACAAGAGGACCCACCGGATGAATGCCCCTGATCTGGCGGTTAGCTTTTTCCGTGATCCGCATGCAGAGAGAGGGTAGGAGCAATCAATCACTGATAAGGTGAGCCCTTAGTCTCTCCCGTGAGCTCGTTCACTTTTTTTTCTTTTTTCTTTTCCTTTTTCCTTTACTCCATACGATCGTTTTCTCTTTGAACCATGACTATCAGCATTCAAGTGGAACGGGCCTGTTTTTTAACGCCGGGCAGGTTCACCTAGGCCCCACTTAATGAATGTCTCTGATCTTACACACGTGGCAATTGTAGCGTACGCAAGCAGTGGCTTAATCGGCGGATTAGGGAATGATCAGATACATTTGAATATGGGTGTCAATGGGCCGGGCTCGGACCTGAAAATCAGAATTTTAAATAGGGTCAGCCTATTGACCAGCCCGAAATAGTGCAAAATCAATGTTGAGACCTACCCAGGCCCGGCCCATTGACAGCCCTGCATTTGAACGAATCTGGGTTCTTACACATACAACTGTGTGGGGCCCACCTAGTATGTATATTCCAAACCCCCAAGTTCACGCCACAGGGAACAAATAAAATGTTCTTGGGTTCCAACGTAATCTTTACAATTTATATGTCATCCATTCCATTCATCAGTCGCTCCCTGTCAGGATGAAGAGACAATCCAAACATCAAGCCATTAAATAGCTTAGGTGGGCCAAACCCCGTGAATTTAGAGCTTTTAAGCATGATTTTCTTGGGGTGCGACCCACAAAAGTTTTTCTTCACGGTGATTGTGGATCACCTAATGCACGGTTTGGAGTTCACAAAATCACGTTGGTGCTTAGAAGCTTGGATGTGTGGGGACTGAAGTATGTGGGAGGGTATTTGATGATCCTTTTGTGGCTTCAAGAAGTTTTTAACACGGCGTTCAATCATCACTGTTTCCTTTGTTGTGGTACACCTGAGATCTGGATCTGCTTGAGGCGCGAATGGATCATATGTTATTTAAGATAGGCTACTTCTACCTCAAATAGCTTATCTTGATTTAAATAAAAAGTTACTTATAAGTGGTCATAATCAAAACTTAAATAAGTTACACATCTACTGCTTGGCTCAGCTGGAAGACAACTAGGCATTTCAGCAGCAGGTCTCAGCTTCAAAATGCTGAGGCACTAACCTTACCAGTGGGTGGGTGCATTGCACAACTAACCCAAAAAAACAAAAAAAACAAAATAGTGGGTGTTACCCTAACCGTGTGAGGCCCATCTTGATGCATTTTTTATATATCTACATTGTCCATCTGTTTTTTCCATCTCATTTTAGGAAGTGATTCCATACCCTAAGAAGATTCAAATCTCAAGTAGACCATACTACTAGAAACAGTGATGAATGACCATTAAAAACTTTTTGTGAGCCATAAAAGTGTTGGATCAAGCTGATCTTTAAACTTTTCCTTCATCTAGATCTTCTTGACATTATCAATAGCTTAGATTGCAAATAAACATTAATAAAACCTAACCATGGGCTCCTTAGAATTTTTAATGGTAACACACTCAATCACCATTGTTTCCAGTAGTATGGTCCACTTGAGTTTTGGATTTGGATAAGTATTGGAACCACATCCTCAAATGAGCTGGAGAAATAGATGGACGGCATGGATATACCACAAGGGTAGGGGTAATACCCACTAAGTTGTTCCCCAAGTAACACCTAATTTGCTCCCATTTGGTATCCAAATGGCCCTTAGTTAGAAACTCATGCTTACAATGAGCTGTGAAAACGGATGGACTGCATAGAAATATAAAACACACATGTCATAGTACGCCTCACAGCACAGATGGCATAGATATAAAAGCACATATACCACATTAGGCCTCAACAGCACAGATCCACTGACTTCAGTGGTTCCCGGATTGATGTAGGAGAAGAACCCCATGATCGAGGGCGTGGATCACGCACCTTCCTGCGGAAGATAGACAGGAAGAAAAACAAGAGAAAACTAAGGAATTTCCTGTTTGGTGACGCAGGGAGGACGTGGTAGGTCGATCACCGTCTCCCTCGAATCCACGAGAAGATAAAAAGAGGGATTTAATTCCAAATAATTACTTTATTGATGATTGAATGAATAATCAAATAAACATAATTAACTTATTTTAAATAATAAACTAAATCCTAAATTAATACTTAATACTAACTTGCAAAGGAAGAAAAGAATCCTAATACAATTAGAAAAGAAATAGAAAAATCTGCGCAATTGTATAACGCTAGCACCGTCTTCCTTCCGCTGATACGAGCAATCCACATATCTGATTGCCACGAAACTTTGCGGTTTTACTAATATCGACGTACTCTTCAAGATGGTCGGCTTAGATTCTCCATATCAGTAGTAGTGGGCCACCTGGACCATCTCCACTTTCAGTGGGCAGAATTCGGAACTTTTTGGACAGTTCGTACCATTTTGGACGCCACAATCAATCCGTAACTCGGATCGACGTGAAACTTGTTGCGTTTTCTCGACGTCGAGCAGCTCTACAAAATGGATGGAACGGATCATCATAAATGATCAAGATGGGCCCCACGAGTTGGGCCAAAATCTAAAAACGGGAATAACAATTTCATGTTTGGGTTGAAACTCCAAAATATGAAATTCCTTAGTTTTCTCTTGTTTTTCTTCCTGTCTATCTCCCTCAGGAAGGTGCGTGATCCACGCTCTCGATCATGGGGCTCTTCTCCTACATCACGGATGAACCCAATCCACTTCCCCACGACAGGCTAGCCTCCAACTCACTTAGTTTTTTGTAAGACACAAACTTTGGTGCTCCGGCAGAATGTGACACTTGATACATGACCACCCAGAAACTGCACATATGGTATTTGGATGATTTAAACTAAGCCATTTAAATAATGGGGCCCTCTAAGATGGCTTGTAAGCTTAAATTAACACCTAGTTGATTTCGTGCCTAGCATTAGAGGTGGGCAACTATCCGATCCGAGTCGAACATGGACCAGATCGGATCGTTCGGCTGCTTGAGTGGGTGTGTTCGAATAATGTTCGAACAAATATTTGAACAAGGTGGCTCTGTTCAAACTCGGTTTGGTCTGGCCTAACCATGTTCAAACATGTTCGAACATATGGATTTCGGACAATTTTTACAAGTTCAAACAATTTAGCTTTTTTCACTTGAAAATATTTTTTTCTACTATTAAATAGTGAATATCGATTTGTTCACAAATTATATACCACAAATGACAAATCAAAGTGTTTAACTAACTAAATAAAAAACCATAACATATATAGTTAATGTTCATACTTTTGGTCACCTAAAGAGAAAAGGGTGAAGACTGAAGCGAACCCTTGATTGTTCAAAGCTCCGTGGGTCCCACCATGATGTATTTGTTTTATCCACTCTGTCCATCCATTTGTACATCTCTCTCTCTCTCTCTCTCTCTCTCTCTCTCTCTCTCTCTCTCTCTCTCTCTATATATATATATATATATATATATATATATATATATATATATATATATATATATATATAATCGAGTCGAACGAACATGTCGAGTCCATCAATATTCGAGTCAAGTTCGAGTTCGAGTCGAACAGGGCTATGATTGAAACCGACTCGAATTTTTTTTTCAAACGTACCCCATGTGTTCAAACACGAAAACTTTTTGTTCGAACAAAGTTTTATCAAGTCGATCCAAGTCAATCCGAACGAGTCGAGTTGTGTCCAACTCTACCTGGCATGTCATTAACATCTAGTGGATGGTCACAATCAAGTAGTCAATGGTTTCAATTGAACAAGCAACCCGTGCTTCTAGCTTTTCCTTCTCTTCAGTTAAACAACCACTTGCTCTAAAAGCTCGAGCCAGTAGAACTCTGCATGGGAACATGCTGAGCAAGGGTGGATGGACACACAAGTTACACCCAAGTGTCGGGACACTCACAGCTCACACCATAAACAGCCCTTGTAGAATAATATATTTCAGAATTTGAATACTTAACCTTCCACTTTGACACCGTGTCAAACAACCACTTGCTCTGGAAGCTTGAGCCATTAAAGAATGGCATATTAATTTATATCAAGTGACCTTAACACCTCATGTTTCTAAACAGTGAGAAGTGGAAGACTGAGCATGTGATTGATAGAACTTAAGAGTTTGCAGTGAGTACTATCCATATCCGGACCCGCTGCCAATTTTTTCGAATCTATAACTCTTTTCCGAATGGGGAAGAGAAACCTAACTTAACATAAATACCTCTCACTAGGTTACAATATAAGGAAGTAGCATGTCGGATCCACTAGTTAACTTAAAGAACTTAATTTTGGCTTAGATTTTAATAATTGGATCATCTATCAAATAGTTTTCTAGCCGGACCGGCCTGACACTAAAATAGTTTTAATATTTTGAATCAAATACGGTTCACTATTAATATTTTCTTTTAACCATTAAGAGGTCTGATCATGTTTATTACCTAAAACCTTAGAAACAATGTAAAATAACGCCTAAAACCTCTTCACATGGTGTAGTCCACATAAGTGTTGAAATGTCTTCATTTTCATGGAGTCCGTTCATCCTGGTGGGGCATCAAATGTTTAGAGTGGATAGCCTATATACACCATAGTAGGCCCCACACACAATTTTGATGATTTTAACAGTGGACATCTGTCCCAACTGTTCCCCGTGATGTAGTCCACTTGAGAATTAAGTCGGCTTGATTCTTGCACATTGGTCCACAGAGAGTGCTGAGCTTAATGGACGGGGCAGATCTCATTCATATCAAACCGTTCCATCCATGTCAGCAAAAGTCACACCCCTAATGGCTATGAAAGTCATGCAAGGCCAAAAGTCTAGCTAAACTATCTATTGTTGGCCACCAATGTAAGGGATAGGATTGAATTGGTAGAAATCTAAAGTTGGATCTGATTTTGATCCGTTATCCATATCCATGGGAGAGACAGTGCTCGATCATACAATCTGCCGTGGCTGCATTAAATTGGTATTAGAGTGAGGAACAACTTTAGGAAGATAATTTTTAATTATGGCTACGGCAAAAATCCTATGGACAGTACTAGATCCTACAACCCGGCTCAACTGCACTACCAACCCGATGAATTGCCAGGATCTCATACATGTGTGCCATGTTGACACGTGTGATGAAAGACATAGAGGGTGTATGTGTGAAGTATATAGCTTCATTGAAACGGAAGTCTATACAAGCATTGTATCACCAGCTAAAGCTGATAGACTCGAAATGTAGGTTAGCCATCAAACCAGACGAACATATGGTTGCAACCTCATGGCGCATTTCAGTTGGACCACATGCCAAAACTCCAACGCTCGGTTCTTTACACTCCAACAGCATCTCTGCAACAATCACAGCCACACAAACACAAACACATGATTCCACCCATAGGCAAAATAAGGACTGCTGCGACACTGGGGTACTTGAGATCCTTCCGTTTATCAGGTGGGCCCCACCATGTAAAGAAAGAAGGCCATTTCTCATGTGGACTTCAAATGCGAAGCACTGGTCATTTTCTTAAATCTCTATCCGTCCATCTTTTTCGTACACGTGTAGCCCACCTGATGGGGAGCGGATTAGGTGATCCACCGAGGTGGGTGGGACCCCTGACTGTGGGGCTCACAGTGATGTATGTGCCTTAAATCCACACCGTCCAACCATTGTCAAAGCTCATTTTAGGGCATGATCCAAAAAACGAAGCTGACTCAAATCTTAGGTGGACCATACCACAGGAAACAGTCTTCACTGAATCCCCACCATTAAAAACTTCATGGATTCCACCGGAATGTTTATTTGCCATCTAATCTCTTGATAACGGTAACAAACACCTAGATGAAGAGATCACACAAATATCATCTTGATCCAAAGCTTTTGTGGCCCACAAGAAGTTTTTAATGATCAATCACAACTGTCTCATGTACAATGGTCCATCTGGGATTTGGAACTGCTTCATTTTTTAGATCAAGCACTAAAATGAGCTTTTAATAGGGATGGACGGCGTAGATGTAGTCATATACATCACCTTGGCATCTGTCTCTGGAAGATAGAGCATCAATTGGCCAGGCCTACTTGACATGGATTAATTGCAACTCGTCCGAGTCAAATGCGACTCATCTAAGTTGACTCCCACTCGGTCGAGTCCAATCCAGTTCACTGGTCAACCAACCAAAATATACCCGACTCGATCCAACTCGGACGTGCCACCCCCTGACTCGGGCGAGTCACAGCTGGACCAAGGCGGAACACGTCGCCCTGAGTTGCCGAGTCAAAGAAAAAAAGCAATGCTCCTGTAGGAAGAGTAGCTTACTTCTAAGATCAGGCCTTGCACCAAAGTGCACCTTGGTAGCTTGGACAAGCGACTGGTGGGGCAGACTCTCCAACTCTCGATCTCCATTGTAGAACCATGACCCTGGCGACGTCGTCGGTGTTGCCGCTTCTGTGTTCTGGATCTGCTTCCCTTCCATTGCATTCTGTTTCTTGTTCCACACAACCGCCGCTCCAGCCGCCACGACTATGCCCATGCACATGAACAGCACACTAAAAGCAGATTTTGCCAAGTAAGGATACATCTCGTTCGTGTTGTGGTCGATCGGGAATATGTAGTATCTGGTTAGAACACTCAAGAGTAGGAGGAATATGATGAATGACGCCGCGATTATCGCGCCCAGCCATAGCCAGCTGTTTGGGCCGAGGATGGCGTATATGGGCACATCCGTCGGGCTAGGCTTGAACCAAATGGTCCGGACGTGTTTCGGGCCGTCGGATGTGGGCTCTTTTTCTCTAGTGACAAAGACCTCCAGTTGGAGGTCTATGTGGGAAATGTCGGACGATGTAGTGCTGGTGGCCGGGAGGAGGAGGTCGAGCATGGTCAGGTCCAAGGAGTTCTTGAATGCACAAACAAGAAGGATATGTGGGTCCTGGTGGCCCGCTATGGTGGACCTGAAGATGAGTTCTCTGATGATGGAGATGAATGGTGTAATGCCGCTGCCGCCGCTTACCATGACTAGCTTGTCATGCCTGCAAATATATGATGTAGAACGGGTCGCTGATTATTTCATGGCCTAGATGGAGCAAAAGAAGACCGGTCGGGGTCGAAAGTGATCCGGACCGTTAGGACCGTAAATCGGCCATATCTCACAATCCGGAATGAGTTTCGGGACATATAATATATCAATTTGGGGTAGCTCGAGCTACTTTAGCCAACCAACCCCGCTATGTCGAGTTGCCCAAGCCGGAATCGTGAGATTCGATCGTATCGACGGTCATTAGGCTAGTTTGTTTTCAGTTTTACTATTTATAGTAAGTTTTAATTCAATCATAACTTTGGATTTACAGGGCTTTAGAGTTAGTGCCCAACATGAAAAGGGCTTAGAATATTTAGTAGAACAACGTGGTTGAGGCCGTTTGATAACTTTCTATTTTTGACCGAAAACCAAGAGTTCTAGTAGGATTGAACGACTTCTATAAATAGTAAATTTACTATTTATAGTAAGTTGCGTTTTCTAGGAGTTTAAGTTGGAGTTGGAGTCTGATACTTCACCTAGGGTTTAGTTCCCTATTATATGCATTGTAATTCCGTTTATTATTCATTCAAATATCAAAAACATTATTCGGAATTAATTTCCTCTTTTTATTCTTTTATTTCTTCTCGTGGATTCGAGAAACACTCGGTTAGGGAGACGGTGATCGACCTACCACGTCCTCCTTGCATCATTGGTATCAGAGAGAGGTTTCTTCCTCAGGACGATGACCTCTAATGAAGGATTGAATCCTCATCCTAAGGACGATGCTCCAAGGGACTACCTAACGGCGATAGCTTTCGAGGCAGCATTCAAAGCAGCACAACGGGAGAACCGGTTGATCCTGCAAGGTATACAGGTGACCCTCGACCAGATTGCAGCATCGCTAGCTCCGCTTCGAGCCCAAGGCAACCAACAACCACCAACAGTTACTATACGGGACAATCCTATTGTCCGTAGAGCACCCCAGGTTGATAATCGTAGGGCTACACTGGACGATTCAGAACCAAGCGATGACGAGGTCGAAGATATTTTGGTACAAAGACCTGCGCTAGGGAATGAGCGTGTGGAATGAGCAGAATGAGACTATCGGGGCAAAGCTGATCTTCCCAGCTTTAATGACCTACTTCGAATAGAGGAGTTCCTCGACTGGCTGGCAGAGGTCGAACGATACTTCGACTATATGGAAGTGCCGGACGACAAAAAGGTAAAACTAATTGCATATAAATTTAAATTCGATGCTTCAGCATGATGGGAAAACCTACAGGTTTCCCGCACCCTTCAGAATAAGACACTCATCTGAACCTGGCTTCGGATGAGACAGCTTCCTAGAGCTCAATTCCTCCCTAACGACTATGAATAAATTTTGTTCCAAAAATATCAAAATTGTCGTCAGGGAAATCAAACCGAATATCTTGAAGAATTCCAGCGATTGGCTATACAGAATAATTTATCGGAATCAAAGGCACAACAAGTATCACGATTCATTGGTGGGTTGCGGTTTGCAATCCAAGATCGGGTTCAGATGCATCCAGTCTGGACGTTGAGTGAGGCTAACCAATTGGCCACCCGAGCAGAAACACAGTTGTCACGGCCCCCTGCTCGACCTTATCCGGCAACTTGGAATCCCATCGCTGGACCCACTCAAGATACCACGTTGGCCAAAGGCAAGGAACCTATAGGAGGGCGTCCTCAACCTCCTACGGTCACGAACCGGGAAGGGGGAAGCAGTCCCTCAAGACCTCAACGTGCAGCTCCTACTACAGCGGGTCCTAGCAAGATCCCCAACCCATATGGTCGGCCAAGGCCAGACCATTGTCTCCGTTGTGGCCAACCAGGTCACTGGTCGAACGCTTGCCCTCAACGCCCTGCAGCCCACTTAACTACGAATGAAGGTGGCACGGAAGGTGAAGTAATGGAAGACAACCCTGAATTGGGACATGCTGAAGAGGGGGACACAGAAGATGTAGATTGGCCGACTGAAGATCATGGAGAATCGCTAGTAGTGAGACGACTACTTTACGCTCCCAGGAAGGAAGTGCACCCACAACGACATAATATCTTCCGCACAAAATGCACCGTGCAGGGTAAAATCTGTGATGTGATCATAGACAGTGGGAGTGGCGAAAATATTGTCTCGAAAATTATGGTGGATAAGTTACATCTGCCTATGACGAAGCACCCTACCCCTTACTTGATCAGTTGGATCAAGAAGGTGAACGAAACAAAGGTAACTCATCAATGCATTATCTCGTTTTTCATTGGTAAAAGCTATAAGGACGAGGTCCTCTGTGATGTGGTTGACATGGAAGCCTGCCACATGTTACTCGGGCGGCCATGGCAATCGAATCGAGATGTGACACATGGTGGACGGGAAAACATATACATGTTCACCAAGGATGGTCGGAAAATTATTTTGGCCCCTATGACACCAGAAAAACACCCTGAAGCTTCTAAAGTGGAGGGAAACTCTCTCCTTACCATTCGCGAGTTTGTTGAGGAATCGAAGGAAACGGGCGAAATATATGCTGTTATGGTAAAAGGCGAGGAGTCAAGATCCTCTAATATTCCTCAATGCCTTAAACCGTTACTAGAAGAATTTCGAAGTACTTGGCCTGGAGATTTACCTGATGAGTTGCCTCCCATGCGAGACATACAACATCACATCGACCTTGTCCCAGGGTCCAGTTTGCCCAACCGACCGCACTATCGGATGAGTTCGAAAGTGTGTGAAATTCTACAGAGACAAGTGGAGGAACTAATCCATAAGGGTCTTATTAAAGAGAGCATGAGCCCGTGTGCCGTTCCGGCACTCCTTACCCCAAAGAAAGACGGAACATGGTACATGTGTATCGATAACCGCGCGATCAATAAAATAACAGTTAAATATCGATTTCCAATACCGCGGTTGAATGACATGCTTGACATGCTCGAAAGTTCCAAGGTGTTCTCAAAACTGGACTTACGGAGTGGATACCATCAAATTCGTATTAGGCTAAGTGACGAGTGGAAAACGGCGTTCAAGACCAAGGAAGGGCTATATGAGTGGCTGGTTATGCCCTTCGGTCTGACCAACGCACCAAGCACCTTCATGTGTTTAATGAACCAAGTGTTAAAGCCGTTCATTGGCCATTTTGTTGTCATTTACTTTGACGACATCCTAATATACAGTCAGGATGAAACGGAGCACATGACCCACATCAAAAAAGTGCTACAAGTGTTGGCCGACAACAAGCTATACTTAAATCTGAAAAAGTGTAGCTTCTTAACTGATCGATTATTGTTTCTCAGGTTCATTGTATCGTCCACGGGTATCCGAGTGGACGAAGAGAAAGTTCAAGCTATTCGAGATTGACCGACTCCGACGAACATTCATGAGGTATGAAGTTTTCATGGGTTAGCGACCTTCTATCGTCGGTTTGTGCGGAACTTCAGCAGTATCGTAGCGCCGATTACCGACTGTATGAAGAAGGGTTCGTTTCAATGGACCGAAGGGGCAGAGAAGAGTTTTACAGAAATCAAACATCGGTTGTCCACTACCCCGATCCTGGTACTCCCTAATTTCGATAAGTTGTTTGAGGTAGAATGTGACGCATCTATTGTCGGCATTGGGGAGTCCTTTCTCAGAAGGGCAAGCTAGTTGCCTTTTACAGTGAGAAACTTAGCGACGCACGACAGAGGTGGTCGACCTATGAGGTTGAATTATATGCAGTGGTTCAGGCACTGCGCCATTGGCGCCATTATCTTATTCAAAGAGAATTTATACTGTACACTGATCATCAGACCTTAAAATTTGTCAATACTCAGACTAATGTGAATCGTATGCATGCTAGATGGATTTCGTTTTTACAGGAATTCACGTTCGTTCTGAAACACAAGTCAGGGCAACAGAACAATGTAGCCGATGCACTTAGTCGACGTGCATCCCTTCTTATCACCGTGAGCAGTGAGGTGGTCGGATTCGATTGTCTCAAGGAACTTTATGCCGACGACGAGGATTTTGCAGATACATGGCAAAAGTGCCAAAAGGGTCACCCGAGTGACATTCTAATTCAAGATGGTTTCCTCTTCAAAGGAAATCAACTTTACATTCCGCAGAGTTCGTTACGGGACAAAATTAATATCGAGTTACATGGCGGTAGCCTCGGCGGTCATCTAGGACGAGATAAGACTCGAGCGATGGTGAAAGAGCGGTATTACTAGCCACAACTTACTCATGATGTTAGCAGGGCGGTACAATGATGTCATATTTGTCAGAACGTTAAGGGACAATCTCAAAATACAGGTCTTTACACGCCATTACCCATGCCAAATGCCCCTTGGGAGGATTTATCTATGGATTTTGTATTAGGGCTCCTACGAATACAACGCGACATGGACTCAGTGTTCGTGGTGGTAGATCGATTCTCCAAGATGACATACTTCATTCCGTGCAAGAAGACCTTTGATGCGGTACACGTTGCAAACCTTTTCTTCAGAGAGGTTATGTGACTACATAGGATTCCTAAGACGAACACTTCAGACCGGGACACAAAGTTCGTTAGCCACTTTTGGCGAGCCTTTTGGAATCGGTTCGGTACACGACTTCACTTCAATAGTGCTTATCGTCCACAAACTGATGGGCAAACTGAAGTCGTAAACCGCACATTGGGGAATCTCATCCGTTGCCTTTCAGGTGACAAACCGAAGCAATGGGACATGACCCTGGCTTAAGCAGAGTTTGCATTCAACAACATGGTAAACCGATCAACAGGAAAGTCTCCGTTGCAGATTGTTTATGGGTGCGTGCCTCGTCACACACTCGATTTGGTTCCCCTGCCCAAGCTTCCGGGCATGAGCGTTACAGCTGAACATATAGCAGACCGAATCATGGACATACATGCAGACGTGCGCAACAAATTACAGACTTCGAACGAGAAATACAAAGAAACGGGCGACAAGCATCGACGCGCCAAAGTGTTCGAAATAGGTGATCAGGTGATGGTTTACCTATGTAAAGAGCGATTTCCTACCGGGACCTACAACAAGTTGAAACACAAAAAGATTGGACCGGTACCGATCATTCGCAAGATCAATGACAATGCCTACGTTGTTGATCTTCCGGATGACATAGAGATTTCAAGGACTTTCAACGTGGCAGATCTGTACGAATATCATGAACCAAAGCTGGAGAGAACTCGGAGTCGAGTTCTTTCGAAGGGGAGGAGACTGATGTAGAACGGGTCGCTGATTATTTCATGGCCCAGATGGAGCAAAAGAAGACCAGTCGAGGTCGAAAGTGATCAGGACCGTCAGGACCGTAAATCGGTCGTATCTCACAATCCAGAATGAGTTTCGGGACATATAATATATCAATTTAGGGTAGCTCGAGCTACTTTAGCCAACCAACCCAGCTACGTCGGGTTGCCTAGGCCGGAATCGCGAGATTCGACCGTATCAATGGTCATTAGGCTAGTTTATTTTCAGTTTTACTATTTATAGTAAGTTTTAATTCGATCATAACTTTGGATCTACAGGGCTTTAGAGTTAGTGCCCAACATGAAAAGGGCTTAGAATATTTAGTAGAACAACGTGGTTAAGGCCGTTTGATAACTTTCTATTTTTGGCCGAAAACCAAGAGTTCTAGTAGGATTGAACGACTTCTATAAATAGTAAGTTTACTATTTATAGTAAGTTGCGTTTTCTAGGAGTTTAAGTTGGAGTTGGAGTCTGATACTTTACCTAGGGTTTAGTGTCCTATTTATATGCATTGTAATTCCGTTTATTATTCATTCAATTATCAAAAATATTATTCGGAATTAATTTCCTCTTTTTATTCTTTTATTTCTTCTCGTGGATTCGAGAAACACTCGGTTAGGGAGACGATGATCAACCTACCACGTCCTCCTTGCATCAATATAGCTTCCCATGTCAATCTCAGTATCCAATAGGCGGTTTGGATGGTAACTGTGTACTCTGGACCATGCATAATGGGGCTCATTGAACTTGCGGTTTGGATCATATGAAATGCAACCATGTGGGCCACATGCATGATGTCCATCTGCACGATCAACGGATACCCGCTGCTAGTTTTTCATATAGCTGGACATGAACGGAGCCATCTCGGTTAACTCGGCTCGACTCAACTCGTTGTTGATTTCGGTGTGAATCAAGTTAGGCAGATGGGGTTCAAAAAAATACCGAGTCAAGTTTGAGTTGGACTAAACTCGATCGAACTCGGTTCCACTTGTCTGGTGTATATAAAAATACATTATAAAAAAAATAATAATAATAATAATTCATTTCTATTCTATCTGACTCGTCCCAGACTCCCAACGCCAGAGCCCGACTTGTCCCAAACCCTCCACCCTACCCCATCCTCCAAACCCTACCCTTTTATGTCTCTGCCCGGCCTGCAGCCAAGTCCTCCCTTCTCCAAACTCCTCCCCCGAGCTAAGTCTTTTAAGGAATTTTTTTTTTAATTACATAAAAACAAAAAAGGAAAATTAAGAAGGCTCGACTTGACTCAATAGAAACTTGGCTCAACTTGAAAGTATGATCGAGTCAAGCTCAGTTCGGATCAGTTAGATCCGAGTTCAAGCTGACCCGACTGAGCCCAAGACCGAGCCGAGCTGAGTTCAAGCGTAGGTCAACATCAGACTGAGCCAAGTCGAGTTGGGCAGAGTTCGACTCAGTTCAACTCGATATCCAGCTGTAGTTTTTCACTCAGTACAGTAGAAAATTTGACTTGCAGACATCAAACTACACGCACCTTAGGAAGTGAGTTGAAGTGGGCCCATATGGTCCTTCGATCGAAACATCCAGGTGGTCCATCGGATCAGGTGACGAAAGTGTTTGGTACAGCTTTCGTGTCCAGCTTCCGTCGCTCTTGATGATGATACTAAGCTTATCCTGCTCCATGTTGCTACTGGAGCTTATGGTGAATGGATGCCATTGCAGAGTGGAAATTCTTGGCACATTGATGAACACGATGCTGGTAGGCGTGTAACTCAAATCTGCACAAAATCTCAGCTATTGATATTCAATGGACTTAAAAACAACACCCAAGTCGCGTTTGGGTGCACTATTAAATTGAATTGCAAAAATAATCAGTTCAATATCTTGTTTTCCTATAAATCAAAATTTGAGCAGAGTTCGCTGGTTTGGTAGGACTCGGCTGAGTCGACTCGGCCAGGATTTAGGTCGATTTTCTCGGTGGACTTAAAATGTTTAAGACTCGGCCCTGACTCGAACCAAATTAGTCAGTTTCCCAAGTTGCATTGGAACATTTAGACAATCCAATCGCTTGATCTCCACTCGGCCCTAACACAGATTTTATGGGCTACTATACAAATGGCTCCCTAATCTGACAATCTTACCCATCTGATCATTGGTATTTAATTTGGACGGTCCAGATCATTTACAAATAATAGGTCCCAGCAGTGTGATTTTTGCATAATAGCCCATAAACATGTTCTGGGCTTAATAGGCAGTTCAGATCAATCAATTCGACTGTCCACATATAAGGGTCTCAATGGGCCTGATGGCCCACCCGACCGAGCTTGGACCAGCTTCCCATAGGGTACATGGGCCAATCAATTTTTTAGTTGGGCTTGGGCCCACATCACAGCCATCCATATTGAATGTAGATTGTGGGCCAATTGATCAACTGATGGATTACGAAAACTCAAGTGGAAAATAGGGATTTGATCAATTTTCCAGCCGGGTCAGACCAGGGCTCGACCAGGCCGTGCCTGATGTGCTAGGCCAATGTCGGGTTTGAACCGGGCTTTGGCCTGGGGTCCTTAGTGCGGTCCGGATTGTGGCCATACCCAGCCCATTGCCTTCCCTATTCAAATGTATTGCAACTCAATTCAATGGTCCATCCAAACACACCACAATAGTAGTTCTTGCACCCTAGCCTCACCTGGGCTCTTGGAGAAGATGAGCTCAATCACTTCGCAAGGTAAAACACGAGCGGATACCAAACGAACATTTCCCCGCGATTTTAAAAACCGCAAATACCGATCGATCAAGAAGAGGTAGACGCCAGGAAGGATAATGCAGATGAAGGAAAAGCCGACGTGCAATACAAAGAAGAGGAGGAAGAGGAAGTAGAGATGATGGCTGTAGTAGAAGAGTTCAAACATCTTGCGCCGTATGTGGGAAAAGCTCGTGGCCCACATGATCAGTCCAGAGAGCAAAGCCAACTCGCCGGGGATGATCGTTATGCCAACCTTCTCCCATTTTAACATCTGTGCAATGAATAAGAAGGATGCGCGGTGTAATTCATTTGAGAAAATTCCTCGAGAAAAAAAACTAGTGTTCGACCATGGCTAAGGGGCAGTAACAGGCCAGTCTAGGCAGGGTCAGTACCAGCCCAAGCCCAAGCCCAGGACCAGCCCATCATATTTAGGTGCGTTTGGATTGTAGGTTACTTTAGATGAGCTACTTATGCCATAAAGTAGCTTATCTCAGTTTCTACTTATTCGACAGATAAGTATGTTTTAATAAACAATATACTTATCAGTCAAAAAGTAGAAAAGCATGTTTTGTTTCCAACACCACAAAAATTTATCCCACAAGTCTACTTAGTCCCCCTCACATCCATTGTCCATCATGTGGAGACAACCTTTGATGTAGACCATTCATTGTGTGGGCCTCACCTTTGATGTGGGCCGTACATCATGTGAAGCCCACCTTGGATGTGGGCTATTCATCATTAGGGGCTGACCTTATTTAGGGCCCGTTTGGATCATAAGTTGCTTAAGATAGGTTACTTATGGCACAAGTAACTTATCTTAGTTTCTACTTATTAATAAAATAAGTATGCTTGGTAAACAACATACTTATCAGCTATCTTCTCTTTCATCTCTCCAAAAAAGTTAAAAGGCTAAAAATATTAGCTAAATTTATTATATATTTTTAAGTAAAAAAGTTACTTATTACTAATCATAAACCAAACTTACTTATCTGAAATAAGTTACTTATCTACTGCTGTAAGTAGAAAAGGTAACTTATTTGGTGGTATCCAAACATGCCCTTAATTAATGTTCACCATCCATTATGTGGGCCTACCTTTAATGTTGGTCATCCATCATGTTGGGCCCACCATTAATGTTATTGTCCATAACGTAGGGTCCACCTTCAATATCCACTTCCCATCATGTGGAGCCCACCTTCAATGTGGACAGTCCATCATGTGGGCCCCACCTAGGCCCTTAGTAACTGGGCGTTTGATTTCGAGCGCAAGCTCCCGGCATTAACCCCATAACAGCCCCACCTAACAAGGGTGACTGATCAGCTTGATCAGGGTGGATTTCACATTAAAATCAGGCTGTGGTCCACCTGAGTCACTAATTTATTTACCTACATGCCCAAAAAATCTAATTCTAATGATAATTACTTAGCTTAATAAGATAGCTTATTGAAAACCTTTTAAAAAAGGCACCAGAATATATTTTTTTCTTTTTTTCCTTCGTTTCATACATGTCGCATACTTGAACGGAAAGCTAATTAATTATCGAGAAAGATGGTTATGATCAGGTTGGGCGTCGTTGTCATCATCATAACCCTCAATCTCAATTAACTGGTATAATAACAGAAAATACACCGCACATCAACTTCAAGCAAGCAAACAATGGAATCATTGTCTTCAAAACACGAAGCAAAGGTGTAATCATCTTCACAACCAACATTCGCTATCGTGCGTTTGGTTTCACTAAATATTATGATATTTGGTGCAACCAAACGCACCCTTAATCTTTTCCACTAGGGAACATGAGATAGACAGAGACATAAAGGTTAGTAATAATTATAGCTACTAGTGCATGAACTTCATGCAGCTAGTTGAAGTGAATCACAAATGTTTCTCCACATTTTTGCAATAATCTAACCGTTAATTAAGTCAGCCATCATGTATATGGGACATTTGCCAAAAGGCAAGGAAATCCGACGGTGGTAGTAATCTAATCAATGGCCCAAATATAGAATGGTTAACTCAAAACAAAATGATCAGTGGTCCACACTCGGACAAAACATGCAAACAGCCCAATGGTCAGAGTCGGCATTAATTCCATACTATATTTGGGCCATGGTCCATGAACGTGGTGGTGGCCAACTAAATCAATTATGGAGATCATCACACAGTAGAATTCATCACTGCAGGAATGAACCTCAGCACCATCTCATCACGATGGAGTGATGATGGGAAGTGGGCCACACTGCTCTTATTCTTTTAGGTGATGGTGGGATCAAGATCGAGGGGGCCCACTTCCCTTTACCGTCCACACGAACTGGATCATATCCACCCTTGATTATACTAATCATCTTCAGAGATTAATAGAAAAAGAAATCTTTATGAGTTCTACCTCCTAATTTTTATGAAGAAAAGATCAGAACAAAAAAAAAAAAAAAATTGTCCATAGACATTATTCATCTGAATGACTAGTACCTCAGAGATCTGATTCGTCACAGCCCAGTAGACAATGTAACATAGACCATGAACCGTGAAGAAGGCCATAGAGATGTGTCCGAGCCATATATGGTACTTGATGCTCCCCTCTGAGGTGAGGCCCACAAGCGGCAAGATGGACGATCCACGAGTGACGGGGAAGAAGAGAAATGCGCAACAGATGTTCCCAATCAATCCTAATCTGAGAGCTGCACTTTCTAATTTAGCTTCCCACCTACAAAATCCACCACCATTCACTAATTAGGCCCCTTTAGGATGAATTAAAGAAATGCATATTATCACATTCAAACAAAGAAGAAGAATTTCTTACACTTGCTCGCTGTCTTCTTCTGGAGAATGCCTGTCAATATACGAGAAGCCAATGCGCAAAAATGTGGAGAAAGACCAGATCAAAAGAGCCATGAACATGGCAAAAAATGCTAGCTCTATCCAAGAGACAATCCCTAATGGGCCTTTCACAAGCGCAGGCCGTCTCCATAAGGCCAGACCACGATGGTTTTTCCTGTTGCTCCCACACCATGCACTCCGACATTGTCTTAATACATATATGGAAATAAAAAATATATAAAAATGACAAAAATTTCCTAACATATCTTGTCTTGCTTACACCCACCATTCGTTTTTGAATTTTGGAACGAAGAAAGTTCAATTCCAAACCAGTGATTGTCATGAAATTTTGTGCAACCAAACACATGCATAAAGAGGAAAAATCTTGTGTCCTGTACATTTACTTGTTATCTATGTTATTTGGAAAGGGAGATATATATTTCACATAACAGGTACTAAAAAATTGTACATTTAGCATACATTAACTCAAATTAAACTGTTTAAATTGAGGCCTGTAGATATCTGCAGCCAGTGCACAAGCACACATAGATAAGTGGTCACACATGAGAACAAGTTTCCAAGATCCCAGCCGTTCATTTTCTAAGGGGATAGATTCCTACGTTAGTTTTGCATGTGGTGCTGATGTACAACTATCCAGACCATATAAATTGTGGGTCCATTGTGGATGGAGCATATCTCTAAATAGCACTGATAGACAATCCTGACCATCCAATTAATGGGCATCAAATGGAAGGTTAAAAGTAAAATAGTAATTGATCTAGCTCGAAGGGAAACATGAAAAATCAGATGACTAGTATATCCTCTTCTTATGGAGCCGTGGATGTTACCGTTCATACAGCTCCCAGCCAGCAAGCAATTGGCCTTCCTCTACAAGGAATGGAAGTGTGGATGAATCCACATCAAATAGTGGAAAGTAAGATAGTGATTGATCTAACTCCAAGGGGGAAAATGAAAAATCAGAGGTTAGTATCCTTCTCACAGCAATTTTTTGAAGTGAATTGACTGGTCCCAATCACCTTATTACTATGCCATGTGTAAATTTGAAGAGTTCCTGCAATTTCTTAAATGGTGAAAAACTAACACATAAGTCTAGTCTTCAAATCAGCCGCTAGCCTGCTGGACCACTCAAACGACCACTTTGACCCTTATACTACACCTTTCCTTTTCCTCAAATGGACCATTAAGCTCTATCAAATAAATAATTAATAAACAAAAATAAGACCATGACATACCTTTGAATGTAGTTACCACTTCTATTTCCCAAATGCAGATATATACAACCCAAGACAGCAATGAATAGAATTGGAAATGTAAAGATCAAAAGGTTTGCACCTACAATTTCAAAAAAAAAAAAAAAAACCCACATGCACATTTTAAGAAAACATATCAGTGATTGAAGAAGAATTAAAAAAAAAAAAAAAAAAAAAAACGCCCACCCAAAAGAAGAAAATCCAAACCTTGTGATCCAAAATACGTCGAATTCGTCTGCGACAGCAACCTCGGGAACCATACCTCCCCATAAGTGTTTGTGGGCATCAAAACCCAAATCATCAGCCACCCAAGAAACACCAACCCGAGTAGAATTTCAATTCCTACTCTGGCGGTCCTTCTCTTAAAATGTGAAATTTCCTTCACACCAGGATCCATGTTTCAAAATCTCAGACACCCACTTAAAACCACATTGAGTAAAATGGATGTTGGATACGCTTGTATTTATAGATGTGAATATGGGGGAGGGGGGGTGTGGGGGAGTAAGAAAAAAAAAATGGAGCTTTGAAGAAACCGTCCATCATATGGCCCACCAACTAGGAGTATATTCTTTTAAACGACAGAATGCAGCTTTGAAGCTGATGTACGTCCACTTAGCCTTGCCGCCTCTCTAAGATTACAAGTCTATGAAATTTCTTTTGCACGACAAATTACAAGTCACTCACCTCGTGGGACCATTTGCTTAGGTTTTGGGTTCATTGCGATGAACCATGTCTTGGTTTGCAGCGGCCTGCTTCTTGACGTACGTTTGGTGAATCTGGGACGTCCAATGGATGGGTTCTGCAGTGGATGGCCAGTTAGGATCATTTGATTTTCAATGGGGACCATTTACTGTCTGTTTAAAGGTGGGCGCATAAAACAGGTGGTTGTTGAATCTGCGCAGTTTTATACCGGACATATGTGGTATGGGGGCTGACAATGATTCGATGGCCTGGGCGCATGGACATTCACTATGTTAGGTCAAGAGGAAGGTCATGACCCATGTCAGGCCGGTACAATAAGGACGCGGATTGGGTACTACCCCCACTAGGACCTAGCTAGAGACAATGGTCCTGACAGGGGCTCTCCGGGACCACAGCGATGTATGTGTTTTATCTACGTTGATCATCCATTTTCATGGATTATTTTAGGGCATGATCCAAAAAAGGAGGCGGATTACAAGCTTAAGTTGACCACACTATAGAAAGCAGTGGGGATTGAATGCCTACTCTTGAAAACTTCTTGGGAGTCACAGAAGTTTTGATCAAACTAATATTTATGTTTTCCCTTCTACGGTATATGCGACCTTATGAACAGGTTGGATAGAAAATAAACATCACGGTGGTCTGTAAGAATGTTTCAATGGTGAGCGTCATTGTCACCATTGATTCTTGTGATGTGGTCCACTGGAGCCTTTGATCTGCCTACTTTTTGGGATCTTGCCCTAAAATGATCCGTCAAAATGGATGGACAGCATGGATAGAACACATACATTATGTTGGGCCCCATAGAGCCCCTGTCAGGACCAATCGGCACCATACACTGGTTAGACAACATGAGGCCCAGCCCCTGGTGTAGGGTCTGTCAATGGCTCGGACCCGCATTAGTTTGGGCTTGTAGTTTGAACTAGTTACTCCTAGCCTATTCAAAAGTTTCATTTTTCTTTCAACACTAAGGTTAGGGCTGTAAATGAGTCAGCGGACCCAATGGGATACCTAGACCCAACCCATTTAGACCCGACCCATTTGTTAAATGGTACGGGTCTGGGTCCAAGAACAAATCCAGTTGCTAAACGGATTTAGGTCTAGTTTCCTTTATATTAGGCTTGACCCAACCCGACCCGAACCCATTTACTAAATGGGTGGGTTTGGGCTATGTTTCAATGGACCCATTCAACCCAGACCTGTCCATACTTAGTTTTAACCCTTATAAAAATGCTTGCATACTAGATCCAGACCCATTAGACCCAACCCATTTATCGATGGGTCTGGTGGATCTCTCTCTACCAAACTTAGATCCATTTGTAAATGGGTTTGATGGGTTGACTCAAACCCGACCCAAACTACCCGTTTAGTAAAAGGGTCTGGGTCTAAAATTTGGACCCAGACCCATTTAGTAAATGGGTGGGTCTGGTTTTGGCTAAACCCACCCCAAACCCGACCATTTACCGCCCTAACTGAGGTCATGATATTGATTCACATAGTGTGAGAGGCTAACATTGTGATGTAACTAACAGGGGTGGGTGGGTGTGCTAATAATGGGGGTGTGTGAACTAACCCAAAAAAGGAAAAAAAAAAAAGTTTCCTTTTTCAGCCCAGGCCTATCCAATTGATAGTCTTGCGCTCATGGATGCAATGTGGGTTGATTTTGGCTTGATCCAAGCGTTGATTTCAAACCTTACAAATGAATGGTCCAGGCTCGAGATCAGGCAATACGGGCCAAATGCAGCCTAGACCGCACAAACAGTTTAAAATCTAGGCAGAAGCCAACACTAGGCCCAGTCAGTTGACAGCCCTAAGTGCAACGAACCAAGGTAGGTTACAACTCTGACGAACCAGCAACGTACTTGGGTCTTAGACGGTTATTTTGGAGCCAACGCTCTTGCCACGTTTTATGTCGAGGAGTTGTAGGATACTCAGGCTCTGACTGTGAGCATACTGCCGTAAAAGTCACCATACGATGATAAGACGGGTTTTATAATCCTATTCTCTGATTCTACCGATGTGAATTCCCTCTGCCCGCTTCAAATTCAATTTTACCATCATTGACTTGGATATGTTTCTTTATTCTCTAAAATCTCGGGTACACCTTTGGGACTGTGGTATGCTGAGTGAAGATAACCTCGTTTCAACGCTATGGTCCTTAGTACGGATTCCTAACATTGAAGTGTGACTAACAGGGTGGGTGTGTACTCTAACCCAAAAAAATAAATAAATAAATAAATAAAAATCTCTTACATACACTTTTATCCAAACAGGAGACAGAAATGTAAGAATGTGGAGATGACATGGACATTTGTTTGTGGAAATGTTGGATGTTTTCATTTTTAAATGTCCAATAAGAGTAGTTTGGATACTACCAAATAAGTAACCTTTTAAACTTATGTAAGTTTATGTTAGATTTTTTTATTTTTAAATGTTCAATAATGACCTGTTTGGATGCCACCCAATAATAACTTTTTTAACCTCTGTAAGGTAATAAGCTACAATACTATTGTAAAAGCCATGAAAGCTATCTATCTTCATGGGCCTTTTTTTTTCCTTCAAAACTTTTAATTTTTCTACTCCTCTCTCTCTCTCTCTCTCTCTCTCTCTCTCTCTACATGTGATGGATGGTCCATGTCAAAGGAGGCCACACATGATGGGTAGTTTACATCAAAGGTAGAGCCCACATGATGGATGGTCCACATTAAAGGTGGGCTCCACATTATCGATGGCCAACATCAAAGTAAGCCTGCATAATGGATTGTCCACATCAAAGGTAGGCCTAATGATGAATGGCCCGCATCCAAAGGGCAAAGGGGTCATGCCCACACATTGGAGGTGTTGAGAAATTTCTGATCTTAGAAAATAAATTAATTGAAAAAACCGAGAAATAAAGACAGGCTAAAGCACATGAAAAAACACGCTGTCCTTAAAGCGTAATTTGCCCCTACTCAAATTATTTTGAGTCTGCTGATAGGTTGCAAGCGAATTGCTTCCAGGATACGACGAGCCTTATGTGGTTCTGCGTTCAGCAAAAACGAAGGAACCGCTATGGAACTCAGTAACACACTCTGGCAGATAAAGAAAAAGAAAGAGAGAAAAGAATATCAGTCTTCTTCTAGCAGCAGCAGACCACTACACTGGTCTAAGTAGCTTGGTTTATTTCAACCAAACCGAGAGGCTAAGAGACTAAAATGGGTGCTGGTTCAGTATTCGAGATTGTGATTGCTGTTGTTGTATTGGAATGAACCAGACCTGTCCGGTTTATATAGGCAAGGGTGGCTGGCAGTTTTGGTCTAGAGCCATAATGGCACTAGCCGTTTTCTGGCTGTTGTAAGAAACTAGCCGTTTATGGCAGTTTCTGACTGTTGTGCATGTGGGAGTTATGCACCTACATGCTGGCTGTTTAGACTCAATGGCTATCCGTTTCTGACTGTTGGGCTAGCCACATGCAGCTGTTACTGCATGGTATGGACCGTTACTGCATGAGCAGTTACACAGGTCCCTCTAATTAGCCCTGTAGCTCTCTATAAAAAGCAGAGAGGTCTCTCTGTCAGACCTCCCACCCACAACACTTCCTCTGTTCCGAACCCAGCCACCTGAACTATTACCAAGCCTCTGTCGCACCAGTCCGCGAGGTTGCGACCCATCTGTGACATAATGCGCACGTGCGAAGTGCCAAGTGGGCCACTAGCGCCTCTACAGCCACACTGCCTCACATGCCCACGCCCTCGCACCTAGCCCGTGCCCGTGCCCGAGACCGAGACCGAGACCGTGCCCATGCCCGTGCGCGTGCACGGTGTTCCAGTGCGAAGATCAACTTTAAGAAGATCCCATTGTATTCCGGAAGCTCGTAGCATTGGTCCTGATAAACCCCAATTTATTGCTTCCTCTCCACCAATAATGCCCACTCCTTCAACTCGTTCCAAAAAAATGGGATTCCGCGTAATAAGCTTTTGATATTCAACAACTCCTGTTAAAGAATAATCGCAGAAATCCAAACATTTATCTATCCATCCATGAGGTAGATCAGCAGCTACTCCCCCGATACGGAAATATTTACGACGAAACCTAGAAATCGATCACTGATCCAATTTGAGTACCTCTACGGGATAGACCTCAACAGAAAACTGAAGAGTAACAGCAACAAGTGATTGAGTTCAGTAGTTCCTCATATAAAATTATTGACTCTAGAGATACGGTAATATGGAGAAGACAAAATTGTTTGAAGTCGGAATTAAGGTAAGGAATAACAAATATGAAAATAAGGGCCTCTGTTCGTAAAATTTGTGAAAAATGTCGACTGATCCGTAGGCGGGGACGAATTATAGTAATTTGTTTCAATCCGAGACATAAACAGAGACAGGGGTAATCTTTCGAAAAAGAAAAAAGAGATTTTCTAAAGAACCCGATGGACAAATAAAGGATCTGTTTTGATATGAAATGGATATATCTGTATATCTCTAACTCATATTTATGAGATGATAAAATATGACAAAACCTATACCAAGAATTGGTTCACGTAGGAATGGGCGTATTGGTTCACGTAAGAGAAGCACTGGAACACGCAAGCCACCATTCTCCCTCTCTTCCACCATAAATAAGTAAGGTGCACAACACCCTACTTATAAAGAGGAAAAATTCCTTTCTCCCATCCGATATGGGACAAAAAACCAAACGCTTTTCTTTTAAAAATGTTTTTAAAAAAACAACCTTTTTCAACAGGAGGTGGGGCCCATGTCATGGACAGTCCATATTAAAGGTGGGCTCTACGTGAGGGGTTGTGGATATTGAAGATGGCCCCACATGATGTATAATAACATTGAAGGTGGGCCTCACACATGATGGATGAACACATTAAGGTGAACCCCACACAATGGACGGTCCACATCAAAGGTTGGCTTCTAATGATGCATGGTCCACATCCAAGGTGGGCCCCACGTGATAGACAGTCCATTTCTAAGGTGGGGCCCACATGATGGACAATCCACATCAAAGGTGGGCCTCACATGATGGACAATGTATTTTGATGGTGGGCCCTACATGATGGATGACCACATCAAGGTGGGTCCCACATAATGGACAATCCACATCAAAGGTATCGATGATGAATGGCCCACATCCATGGTGAGCCCGCATGATGGGCGACCTACATCGATGGTGGGGCCAACATGATGGACAATCCACATCAAAGGTGGGCTCCACGTGATGGGTGGTCGATATTAAGGTGGGCCCCACATGAGGATTGTTCACATCAAAGGTCGACCGCTAATGATGAATGACCCAAATCCAAGGCGGGCTCCTCTTGATAGGTGGCCCACTTTAAAATTGGGCCCTGCATGATGGGCGGTGCACATTAATGGTGGGCCTACATGGTGGGCCGGCCCACATCCAAAGTGGGCACCATGTGATGGATGGTCCAAATTGAAGGTGGGCCTTGTAAGGTGGATGGACCAAATTGAGGGTTGGCCCTACACTTTGGACTATTCATATTGAAGACAAGGCCAAGGTGGGCCAAACATAATAAGCAGTCCACATCAAAGGTTGGGACCACATGACAGACAATGTATATTAAAGGTGGACCTACAAACTTAAGGGATAAGTGCTTATGTGATGTTGGAAACCAAACATACCATTTTACTTTTTGAGTGATAAGTATAGATTTTATCAAACATACTTATCCACTAAGTAAAAATCAAGATAAGCTACTTGAGGCACAAGTAGCTTATGTAAAGTAACTCAGGATCCAAAACCACGTATTCAATTTCTATCCAAATATTTTTACGCGCTAGTGTATCATACACCTATCTCTGCTGGAGTATCAAAGTCTCTTTTATGATTTGGCAGCTCACGATACAGGAAGTGGATTTACTGGTATACCGACCTCGCTAGTTTATGTAAGTGGCGTACGAAGATGAGGGTGATAGGTGAGCCCCCAAACAATTGAAAGAAGATTAAAGCTCCATGTGCCCCACAATGATGTATTTACTATATCCACAGCTTCCATCATTTGGCGATATCATCATAGGGCATGAGCCCAAAAATGAGCAGAATCCAACGTTCAAGTGGACCACATCACAAATAGCAGTGGGGAAAAAGATTACCACCATTAAAACATTCATAGGGCCCACCATAATGTTTTCTCTCCATCCAATTTGTTCATAAGGTCACACAAACCTGGATGAAGAGAAAAAAAACAAATATTAGACTGATCTAAAACTTCTGTGACCCCATGAAGGTTTCAATGGTAGACGTTCAATCTCCCACTGCTTTCTGAAGTGAGGTCTACTTGATCTTTGGATTTGTCTTATTTTTGGGCTCAAGCCTTACAACGATCTCGCCAAATGGATTAACAATTTGGATATAACACATACCTTATGGTGGGCCCCACAAAACTTGGTGACATCAACACACCACCAGCGAGGTCACTGGCATGCGGTACATCAACCAATCTACTTCCCCCGATACAGACTATGGAAGCACATCTAAGGCTCTCAATGGGTCGGATCTAGGTCAGATCCAGTTGGATTCGGCTCCACGTCCAAAAATTTGTAAATGGATTCAGATAGGATTCAAATCCAACTTGGATCCAAGAGGTGATATCCATATCCAATCCATTTTCAATCCAAAATCCATATAACCATCGGATTCAAGTCAGATCTAGGTCTGAATCCACCCCATCACAAATTTAAAAAATATATAATATGATATATTTAATTTAGTAGCAAAATGTTGCAAATCCCACTATTTACTGTGATATGGTCGACTTGAGATTGACATGTCTCAATTATAAGACGTTACCCAAAATAATCTAGAAAACGGATGGTCAGCATAGATAATAAGACATGGATCGGATTTAGTTGGATTCGACTCCAATTCTGAAAATCTATAAATAGATTTAGATATATTTTTGTGAATTCAAATCCGGCCCTCAGACATATTTTAAGATCCAAATCCGCACTATGCGGATTCAAAGATCTGACCCGCTCCATTGAGAGCCCTAAGCACCTCCTTGTCTTGGCCCAAGGCATTCTCCCATACGCATGTCATAATGATCTAATCCGTGCATCCGGCAAGCCCCACATAGTGTGGCCACTAATAAAAGGAATATCAGGGCTCTATCCTAATCATCTAACGTGGAACGTCCAAACATTGTGATCTTATGACGGTGGCCCGTTGACTGTTTGATCTACCAAATGAACGATTTCAATTAATTCCATGCAGCCCCGTGTAGCATCTATTATATCTGAGGCACGTTCCTCATTTTGATGTGGGGTCCCACGTCAAAATAGGAGCTATCTATCTAGCTTTCTAAGGGTAAAAAAGGTCCCTTTTCCACTTTTTGGCTCTGTATGTCTAAACGCGACACGCGGCTTGGGATCAAATGGGCCAAGGGTGTGTACTAAGAATAAAGCCCAAGCCCAGTTTAAGGCTGTAATGGGTGGCCCCAGCACTGCTTTGTAAGATCAGCAGCTTACCCCTACAGCTGATCTAAGCAATAGAGAAATGGAGAGCTAGAAACAGATCATGGCCAATTGATTACCTTCAAATGCATTGGTCGAATGGTTAGGATCCTTTGTAATGGAATGGATCGTACGGTGAATATAGCCAAGACTAACTCAAGCCATGCCTATAACTAAGCCTTAACTCCAAATTAGCTAAGACCCTACCTAGCTCTGAAATTTGGCGAAATTCAAGCCAAATCAAAGCTAAATATGAGCCAAATTCAAGGATGAGAAATGTGTACCCTAAAGTCAAACAGCCACTATCCTTCCATTTATTTACACCGTATGCCACTCCTCCAACCAATGAGAGAATGCCACGTGATACTCTTCTCTCCTCCACCAATCACAAGACTCTACAACCCTTTTCACCCTTCAACTTCACCCAAATCACGAAAATGTCACTCCCTCCACCTATAAATACCCCCTCTCTATCCTTGCTTCACGCACACCATCTTCCTCCCTTAAAAAGAGAGAAGGAAAGTTCTCCTAATGCCCTTAGCCTAGCCCAAGTTTCTTACCCCCAACTTAGCCACCCCTTCTCTAGCCTAGCCCTAACCTAACCCTCTTAGCCTAAGCCACCTATCTAACCTAATTTATCATATACAACCAACCTAGCCTAGCTATCTAATCCCCAAGCCATCCATTCTGTGCACATCATCTTCCACACTTTTTCCTTAGCTTCCATTATTCAAAACCACCCATTTAAAACCACCTAACCAAAGCCACCCATACCAAAACCACCTAACTATCAAAACCACTATTCTAAACCATCTAAGTCATCCAAACAATCTAAATCAATCGAAGCCACCTATCAAGCCTATCTAACCCAATTAGTTGATCTAAGCAGTTCATTGAAATTCTAGTTGATCCAAGCCATTCATTTAAGCTCTATATCATGCCTAAGCTAATTTGACTCACTCAAAGCCATTACTCAACTAATACAAGTTGTCTCAATAGTCTATATCTTGTGGAGTAAGATCAGGGTTGAAGAATTCGGCCATCTCTTTTATAAAGAGTGTCGAGTTTCTTCTTCAGCCCGGCCTTTAAGTGCATCAGAAAAATTATTGTCTCCCCCTGGTGAGGTCGGCTCGGTTTATCAGCTCGAGTGGGAACACTAAATCCTATGGAATCCGAGATTCGTATATTTCCCTCACAGCATTCAGCTCTTCCTAGGTAATCTGCGAGACCACGCAATCTAACTAAAAAGGCTCCTTATGAGCCGTCGCATTTCCAGCTACCGACTCAGGGAGTTCAGATTCCCCTTCATTCACAGGATCTGTTGTCCTAGAATGGGATTCCCTAGGGCCCATCTCCGGGGGGGCCATTGAAGGTAGGTCCGACTCAGAATCTTCGAACCCCACTTTAGGAATCGCGTCAGAGCATGAGGTCTCCAACATGGTACAATAAAAGACGCTAAGAAGAAAATGAAATCTTCTAAAGGTTGAAAGAGCATACCACGAGTACTGGTACACTGGCCTGAGAAGGAAGATCAGAAAAGGAAGAAAGGAGAAATTCGAGAGTCCGAGAGTTAGAGAGATGGAGATTTCTGATTTTTCGCTAAGTCTTGAGTTTTATATTCAAAAGGCTCCTTCACATTTAATGCAGAGGCCCCATGTTGCAATTTCTGACTTGATCGTACAAAAAGTAACGCATGACATCGACACGTGGCGACTCTCAGTTCAGCAATACTCTGCGGGCGCTATTGCACCGTATGAGCGAATGATGGTGTCTCGATATTTCAAACGATACATGCCGCCTTCCCGCCAGCCTAAATGACAGCGGTACAGCTGTCAAAACCTAAAGTGATCAGGTCAGCTTATCTTCTTCAGCAAGTTACTCCCGAGTCAGACGAGCTAAACTCAAGAGTAGGGGGCTTCTGTTACAAGTAAAATACGAGCTAACCTCGGGTCGGACTTGACCGACCTGAAGATAGGTCGGAATCATCCAATCTGACCTGGAGACTGACTCCCAGACTTCATCAAAGAACCAACCTCGGTCATGAGACGACCTGAACCTTATCATTACAATCCTATAATCTTAGGCTTACGCTAAGATAATAGGAGAGAGATTCAGAGAATCATCAACTGGTGCGTAAATGCCTCCAGCAACTACGACTGGTCCCCGGCCCCTCCCTTAGCCGTTGTTTATCCTTGTAGGTTTCAAAAAGATATCAGAGTCTCTCTCCATCTTGTGAGATCGATCATCAACCTCACCTCGTTCGTTATTAAAATCTCAACAACAACACTAAGCATAAAAATACCTTTCAAAGAAACTAATAAAAAATATATTGGAAATGATATTAATGAAATAGCATCCGCTATAAATGTGATTTTCTTGTCTCTATCCTAATAATAGACTTCGGAGAGACCATTGACTAGTTAATATGTTTCTTTTTTTCACTCTTTCTTTATAAATTTTTTTTTATTTCATTTTCATTTTCATTTATGATTATTTTACAGTCTGCACTCAAACAGTGTTATATTAAGCTAAAATCTAAGATAGTGAAAAAAAATTAGGCTCATGAGCTTCTTCTTCTTCTTCTTCTTCTTCTTGGGTTAATTCACACACACAATTGTTAGCACACCCACCCACCCCTATTAGTCACATCACAATGTTAGCTACCCCCACCATGGGAATCGATACCATGACCTCAGTGTTGAAACGAGGCTATCTTCACTCAGTCAGCCACTTAAGCTATGGACCTGGGTGTAGGTTCATGAGCTTTAAGAGAGGAAACACAACTTAATTAGGTAATATTATCACCCATGCACGATACACATTATGTAATTGAGATAAAAGAGGATGCTGAGTTGCTTATTTCGTGCTTGAAATTGAAATGGTTACTAACATCACATAAAATTTGGAGGTGACAAATTTTTTCAGTCTGCATTGACTTTTGAGTATTTTGCTTATAGAGATTCATGTTAGTATGGCACAGTTGTTTATTATAATAATTATATTAAACTACAAGTAAATATCAGATGCTTCTAGGGTTATATATGAAGTATTGAAAGAAATATCACAAAGTCAAGAAAAAAACCATCAGGTTTACAAAGAAGATAATGATCAAATCTTAAATAAAGTATTAACTGTGTAGATTACAAAAGCTGCCTGGCGGGAGAAATTTACATAACTTGTTAAAATTTTGCTAGTTCAACATTTTGTGTGAGTTTCCCATTCAAGGTATCTTTTGTAATCTCCCCAATTGATACTTTCTTTAGAATTTCATCATCGTCTATTTTTTAAACCCGCTATTTTTTCTCCCAACTTTATAACATTTCTTTTAATACTTCATATATGGCCATAAAACCATCGAGTATTTACATGTAGTTTAATATAATTATTACAGTAAACAATTGTGCTATACTAACATTAATATAATTAACTAAAATACTCACTCAAAAGTCAATGCAGATTGAAAAAATTAGACACCTCCAAAATTTATGTTGGACATTAGTAACCATTTCAATTTCATGCACGAAATAAGCAACCCAGCCTCCTTCTTTATAGCAATTATATAAAGTGCACCATGCATGGGTGATATCATTAACTAATTAAGTTGCACCTCCTTTTTTGTCGCTCATGAGTAAGAATTTTCTTTATTATCTTAGATTTTAGCTTAATACAACATTGTTTGAGCACAGACTGTAAAACAATAATAAATTTTAAAAAATTAAAAAAGACATGTGGAAAAAAAGAAACATATTAGTCAGTCAACAGTCTCTCCAAAGCCTAGTCTTAAGACAGGGACAAGAAAATCACCTTGACAGCATATGATATTTCACTGATATCATCTCCAATCTATTCCTTATTAGTTCCTTCGAATGCTATTTTTATGCTTACAATGCTAAAAATTATACCAATTTTATCTTGAGCTTAATTAATCTTGTAGCTATTTCAACTGAAGCACAAAGAATGATTAAATGAAATCTTTTAGAATTAATAATAGCTTCTCTCCAATAATAAATTGAAATGGCATTAAGAAGAATTCATTTGATCCATTTTTAGCCGTTCTTGTGACAACATCAACACCTTACTAAAAAAGAAGTGGAATACAGATTACAAACCAGAAGATATTAAGACCCTATGATTTTACATAAAATTATTATGTAAGTGGTAAATATAAACTTTATTGAAACAAAGAAACAATTAATAGCTTGGTTGAACACAAAATAATGCCAAGATAGTCAAGCAATGTGATTGAGAATTTTTTTAATACTACTTTGGAACCATCCTTGTAACATTATTGGAAACTTCTTAAAAAGATGGAGTATCGCTTGCAAAAGCAAAAACTATTGAGAACCTCTCTATGATTAAAACAATAGGACTCGTGGGCAGAAATGATTACATATACTACATATGTAGCCGCATGTGTTCATACATAAACATGTTAATGGACACAGATTAGCATGTAAGTCTTGGTTATGACTATATACTGCATAGTTTATGTTACCTAGTCAGGAATAAACAAGCTCGGTTGTGTTAAGTGTCAGCAGGATTGGATAATTGAATATTTTCATTTTTAATATTCAAATGTCTCCAATCTAATAAATAATCAAATAGGTATAATTTTTTGTTCATGATATATCTAAACCAAGAGATTGTGAACAACAATTTTCCGCACCTGCACTTTGTATTTGCCTATGTGGGTTACCTAGTATATTTGATATAGTTGACTTGAAGTCACCACTAGCTAACTAACTCAAAATTTTACAGTCGGCTAAAGAGTCCGGAGACTCCTTGCTTTATAATGACTCATGCTATTGATTTGTAACTTGGTGATTCTGAGTAAGGGACCTTGGTTAAAGAGAGGAAATGGTTGGGCACCCTCTTGTTAGTGCACGTATTTGTCAATGATGTGAGCTAAGATGTCTTGAGTCAAATGAGCCTCCATTAGAAGACTATTGAAGACTGAAGACTTGAATTATCAACGAATAAAGATACAAGTAAACATGAGATGCCTTGGTAAACTTAGCCTAGACTCCTTTAATTCTAAAATAATCAACCTCTAGATGATCCATTCCTAATAGGAAAGTCTTATTTGATCATCCAAAGCCTTAGGATTTCATTTAAACATGTTAGTTATGCTTTAGAGGAAATTCAGTGTCCTTCGATCTGACTGAACCCCTATTCAGTCTGATCGAAAGTGGCCAAAATGGTCAACAAGCAATTAACAAAATCAGGGGATTCGGCCCTACAGTGACCTATCTTCAGCTGGCTTCGGTGGCACTGAAGTGCACTTTCTGTTTGATCGAAATAAACCAAAATAGGTCAGTGAGTTTTTTTTTTTTTTTTTTTTTTAAATCTATGTAATTTGGCTCCAACCAGACTGTCCTTCAGCTGACTTCAGTGTGACCGGAGATCATGTTTGATGCGACCAAACGCACCAAAGATTAATTATTATAGATCCATTGGAGCCTTTTCTCTCTATATATTTTGTAATCGGATCTTTGTGTAGATGATGATTTTGAGTGAGTTAGAAGCCCTAATATATCCCAATCCTTCATAATTTCTAGGATCTTACCCAAAGGGATCCATGCTCTCTTCCTTGTGATTATTCACACTAATGAGCATTACAAGCTCTATTTAGGGAAAAACACGAGTTCTTACATTCTCTAGAGTTTAGACTTGATTTCATAGGTAAACCATTTGTCTAAACATTAAAAAAAAAATGCCCCATCTAGTTAAATTCCTAATTAGAACAAACTATCCATTAGTTGTAGGGATTCAACCATCATCCTCCTTTTGCCTTGGTCACCTTATCAGAGCAATACATACAATGCAAACCGATCGTTTAAGACCGAAAAAGATCGACATCAAAGTTTGGGGGGGCAATTGAGTAGCCAATTCAAGTACAAGAGAGCATTGAAGAAGCAACTCAAGAAGACGCATGGTGGACCCCACCTCGCTTGGTAGCACCGAGAACTTTTTCCACAAAATTCACATCCCTACGACTTTGTGCTGTGCACACGGCTTAGGTGGTGTGTTGCTGTCACCAAGTTATGTGGGCCCTACCGTGATGTATGTGTTATATCAACAATGTCTATCCATCTTGAGAGATTATTGTAGGGCATGAGTTAAAACATGAGGTAGATCCGAAGTTCAAATGAATCACACCACAGGGTGTAATGGGGACAATAATTCTCACCGTTGAAACCTTCTTAGGGTCCACCATGATGTTTATTTGCCATCCAAACTGTTCATAAGGTCACCCACCCTGGATGAAGGAGAATCGCAACTATAAGCTTAGTCCAAAACTTTTGTGGCACTTAAGAAGTTCTCAATGATAGGCGTTAAATCCTCATCATCCTGTAGGCCATACCACAAGAAACAGTAGGGATTAAATGCCAGGCGGTAACAGAATTTTTGTATCAGATGATATTTGTGTCATATAAAAATCATGTTCAGCTCCAAGAAGGTTTCAATGGTGGACGCTGCTGTTCCCAATGTTTTGTTGGTGTGGCCCACCTGAGTTTGGGATTTGCCTAATTTTTTTAATACTGTCCTATTGTAGTCTTTTAGAACAGATGAATAGAGTGGATTTTTCAGGGACATGTCTGTGGACCCCACACAGCTCGGTGTGATAGGTAATCCGCTTCCTGGAGTTTCTTCCCGTGAATATAAGCGAAATGCGTGGTGTACCTGCACCACTGACTGGGCCTCACCACACAAAGCAACAGGACATTGACGCCAAGCTTGATCCAAAACTTCAGTAGCCCCCAAGAAGTTTTGGATGGTAAGCGTGCATGCGTGGTGTACCCGCACCACCCACTTCGGTGGTGTGTTGACGTGACCAATTCTTTGGGCCTCACTATAATGCATGTGTTATATCCACACCATTCATCTCATTTGGCGACATCATTTTAGGATGAGAGCCTAAAAATCATAGAGATCCAAAGCTCAACTGGGCCTCACCACACAAAGCAACAGGACATTGACGGCAAGTTTGATCCAAAACTTTTGTAGCCCCCAGGAAGTTTTGGATGGTAAGAGTGCATGCATGGTGTACCCGCACCACCGACTTCAGTGGTGTGTTGATGTGACCAATTCTTTAGGCCTCACTATAATGTATTTGTTATATCCACACCGTCCATCACATTTGGCGAGATCATTTTAGAATGGGAGCCTGAAAATCATAGAGATCCAAAGCTCGATTGGGCCTCACCACACAAAGCAATAGGACATTGACGCCAAGCTAGATCCAAAACTTTTGTAGCACCCAAGAAGTTTTGGATGGTAAGCGTGCAATCCCCAATGCTTTATGGTGTGATCCACTTGAGCTTTGGATCTTCCTCTTCTTTGGAATTATGCCCTAAAATGATCTCACTAAATGGACGGACGGTTTGGATATAACGCAGACAACTTGGTGGGGCCCACAGAACTTGGTGATGCCAACGCAATCCGCTGTCCTTCTTCTTTTTTTTTCTTTTTTCTTCTTTCTCTGCTCATGCCGACATTCCCAAGATGTTGTATACGGTTCTTCTCGAGGATAAAACGCTCCACAAGAGGTCTCGGTCTTGAAAGCCACCACTGGGTGCATTGCATGACCACTGGCTGGGTGTGTGGCGCGATTGATAACCCTACACAAAAATACCATTTACCATATATATATATATATATATATATATATATATATATATATATATATATATATATAACCCTACATACATGAAAAAGACAACGGGAAAAAGGTATTATGCGCTGTACCTCATGGGAATTTCCCATGAGGTCAAGCTGTGTGGGCCCTACTGTGACTGTTGATGGAAATCCACACCATGCATTTGATGGGTCCCCTATTGGTTATGGGATATCCGAAAAATCAACGGTATCCGAAACTCAAGTGGGCATAACAACTGAAAACTGTAAAATCATGCCTACAACATCTAAAATCACTTGTTGGGGTTCACCTTAGTTTTGCATATGGTTGAAACTTAGTGTGAACTCTTTCTTAAGTGGGAAACGCATAATAGATGGTTTAGATTTCTCAAAAACATCTCAATAGATCCTGTAAACTATCATAAGGGTTTCAATGGGTGGATATCCACTCTTAACAGTTGTCTATGTTGTGGCCACCCAAATCATGTATTGTCCTGAATTTTAAGAGCCCAAAATTATCTGGTAAAATGGATGGACGGACCTACCCGCTGTCACTTTTGTGAGAAATTCCCCTTGTACATCCGTTTTGCCGGTTGATGTTAGGAAACGGACCGAAAATGAGGCAGATCAAAACTCACATTGGCCGCACAATAGGAAACATTGAGGATTGAATGTCCACCGTTGATACATTCACGGGAGCACAAAAGTTTTTGGATCATGCTAATATTTTTGCGTTTTCAGTGATCATAGTAGGGTGACCTTTTGAACGGTTTTGATGGCCTATGCGGTGGACCTTGGGAGGTTTCCCCTACACTTTCCGCTGTTGTGTGGCCCTCTTGAGTTTTGGATCCGCCTCAATCTTGAGCTCATGTCCTAACGTGAGCTGGAACAGCGCATGTACGGAGTGGATTTCTTACAAACTTCACTGTGGCCCCACTTAGCTTCTGATCGCAGTATGAACAGAAAAACTGAAACTTTTAGCCAGATGCTAAGAACTTACGTGGTCGATACGAATGTTTCAATGGTGGTCCCACTGTTTCCTCTGATGTGGCCCACTTGAGTTTTGTATCTGCCTATTTTTTGTTGCATGTCTGAGCAGGCAAAACGGATGGACGGGGTGGATTTATTACAAACATCACGGTGGACCCCACCTAGCAGGAAATCCACGTCCCTTACTCCGGCGCGGCAAAGTTTTATTGGGAAAGACCCGTGTGGGTCGCACGTGTAACCCCTCACCCTAGGAGCACGGCTTCGGTGGATACCCAGATTCACTGAGGTGGGTGGGACCCAGACTGTGGCGCCCACCGTGATGTATTTGACTACATCCATGCCGTCCATCCGTATTGAAAGCTCATTTTAGTACAGGAAACAGTGGTAATTGACCATTAAAAACTTCTTGTGGGCCACAAAAGATTTGAATCTAGATGATATTTGTGTGGTCTCTTCATCTAGTCTTTTTTACCTTATCAACAGGCCGGACGGCAAATAAACATTCTGGTGGAATCCATGAAGTTTTTAATGGTGTGGATTCAATCATGACTGTTTCCTATGGTATGGTCCACCTAAGATTTGGGTCAGCTTCGTTTTTTGTATTCATATCCTAAAATGAGCAGTGAAAATGGTTGGACAGTGTGGATTTAAGTAACATACACCACTGTAAGCCCCACAGTCAGGGTCCCACCCACCTTGGTGGATCCAGATCCACCAAAGCTGCGCCCCGTCGTTACCCCTTATTAGATTCTGTTTAGATTTAGTGAAATGATAGGAATGGGAAATGAAGTAGGATTTTTTGAGAAACTAGCTTTCTCCTATTTGTAAACACTAAAATTATAGAAAAGAAAAGGAAATTTAGTTTTACACAAGCTAAATTTCTTTCAAAATTGTTTTTCTATTTTCTTACCTACCCCCTAAGAAATCAAGTTTCCTTTCCTTGCATTTTCTCTTTAGTGATGGCCCACCTTAATGTATGTTATCTATATCCACGTTGTCCATACTTTTTTTTAGATCATTTTAGTGCATGAACCCTAGAAGTGAAGCAAATCCAAATATTAGGTGGACCATACTACAAGAAACAGTGGTGATTGAACACTCCAACATTAAAAACTTCCTAGGGCCAACCATAATGTTTATTTTCCATCCAAACTATGGACAAGGTCACATAATCTTGGATGAAGATAAAAGCCAAATATCACCATGATCCAAAACTTTTGTAGCCCACAAGAAGTTTTTAATGATCAGTAACCATTATTTCCTATTGCATGGTTCACGTAGGATTTTGATCTTTTTTTTTTTTGGAACTATGCCCTAAAGTGATATGAAAAAAACTGATGGATGGCGTAGATATAGAATAACATCGAAGTGGGCCCCACAATAAAGGCCTCACCGTCTTAGGTGAGGCTAGGGTGGCATCTAACGCGCTTCATATTTTCATTGGTAACCCTCGTCACTGCAAGTCGGTGTTGAAAAAATTATGGGCTTATCATGATGCATGTTAGGGCATGAATCCAAAAGTGAGGTAGATCCAAATCTTAGGTAGACTACACCATAGAAAGTTTTCAAAGGTGGGCATTCAACTATCATTGTTTAGCATTGTATGGTCCATATGATATTTGGATATGTTTCATTTTATGCTAATACTCTAAAATGAGCAGGTAAAATGGATGGACGGTGTGTATAAAACACATACACCATGGTGGGGTCCAAATAATTTTTTATTTTCCAAATATATGATTTTGAAATAGACCATAATTTTTTTTTTTTTTTGAGAAAATGTTGTTTACAAACAAACACGAGAAATAATATTTCCTTTCTCACACTTTCACTTTCGTGGAAATTAGGTTTTAAAATTTCCTTTCCCAGGCCCGTAGGGAATAGGGAGAGATTTTTGAAATCTCCGTCCGTACCTTTTCACTTCCTCTACGCAGGTTCCTCTCTCTCCAACAGCTTACGCATCCCATCTCCCTCTCTCCATCTCCGCTCCAACCGAACGTACCCATACAGCGGTGGCCATTGCAGCAGGTATCTCTCCCTCCCTCTCCAACGTTGATCGTCCAAACCCTAATCAGGAATTTGGAATGGTATATGTATGTGGGGATTTTCGTTTTTCAATTAGGGTTTTGCAGATTTGAACGTCGAAATCCATAATCAGGAGTCTTCACTAATTAGGATGGTGGGCATTCAACTATCATTGTTTACCATTGTATGGTCCATATGATATTTGGATATGTTTCATTTTTATGCTAATGCTCTAAAATGAGCAGGTAAAATGGATGGACGGTGTGTATAAAACGCATACACCATGGTGGGGTCCAAATAATTTTTTATTTTGCCAAATATATGATTTGAAAATAGAACACAATTTTTTTTTTTTTAAGAAAATGTTGTTTACAAACAAACACGAGAAATAATATTTCCTTTCTCACACTTTCACTTTCGTGGAAGTAAGGTTTTAAAATTTCCTTTCCCAGGCCCGTAGGGAATAGGGAGAGATTTTTGAAATCTCCGTCCGTACCTTTTCACTTCCTCTCCGCACGTTCCTCTCTCTCCAACAGCTTACGCATCCCATCTCCCTCTCTCCATCTCCGCTCCAACCGAACTTACCCATACAGCGGCGGCCATTGCAGCAGGTATCTCTCCCTCCCTCTCCAACGTTGATTGTCCAAACCCTAATCAGGGATTTGCAATGGTATATGTATGTGGGGATTTTCGTTTTTCAATTAGGGTTTTGCCGATTTGAACGTCGAAATCCATAATCAGGAGTCTTCAAATTTGAATCCCTAATTAGGATGTTTTGCAGATTTGCAATGCTGTGCGAGCCGGTGTTCATGGTTCCAAGGCTGACAGAAAGCACTACGGCCCATTCAATGCGGTGACTGTTTTCCTAGCTGCTTGAGAAGTCCTACCAAACACAATTTGGAGGTACTTAACTTCCAAATTAAGTATGCTAGTTTAGATGTATCAGGTCACTCATCATCCCATATATACACATTGTATATCTCACTTCATATGTACACAAAAAACACATAAGACCACCAGAATTATGTTCTTGTTGCTGAACTCCAGTATCAACACTAATATGGCAAGGATGGCAAATTAAGAACTGAGAAAGCTCCCACTATTCAATGGCCCCACGTACAGCAAGCTCCAGCAGATGTATAATAAGACCGATGAGGTAGATAGGCAGCAGTGCTAGGAAAAACATAACCTGCCTGCAGGAAAAACACATGCACAATTCAACATGGCAATTTCTATTTCCAAAGAATCAGGAAGAAATGCATGGAAAAATAGGGTATCTTCAAAACGTGGTTATGTTGTAGAGAATTCAACAAAACACACACAATCCCACAGACCAAACTGCAATCTTTTGGTTCCTGTGAGAAAAATCAAGGGAGGTAACACGTCCCACCATTAAAATTGCATCTATTAGGTTCTGTGAGATCAATCAAGAGAGGTAACGCGTCCCACCATTCAAATTACAATCTATTAGGTTCTGTGAGAAAGATGAAGTCAGGTAACAAATTCCACCACTGAAATTGCAATTGAATTAGGTTCTGTGAGACTTCCCACCATTCAAATACTAGAATCAAGAGATAACAAATCATGGGAGGTAACACATCCCACCACTCAAATGCTGGAATCTGATTTTTCAGAGTTCGGACTGCAGTGGAAGCATTTGCAGCTGTAGATCAAAGAGATTGGGATTGAAATAGGAGATCCTTCCCTCTTTGATTGGGATTGAAATAGGAGATCCTCCCCCCCCCCTCCCGCCTTTTATGAGATCAAAGATGAGATTGTTTTGTATATGCTTGGCTTTTTGTATTAGAGAGATGCTGATGTTTGTTGATGTTATACTAATACAAGACTAGTTGATACTATCAGCTTCTTTTTTGTTTCTTCTTCTTTATTCTTCCTTTTTTTTTTTTTTTTTGAATTTTACTTGATATGAAGACGTGGGTAATTTACCTATTTGGGTACTTGAAAACAATTTTCTATTTGAGTTCTAAACCATCAAAGCTACAAATTATAATTTAGGAAATCATTTAACAAAAAATAAATATTCATGTAATTAAAAAATTGTTCTACAATGAGAAATAAGCAACTTTATTTTAACACCATTTGGATAAAATAAAATAAAAACTACTTCAAGGAAAAAAAGTCCCCAATTAGAGATTCGAATTTGAAGACTCCTAATTAGGGATTTCGAAATTCAAATATGCAAAACCCTAATTAGGGATTTCAAAATTCAAATATGCAAAACCCTAATTAGGGATTGAAAAATGAAGACCCCTAAATATATACACCGAGAGAGAGAGAGAGAGAGAGAGAGAGAGAGAGAGAGAGAGAGAGAGAGAGAGAGCCCACAACTGGAGTGGCCGAAGTTGTGTGGGTAGGTTCAGTCGGACCGCAGATAGAGATAGATGTGATGTGTGGGCTGTTGGAGAGAGAGAGAGAGAGAGAGAGAGAGAGAGAGAGAGAGAGAGAGAGAGAGAGAGAGTTTGTGCGGAGGGAGATTTCGAAACCACTCCCTAACCGCATTAGCCTCAGGGCCGTTACACCTGCAACCCCACGCAGATATCTCCCCAATAAAATGTTGCCAGATGGGGGTAACAGCTTAGTGGCTGTTATCCGTGTAACACCTAATCCGCGCCACTGTAAATAACACTCCGCCTCTTATGCTCTCTCTCTCTCTCTCTCTCTCTCTCTCTCTCTCTCTCTCTCTCTCATCTTCTTTTCCCTGTCCCCTTCAATTGCAATTGCCATCATTGGGGAGAATTTTCCAGTTTCTATCCCATCTGATTCGGATTCTTCGGCGCTTCAGTTCTAGGGTTTCAGAGGACATCAAACTCACCTTCGAATCTTTAGGTATTCCTTTCAAGGGTTTCTTTTTCTTCAATATTTTGCCATCCATTTGAATCTCTCTTTAGTTTTATCTACTCACTCTCTCTCTCTCTGAAAAATCATCGCATTTTCTGTAGTTCTCACTCCTTTTCAAGAAATTCTTCTTAGGAAGCGTTATCGGATTATCCAATATGATTATAAGTTATTATATGCCAATTCAAGAGAAAAAAGATAAACCTTCTATTCGATTGTGCTTTGAAAAATTAGGTTTTTTGTTTTGGTTTTGTCATCAATTCCGTAGCAGAATGACTGCAAAAAAAAGGGTAGCAGATTGTACTTTTTGTTCTTTCTTTTTAAGGGGTTGTTTGGATGCCTTTAACTTTTTGTAAACAACTTACACCTGAAAGTCTCTTTCAGGGGTAAGTTGTTTACATGGTGCCTGTTTGGATGTAAGGGGTCATTTGGATGCCTGTAAATTGGGCTAGTGGTAAATGAATTGCAGGTAAATGATTTACAGGAAGTGTTTGGATGCTGAAAAGTGGCATTTACAACTTTTAAATGAAAACCTATTGAAAAGCTCTGATTTCATTTCCCTTGAAATGAAATTCAGCCTAATGGCTAGACTTTTGAAATTTGGCTATAAATAGATTAAAACTTAAATAATTTATAGGTTATACAAAAAAGCAACTATTTACCAGTAAGCATATTACGGCTTAAAGCCAAACAGACTAGGCTATAAATAATTTACACTCGTAATTGAATTACCTGCAATTCATTTACCACTTACAAAATTTACAGGCATCCAAACGACCCCTAAGTTGTAAACAATTTACAACTAAACAGATTTTTTTTTTGGGTGTTTGCATTTGGAGGACTCAGATTGCGTAGTGTAGTACACATCATTGACGTCAGTACTATATGCTACCGGAGAAGTTGTGGACCCCTCCATGATGTGTTCTTATCCACGCCATCCATCCATCTTCCTAGCTCATTTTACGGCATGAGCCCAAAATGAGGCAAATCCAAATCTTAGGTGGACCCAGCATTTGAATAATTGGCATCTTTACAAGTTTCGCTGGCTGGGGATACAAAAACATTATCGTTATTGCCGATAACTAGAAATACAGGGAAACATTGGGAGAATGGTGGAATTTTTCAGCGAAATTTCAGGAGATGCTAAAGTAGACATATTTTCATATTTAGGAATAGAAAAATTGCAAAAATGATGCATGCATAATAAGTTTTCATTTAACGGGGGCCTAAAAGCATGTGTTGTTGGCCAAAATGTAGGGAAACATGGAGAAAATAGTGGAATTTTTCAATGAAACTTTAGAAAATGCTAAAATAGACATATTTGCATATTTAGGAATAGAAAAATTGCACATACGATGCATACATAATAAGTTTTCGTTTTATGGAGGCCTAAAGGCATGCGCTATCGGTTGAATTGTAAGAAAACAAGGAGAAAATAGTGGAATTTTTCAGTGAAACTTTAGGAGATGCTAAAATACACATTTGCATATTTTGGAATAAAAGAATTGCAAAAAGGATGCGTACATAATAAGCTTCCAACCATCCCATCGCCATCCATCCGTCCATCGATCCATCCATCAAACCACCCATCCACCTACTCAACCATCCCGTCCTTCAAGGCATCCAACCATCCATTCATCGCTTCCATGCAACCAACCATCCATCCATCTAACCAAGCAACCAACCATCCACACAACCTCCCATCCATCCATCCAACCATCCCATCTAACCATCTATCTATCTCATCCTTCCATCCATACAACCATCCCATCCATCTATCCATCCCAACCAATGTTGTCGAATTGCATATGTGATCATGTGCGATCGCATATGCCTGTGCGCATATGTGACAACATATTTTTTTTTCATTTTTTTTGAAAAATAGAAAAAAGGGAAAATATAGAAAAAATGAAAAAAAGAAAAAGAAAACAGGGGGAGCTTTTCTTACTCCTAAGTTAATAGATAATAGTACAAAACATAAATAACTAATTGTAATATACATGTTTAATTAATAATTATACACTTAGTAAGTACTATACCACTATTAGTCTACTAGTAAGTAGTAAGTAAAAACTAAGAACTATAAGTTTAAGAAGTAAAAAGTAACAAAACTAAGACAAAATGAAGGAGCTATTTATTTATTATTGATTGTAGAACTAATAAAATAATACATTGATATTTAATATTAATTACTAAATAGTAAATGCTATATACACTTATCTATTTACCATTGTGGCAATTGACGCTTCCACTAGGCACACACAACACTACACCAGTCTTGTAGAAGAGAAGAATGTGAGAAAAATAGAAAGAGGGAGAGAATGTAGAGACTATAGAGTAGAGATAGAGAGGGAAAGAGAGAGAAAGAGAATGGAGATAGAGACTAGAGAGGGGGAGAGAGAGAGAGAGAGCTTACACCACGAGAACAAAACAAAAGAAAGAAGAAAAAGGAGAGAGAGGGACTTGAGACTTGAGAGTCTTCACTCTTCTTCAATCTTGATTCTCGAGTCTTGGTAGGTAGGTAGGCTTGGCTCTTTAGTCACTCTTGTAAGTTGTAACTTGTAGTTGTAGTTGTAGCCGTAGGCCGTAGGTAGCCTGTAGGTACTAGGTAGGCTTGTAGCTTGTGGCCTACACTTGAAACAAAATGTAAGAGAAAGATGGGAAAAAATGTATAATATTTATGTAAATGTAGAACTAGAGTCTAGAAGTATAGTAGTAAAGTAGTAATATATATGTATATATAAGTATGTAAGTGTAACTATGTAGGAGACAGCCGAAGAAATGTAAGATTAGAAACTTTAAACTTGAACAATTGATTGAACTTGATTCATTGAATCTTCTTTGGAAAGAAAGATTAGAAAGCCGAAGAAATAAAGAATGTATGAGAGAGAGAGAGAGAGAGAGAGAGAGAGAGAGAGAGTGCTTGAATGTTCAACACTTGAACTTGAATGAATCTTCCTTAAATCTTGAAAGCTGGAACTTGAAAGTGCTTGAATCCTTGATTCTTGAATTCTTGATCTTCAACTTCCAGAGAAGTAGGATACTAGGAATAATGTAAATAATAATAAGAGAGAGAGATTGGTAATTTAGAACCACTTGGAAGTTGGAAACTTGGAATTAAGAGATGTCAGAGAAGGAGAGAGTAAGAGAGTTTGGGGTAAGAATGTTGCAATTGGGTGAGTTTGGAGCCCTTTTTATAAGTAAAAAGTGTTATATGCGATCGCATATGCGATTTCTGTGCATATATGCGAATATGCGATCGCACATGACAACAATGATCCCAACCATCCATCCGTACAACCATTCCATCTAACAATCCATCCATCCATCCAACCATGGTCATATCCACTAATGACCAATGATTTGGTTGGGGAGATATTAGAAATGATTTGGGCGGGGATCATCTTCTGCCCCTCAAATCTAGCCGCTTTCCCAAGTGATGAAGCATGGGGCCAGCCCCATTAAAAGTTTGAACGTAGAAGATTTGTTGGCCTTGGAGATCCAGTGGATGATCCGCTGTTGGATTGAGAGATCCAATAAAAGTTTGAACGTAGAAGATTCTGTCCATCCATTTTGCCAACCCAAAATTGAAGCATATCCAAAACTCAAGTGAACTCCACCAAGGGAACAGTAGGGATAATAATGTCCACCATTGAAATCTTCCTACAGCTTGAAGAGATGTTTACTTTTCATGCATACAACCTGTTCATAATGTTACAGAGACCTGGATGAAGGGTGAACATAAATATCAGCTTGATCCAAAACTTTTGAGCCCCCCAAAAAGTTTTCAATAGTAGATGTTCAATCCTCATTGTTTCCTACAGTGTGATGGACTTGAGATTTGGATATGTTTTTTTTTTTTTTTTTTTTTTTTGACCAAAGAATAAAATTCATTGCTCCTCAAAAGCCACTATACAAACACGGGCCGCAGCCAATTCGGACAACCCAGAGCCAAACAAAAAAGAGCACATGGGCTGCCTATCATAAACCACTAGCAACAAGAAAAGGAAAAGAACCACGCACGCCTCAATTTTGGACACATGCCTTAAAATGAGCTGGCAAAATGGATGGACAGCGTGGATAAAACACATACATCCACGTCTACTTGGTGTTGGGATCACCATGCAATCTGTATCCATATTCACGTGGGTCTCTCACAACGAACAGTGGGCCTTACAGACTACTGTGACTTACAATAGACAGGACTATCATCATCGCCATCGTCTATGCCCAAAATCTCAATTAATTGGGTCAGCTACAAGAATAATTTCCCACATTTCACTTTATCAAGGGCCATAAATGCTTTTAGATCATTGGGCATCCTGTCTATGGAAAGCGGTTTGCTCGGTTGCTCCATGATTCAAAGAAGTTTCCTTTTTGGTGGGGAATGGTTCGTTTTTGGGAAGATCCTTGGTTGGGTGACTGTTTGCTTAGAGAGGCTTTCCCGTCCTTGCCGAGCAGCCGAGGTGGCTCCCGACAAGAATGTTATGGTCGCCGATTGTTTCTCTAGTTTGGAGAGAGGTTTTGTTTGGGCTCCTCCATGCCGAAGAGGTCTTGATGATGAGGAAGTGGAGATGCTTATTAGTCTCTTGGAGAGATTAAAGATTGCGTTGCCCAACGTGTTGGAGGAAGACGTGATGATATGGAGAGACCATAAATCAACATCTTTTTCAGTCCGATCCTTCTATAGGAAATTGTCTGTCTCCCCATCATCCCCTAACCTTAATTTTCGGTTTTGGAGATATGGCTTTTGTGTGGTTGCCTAGTTGGTTGGAAGGAATATGGTGCTTATCGTTGATAACCTTCGTAAGAGAGGAATTGTGCTTCCGAACATTTATCTCCTTTGCATGGCAGATGCTAAGTCGGTGGATCATCTTTTTCTTCATTGTTCTTTTTCGAGAAAGATATGGGAGTTCTTTCTTAAGACCCTCAATGTAGCTTGGGTGATTCCGGCTTCCATCCCTTCCTTTTTGGTCTCCTGGTATGAAGGAGTGGGTAAGGAAGGAAAAGCGGTTTGGCATTTATCGGTTATGGCCTCCTTGTGGGTTATTTGGGGAAAAAGAAATAGGAGATGTTTCGATAACAAATCTGACTCAGTTGATTGCAACTGTCGGAGAGTAGTTTCTCTTATAACCGAGTGGGTGACGGATTTTAAGGATTTGGATCCTTGTAGAATTGTAGCCCGTTTGGGCCTTTAGCTTTGCTGGCTCTTCTTTTTTCACTTATGTTTTTGTTGTATTCTTTCCTGTTTTTGTGGTTCTCTTAATAAATTTTGATTACCTCTAAAAAAAAAACCAACTTAAACCCGACACCCAAGTTTGATTGTTGGCTCTGGTCTGGATCCTCATTATCTGGAATTAAACCCACAGACAATCCATACACTGTTGGATCAAGTATGGGTCTGAAAGATTTACTCTTAACCAAGTTGGATTCGGAACTCATACAAACACATTTGCTGCCTAGTTTCATGTATTCACCTTTTGCTCAGATACTTTGAATGCTTAGATACTTCTGATATGAAAGATGAAACCCAAATCCTTGCAGATATAAAAAACAGAGAGAAACAGTTGTGCCATTGAGAATTTAGGTGAAGCAAAGATACAATACAATGGGCTAATCGGGTTTGTAAGGCAACACTTGTGGAACTTAGGCTCAAAATGCTTTGAATGATTTGACTACTTTCAATCATGTCTATATACAACATGATACATGATTTTCGAAACATTCAACGTTTGAGAGAGAGATACCTGCTGCAATGGCCGTCGCTGTACGGGTAGGTTCGTTGAAGTGGAGATGGAGAGTGAGATGGGATGCGTGAGCTGTTGGGGAGAGGGGGGGTGGGTGAGAGATCTTAGAGGGAGAGTGAGAGAGAGATAAGAGAGAAGAAGGTACGGAGAGGGAGAGAAATCAGAGAGATTTGAGAGGGAGAGAGAAGAAGGTGCGAAGAGGGTAAGAAATCGGAGACGGGGAAAGAAGGTGCGGACGGAGATTTCAAAAATATCTCCATAACGGTGTTAGCCTAGGGGCCATTACACGTGCGACCCACACGGGTGTCTCCCAATAAAACGTTGCCACAAGAGAGTAACACCTAACGGTGGACGCGGATTTCCTAGACACGGATTGCGTCTGACGCCTAGTCAGACGGACGCGGAATGCCGTCCGACCCCTGAACTTTAAGCCGACCATATGTGTTCAAGCCCACCGTGATGTATTTGTTTATCCATGCCGTATAAGATCATGTTAAGGTATGGGATAGGATGGTCAACTAGAGCGTTGGATTTGACACATTTTTGGGCCCATACCTTAACATCATCTTAGAAAAGGAATGGACAACATGGATAAACAGATACATCACGATGGGCCCCCCACACAGATCTGGTCGGACGTTTAAAGGTCTGACGGGGGGTCCTAAGCAATCGGTGTCCACATTTCCTGCTAGGTGGGGTCCACCGTGATGTTTGTAATAAATCCACCCGTCCATCCATTTTGCCTACTCATGACAAAAAATGAGGCAGATCCAAAAGTCAAGTGGGCCGCACCAGAGGAAACAGTGGGGACCGCTATTGAAACATTCTTATGGCCACATAACTTTTAGCATGTGGCTAAGGTTTTTATTTTTTCAGTCCATCCTGCGATAGCTAAGTGAGGGCCATGGTAATATTTGTAACAAATACACCCCATCCATGCGTTGTTCTGCCTCAAATTAGGACATGAGCCCAGGAATGAGGAAGATCCAAAACTCAAGTGGGCCTATCGTTGAGACCTCCCTGGGTCCACCGTGACGTTTATATGCCATCAAAACCGTTCATAAGGTCACTCCTACCAAGATGACTGAAAATGCATGATCTAAAACTTTTATGTTCCTGTGAATGTATGTTTGCAAATTGGATATATTCCTCAGTGAGGGCCGATCTATTGATTGGCCATCGCTTCTCACTTTCTTGAATATTTTTACTTATAAAAATTAAAAATACAAACTGGTTAGTTAGGCAATATGTGGGTTTGAGGCATAGGTTTGCCGTTCAGTCTTTTTTGTTTAATGGATGTATTACTTATGTTGTGTGACTTGCATTTTATGGTATTTAAATGATGTTAGCTCATTTTGGTTATAATTGCACTTTTTTTCCCAACAGCAGATGGTTTAGGCCCCTAAATGGTACTTATTATGCATAGTTGTGCTTTCACTATATTTTGATTCCTAAGTATGTAAACATGTGTATTTTAGCACCTCTTGAATTTTCATTAAAAAATTCCACATTTTCCCAATATTTTCTCACTTAGCGATACTTTTCCAAATATTGTGATAGTGTTGACGATATCGATACATGTTTCCATATGCCCGGGCATTGATACATCTAACAGTACCGAATACTCTGAACATTGCATAGAAGTAGAGTTGAATTTAATATACTTTAATCTTAGTTAGATTCATATTTTGCAAGACATTTTATAGTTGAATAATGTTAGGATTACTATTGGTGAGAGGATTGCACTAATAGCATCAAGCTATGTTCCATAAAGGATTGCTCTGTGTGGTTGAGTTCATTTTGCTCAAGGGCTGGGACTTGTTGAGTTTTACAGGGTGGGAAGTGAATAGTATAGGTGTACAAGGCTGTGGATGGAGTTTGGAGTGGATAATGGAATGGGTGTAGGACTTACATTTGGGTTGAAGGTTGAGATGCTTAGAGGGGTTTGAAACAAAAACAGGGGCTATGGTTGTTGTTTGACAAGGGTATGGATAAGGTTTAGGGGTGAGTTTATGGTAAGGAACTATTTTGGGTATAGATATGGATCATAGAAAGGATTTGGGGCTGATAAAAGGGTTCATGGTTAGGGTTGGTGCTATTTATAGAGGTTGGAGTTCAGTTTGAGTGGGGTACGGTTGCAGGGATTTGGGGAAATAAAGAAGGTAGGTAGTGGGATTGGATTGGAAAGAGAGAAATAAAAAAATTTAAAAAAAAATCAATGCCCCCAGCAGGGTTCACTGACCTTGCTTTGATACCGCTTACATGATACCACTAAATGTAAGCTAGGATCTGAAGCGGGGAGAAACTTGTTGCAATGTAAAATAAATGAAACTACTAGATTTTAGGCCACATACACATCTAGAATAATCCGCAAAGCACTCCCAGGAACTCTATTGAAAACATTACCCACCTCCCGCTACTAGATAGAACATAACCCCACCCACCTTCATCTGCTACCACAAAGAAACATTGCTGCTCGCTTTTAGTTTTATTTATTCAAAAACTTCATTAGACATGAAACCCTGCATATGGCCCAGTGCGATACTTATAATCAGCAATGGAGAAGTTTCTTACTGTGTTCAAATAGCTTCCATATTCACACGACTCCTAGACTAGCAAAATAAAAAAGAAACAATTATAAAATCTGGACTTTCCAAAATAAATATTTTGTATACAACAGCTGTATGGTTGTGTATACTGAGGTATACACCAACCATATGGTACATTTTGTCTCTATTTTCTGTGTGTTCACCACATGCATGCTACCTTAGTATGCATTTCGGGTTTGGGGATTGATTTCCCCATGTCTGGGGTGGGGACTTTGCATCAGTAAGGACTAGCACGTTGATTTCCTTATGGAAAAATGGAGTTCTAAAGATCCCAAGACCTTTGTTAACTGCCCGAGCCTTGGCTCTATTTGTATCTCGTCAACCAGCTGACATATCATGGTTTCATGCGGCCTTGGTTTCTCTGTTTGCAATAATATTTTTAGAATAGCTTCAGAAATTATCACAACAGCATCCATAGAAGTATCTTGTTTCTCTTTTTGGAGTCTCCTTCAACAGTAATACTTTAAAGCAAAAAGGACGGTCTAAAGATCCTAAGACCTTCCTAGCTGCCCAGGCCTCTGCTGTATTTTTATTTCCTCAACAGTCCCTGTGATTTCTGGGATTCTCTGTAAATGTATTTCTTGATTGTCAGGCTTAGTTTTGGATCATGAATTCATGATTGCATTAACTGTGGGTTCCTACTACATTTTCAAGTTACTGTTTCTCTAGATGATTTTGGCACAATCATGTGCTTGAAAAAATGATCTGGTAATTTGGTGCAGACTTTTTCCTTATCTTTTGTAATTCTGAAGGTTGGGAAGAAGAGTCATTTCTAATAATTTCTAAAATATGTGCATACAGGAGCATAAGGTCAGATAACATACTTGCCCATTTTGAAACTTCAAGCAACAATTGTAATGACAGTGAGAAGAAAAAAGTTGCGTAGGAAGCAACTCAAGGAGAAAGGAGAGAATGAGGAGAGCTTTAGCAATTGGGCTGAACTTCCAGAGGTTCTCCTTGAGACGGTCCTGGAACGGCTGCCCCTGCTTGATGCACTCGTCTTTGGTGGCGTTTGCGAGTCTTGGAGAAAGGTTTTAACAGAGAGAAACTGTCAGAACATATGTGGCTTGCCATGGCTTATGCAATGTGGTAAAAATAACAGTGAAAATAGAACTTGCCTAAGTGTTGTGGAGAACAAGTTTCGGGAGATGAAGCTTCCCAAGGCTTTCGGGAAATACTGTTGGGGATCTTTTCAGGATTGGTTGATAGTTGCGGACACTAGTTTGAGAATAAAAAATGAAATTAGTTTCTTAAATCCATTCTCGAATGCTGAGGTCCATCTTCCAAAGGTGAGCAATTGTTATTGCCACATTGTTCTATCATCGCCACCGACTGAAAAAGACTGTGTCGTCATGCTGGTAGCTCGCTATAGTAAGAATCTTAAGTTCTGGAGTTCAGAAGCTCAAAAATGGTGCTGCTTTTATTTTGATGGCCCACGTTATACGGATGCAGTCTTCTACAAGGGATGTTTTTATCTTTTGACCTCCGATTACAACCTTGAGGTTATTGATGCTGCGAGTATTGCGAGTAATGAAGTTGTGAGTGATCGTCGAATCCTACAGTTAGGAATCGAAGAGATATCAAAGGGTACTCGTTCACGAAAGTATCTGGTGGAGTCGTGCGGGGAGCTGTTACTGGTTTGTCGTTTTTTTCAGGATGAGCCTTGCTATCTTATAAGTGGGTTTCAGGTTTTTAGGCTGGACATATGCCAGGCACTTTGGAAAAGGGTGGAAAACATCGGTGATCGAAATCTGTATATAGGCAAATGTTGCTCTAGATCGTTTTCTGCAACTGAACTAGGAATCAAGAGCAACTGCATTTATTTTTCGAATGATTCACGGGTTTTCAACACTTGTGAGTGGAATCACAAGTTTAGCGCCTCCAGTTTGGATAACTTAGGCGTCTTTAGTTTGGAGGATGAATGTTTCCTTACATCTTACTGTGGGTCCCATCCGGATTCGTGGGCACCCATTTGGATCACGGCGCCACTTGAATGGTACATGAGCAATCCAAACTTATGACGGGCGAGTGTTTTTTGGTGCCCTACGGTAGTGTGTACTGTGGGGGTGAGATTTTAAACTTTTTATTTATTTGTTTGTTTATTGGCATGATGTATTAGATATTTAAATGTCCATTCATCCTGATTGTCGTAATATGAACATAAAATATTCAGTGGTACTGCATTCTCTTTTGATCTTGATTGTTGTAATATGGACGCAATTAGCTTGGGAGTTTTCTAGTCGTCTGATAAGTGGCATGCAGTGTCTCACAAATATATCGATTAGGAAAGAAATACTGTGGAGTAGTTTACTGTTAATGGAAGAAAAAAAAAGTGCAGATATGGCATATAATATCTTATGATCTGAGCCATTTTGGGGGCATCCCCCATCCATCCATGGTTGGGTCCATCAAATCAGCAAACTGGACTAGCAAGAATGAGAAATGGCATAGCTGGGTCCATCAAATCAGCATTCGGGACGAGCACAAATGAGAAATGGACACGCCTTTAGGATCCAACCATCTTAACCCTTTTGAGTGGTGGCTTGAAAGCAGGGCTCATAAAATAGGTTTGGATAACTCAGGAGTGGATGCCAATTCCCTGGATACAGCGATCTGATTTTTTCAGCTTATTTGAGCACATGATACCAAAAATGAAGCAGATACAAATCTCAGGTGGACCATGCCACTGGAAACAGTGGTCATTGAACGCCCACCGTTAAAAACTTCCTTAGTGGCCACAGACTTGGATGAAGGGAAAACACATCAGCTTGATCCAAAACTTTTGTGGCCACAAATTTTTTTTGTAAGGGTTAATCACCGTTTTTTCTTGTGTGGTTCACCTGAGACTTAGGGCTCGTTTGGCCTCTCTACTCTAATTCAATAAGAGCTTTTTGAATAAGAGCTACTTCAATAAGTCCTTTTTATTCTAGCTCTGTTTTAAATAAGCTCTTTTGGTAAAATCTCCAAAAAAAGCTCTTATATAAAATAAGAATGTTTGGTAAAACTTTCAGATAAGAGCTTTTTCTAAGGGTAGTTGATGTCATTTTTTAAGATTACAACAACTTTAATACAAGAGCAATCCAAATGGTTTTTTTGGTGGACTGTCCATCATGTGGGGCCCAACATCATTCTTAATTGTTCTTTATGTGGAGCCCCTCAATGTCTACTACCCATCACCCATCACGTGGACTCGACATTTGATGTGTTCATAGTGCGGGCCCTACCTTTAAAGTGGATTGTCCATCACGTGGGGCCCACTTTTGATATCCACCATTCATCATGTGGAGTGCACCTTCTGTGAATCATCCATCATACGACCCACTTTGGATATGGGTCATCCATCATGAGAGACCTTGGATGTGGACCGTCCATTAGGTGGGGCCCACTTGATGTGAATTGTCCATTACTAGGGGCCACACTTTTATGTGGGCTATCTATCATGTGAAGCCCGCTCCGTCCATTATGTGGGCTCACCTTGATGTGGACCATTCATTGTGTGGGGCCCCACCTTCATTATGTGTCGTTCATCATGTGGGCCCATCTTTGATATCAACTGACCATCATGTGGGCCCACCTTCAATGACCATCATTCATCATATGGGTCCCACCTTTGACATGGATTGTCCATCAAATGGGACCCACTTGATGCGCATGTTCCGTCATGTTGGGCCACACTTTGATGCGGGTCATCTATCACGTGGGGCCTGCCTTTGATGTGAACCTTTATTTGCGTGGGCCCACCTTGATGTGGGGCCCCACTTTAATATGAGTCATTCATCATGAGGGGCCCATCTTTGATGTCCACCCTCCATCATGTGGGTCCCACCTTTGTTGTGGACCACTATCATGTGGGGCCCACTTGATGTGGATAGTCCATCATGTGGGACCCACCTTTGATGTCCACCATCCATCATGTAGGCCCCACCTTGGCTGTGGACCGTCCATCATGTGGCGCCCAACCTTTAATATGGGTCATTCATCATGTAGGCCCACCTTTAATGTCAACCTTTCATCATGTGGTCTCACATTCAATGTCCACCATCCATCATGTGGGTCCTACCTTTGATGTGGAACATCCATCATGTGGGTCCCATATTTGTTGTTGACCATCTATCATGTGGGGCCCACTTAATGTCGATAGTCCATCATGTGGGACCCACCTTTGATGTCCACCTTCCATCATGTAGGTCCCACCTTTGCCATGGACCACCCATCATGTGGGGCTCAACCTTCAATATGGGTCATTCATCATGCGGGCCAACCGTTAATGTCAATCTTCTATCATGTGGTCCCACATTTAATGTCCACCATCCATCATGTGAGTCCCACCTTTGATGTGGACCATCATCGGGTATCATCATACGGGGCCACACTTTGAAGCACATCATCCATAATGTGGGGCTCACCTTTGATGTGACCATGCATTATATAGGCTCACCTTTGATATGGTTCATTTATCATGTGAGGCCCACCTTCATTATGGGTTGTTCATCATGTGGGCCTTTCGTGAAGAAATTGTAAAGAAAAAAGAAAAGGGTAAGATGAGAATTACTTGAAAAGTTTAAGGGTAAACTTGTCCAAAAATTAGTCTAAAATGTCTACTTGCTTAAGCCAAATAAGCAACGTTTCAAAAAGTAACCCCTCCCCAATTTATTAAATCAGAGCTTATTTGCTACTTTCTAGGAAGATAAGCACTTCATTAGACTTTTACCAAACGGTCTAAAAGCTTTTTTTTTTAGAAATAAGCCAATAAACTCTTATGTGTAGAGATGCCAAACATCCCCCTTAGATCTGCTTCATTTTTGGGCCCATGCTCTAAAATGAGCTGTCAAACAGATAGATGGCAGAGATAAACAACACATACCAGGTTCCCACCCACAGCCCTTGATCCGGGGTTGCAGCTAAGTCATGTTCCTCGGGAATTCAGTCATTGAAATCAGGTGGTTGTTCTTGATAACCCAAACTGTTTACGGTGATGGGGCTCAGGTCATGATCAGTACGACCATTTCCCAGCAAAATCAGTACGATGGGAAAACCCAAATATCAATGCGAAGCCTACATACATATTAAGAAAAAAAAAATCTATTCAGGCTAGGCCTCATACAAACAAAGATTATAAATTGATTAAAAATGAGAAAACCATTTTAAATTTGGAATAAATGATAAAATTGAAAAACAACTATTTAGGCCCACATACACACCAATCTCACCACTATTTCTCCAAAGAAAGAAAATAAGCGATGTTATAATGTATGTGGGGCATAAATAACTTTTAAACACAAAAGCCCTAAAAAACAATGACAAAAAACTGAAAAAATCGAAATGCTATATATTTCTTCTCCAAAAAATCCATATTTTCACAAATATACGAAAGAAATGAAATAGAAAAGAATGGTAGAATATTTTACCTCTATTCTTACCTATTTCAACCTAGAAATTGAATGCAATAAGCGGCGTTCGATTCCGTTGAGCGATGAAAGAGCTATCTTGATTTCTTTTCTCTAGGTTTCCTATGGCCCACAAGCTCTAAAAGTCCCCAAAATCTCTCAAGAGTTGAAAAAGATAGGTTTTTTATCCTTGGGTGGGTCCTAAATAGGTTTTAAAACAGAAGGAACAAAAAACAAAACAAAAAAATTTGAAAATCTACGATTTTTTCATTGGCTGCTGCTGGTTTTTTGGTGTGCTGATCGAATAGTACAATTCACAATAAAATCATACGATTCGTATGATTCGATCGTAAACACGATTTTGCCATACGATACAAATCGTACGGACATACAATATGATACGAATTGTACGATTCGTATCGTGAATCGTACGATATTAACAACATTGGTTTGCAATAATATTTTTAGAATAGCTTTAGAAATGATCACAACAGCATCTGTAGAAGTATCTTGTTTCTCTTTTTGGAGTCTCCTTCGACAATAATACATTAAAGCAAAAAGGACGGTCTAAAGATCCTAAGACCTTCGTAGCTGCCCAGGCCTCTGCTGTATTTATATTTCCTCAATAGTCCTTGTGATTTCTGGGCTTCCTGTAAATGTATTTCTTGATTGTCAGGCTTAGTTTTGGATCATGAATTCATGATTTGCATTAACTGTGGGTTCCTACTGCATTTTCAAGTTGCTGTTTCTCTAGATGATTTTGGCACAATCATGTGCTTGCAAATGATCTGGTAATTTTGTGCAGCTTTTTTCCTCATCTTTTGTAATTCTGAAGGTTGAGGAGTGATTTCTAATAATTTCTAAAATATGTGCATACAGGAGCATAAGGTCAGATAACATACTTGCCCATTTTGAAACTTCAAGCAAGAATTGTAATGGCAGTGAGAAGAAAAAAGTTGCGTAGGAAGCAACTCAAGGAGAAAGGAGAGAATGAGGAGAACTTTAGCAATCGGGCTGCACTTCCAGAGGTTCTCCTCGAGACAATCCTGGAACGGCTGCCCCTGCTGGATGCACTCGTCTTTGGTGGCGTTTGTGAGTCTTGGAGAAAGGTTTTAGCAGAGAAAAACTGTCAGAACATATGTGGCTTTCCATGGCTTATGCAATGTGGTCAAAATAACAGTGAAAATAGAACTTGCCTAAGTGTTGTGGAGAACAAGTTTCAGGAGATGAAGCTTCCCAAGGCCTTCGGGAAATACTGTTGGGGGTCTTTTCAGGATTGGTTGATAGTTGCAGACACTAGTTCGAGAATCAATAATGGAATTAGTTTCTTAAATCCATTCTCGAATGCTGAGGTCCATCTTCCAAAGGTGAGCAATTATTATTGCCACATTGTTCTATCAAAGCCACCGACTGAAAAAGACTGTGTTGTCATGCTGGTAGCTCGTTATTGTAAGAATCTTGAGTTCTGGAGTTTTGAAGCTCAAAAATGGTGCTGCTATTATTTTGATGGCCCACGTTATACGGATGCAGTCTTCTACAAGGGATGTTTTTATCTTTTGACCTCCGATTACAACCTTGAGGTTATTGATGCTGCAAGTATTGCGAGTAATGAAGTTGTGAGTGATCGTCGAATCCTACAGTTAGGAATCAAAGATATATCAAAGGGTACTCGTTCACGGAAGTATCTGGTGGAGTCGTGCGGGGAGTTGTTACTTGTTTGTCGTTTTTTTCAGGAGGAGCTTGGCTATCTTACCCGTGGGTTTCGGGTTTTTAGGCTGGACATATGCCAGACACTTTGGAAAAGGGTGGAAAACATCGGTGATCGAAATCTGTATATAGGCAAATGTTGCTCTAGATCGTTTTCTGCAACTGAACTTGGAATCAGGAGCAACTGCATTTATTTTTTGAATGATTTACGTGTTTTCAACACTTGTGAGTGGAATCAAAAGTTTAGCGCCTCCAGTTTTGATAACTTAGGCGTCTTTAGTTTGGAAGATGAATGTTTCCTTACATCTTACTGTGGGTCCTATCCGGATTCGTGGGCACCCATTTGGATCACGGCGCCACTTGAATGGTACATGAGCAATCCGAACTTATGACGGGCTAGTGTTTTTTGGTGACCCTACGGTAGTGTGTACTGTGGGGGTGAGATTTTAAACTTTTTATTTATTTGTTTATTTATTGGCATGATGTATTAGATTTTTAAACGTTCATCCTGATTGTTGTAATATGAACATAAAATATTCAGTGGTACTGCATTCTCTTTTGATCGTGATTGATGTAATATGGACACAATTAGCTTGGAGTTTTATGGTTGTCTGATAAGTGGCCTGCAGTGTCCCACAAATATATCACTAAGAAAAGAAATACTGCAGTAGTTTACAGTTAATGGAAGAAAAAAAATGTGAAGATACGGTGAATGGTCCGAGCCATTTGGGGGCCATCCCCCATACATCAATAGTTGGGTCCATCAAATCAGCAGACTGGACTAGCAAGAATGAGAAATGGCATAGCTGGGTCCATCAAATCAGCATTCCGGACGAGCACGAATGAGAAATGGACATGCCTTTAGGATCCAACCATCTTAACCCTTTTTTGAGTCGTGGCTTGAAAGCAGGGCTCATAAAATAGGTTTGGTATTCGAGCACATGGTACAAAAATGAAGTAGATACAAATCTCAGGTGGACCATGCCACTGGAAACAGTGGTCATTGAACGCCCACCATTAAAAACTTAGTGTCCACAGACTTGAATGAAGGGAAAACACATCAGCTTTGTGGCCACAAATTTTTTTTAATGGTCAATCACCATTTTTTTTCTTGTGTGGTCCACCTAAGACTTAGATCTGCTTCATTTTCGGGCCTATGCTCTAAAATGAGCTGTCAAACAGATAGATGGCAGAGATATACAACACATACATCGAGGCGGACCCCAGGGCCAGGTTCCCACCCACATCCCTTGATTCGGGGTCACAGCTAAGTCATGTTCCTCAGGAGTTCAGTCATTGAAATCAGGTGCTTCTTTTTTATAAGAGATTTTTCCATCTGTAAACCTCACTGTTGGCTCAGTAGCTAAAATAAACCTCCCAAAACTTTAGCTTCCAAATCTAAACTTATGGGATTTTTTCGAACGAAAATGCCCTCTAAAACCCATCTTCGTTTTTCTTGCTGAAAAAACCTATCTACTTCATTTTTCTTTCTAAAAAAATCCATCTTTTTCTTCGTTCTTCTTCGTTTTTCTTTTTGAAAAACTCATCTTCTTCTTCATTTTTCTTCCATGAAAAAACCCAGATCTACTTCTTCATTTTTCCCTATAGGAGGTTGAAAATGCGAATGGTATATGTGAATGATGAATGAGTGGTTGAATACGTGAATGTTGAATGGTGAAGAATGACGAACTGAAAAAAACGTGGGAATTCACAGCGTGAATTCGGTGAAATCACCAATCATAGCGTGAAACTCGGTGAATTCACGTTGTGATTGGTGAATTTTCACCGTGAGCAATGAATTTTTCACTGTGATCAGTGAATTTTCATTGTGAGCGGTGAGTTTTTCACTGTGATTGGTGAATTTTCACTATGAGCAGTGAATTTTCACTGTGATCGGTGAATTTGGTGTAAATTCACCGATCGAATTCACACTGTGATCGGCGAATTTTCACCGATTTCACCTATCACAGTGAAAAATTCACTGCTCACAATGAAGATTCACCGATCACTGCGTGAATTCACAGAATTTCATGTTGTGATCGATAAATTTTCATCGAATTCACCGATCATAGTGAAAAATTCACTGCTCCTAATGAAAATTCACCGATCACAATGTGAATTCACTGAATTTCACGCTATGATCGGTGATTTCACCGAATTGACGCTGTGAATTCTTACAATTTTTACAGTTTGTCATTCTTTGCAATTCAACATTCATGCATTCGACAACCCATTCATCATTGACATATACCATTCACATTTTTGACCTCTTATGAGGAAAAACGAAGAAGAAGAGATGAGTTTTTTCAGGAAAGAAAAACGAAGTAGAAAATGGGTTTTTCAAGAAGATGAGTTTTTCATAAAGAAAAGCGAAGAAGAACGTAAAAGAAGATGATTTTTTGAGAAAGAAAATGAAGAAGATATGTTTTTTCAATAAGAAAAATAAAGATGGGTCTTGGAGGGCATTTTCGTTAAAAAAATACCCAAATTTAAAAGCTAAAGTTTTGGGGGATTTACTCTGGGAGCTGAGCCAAAAGTGTGGTTTACATATGGAAAAATTTCTTTTCATAATCCAAACTGTTCACGGTGATGAGGCTCAGGTCATGATCAGTACGACCATCTCCCAGCAAAATCTGACACCGAGGTCATTGTAATGCAACCCTTAATTTTGGATCTGCTCAATTTTTAATAACCCGTACTAAAATGGTCTGTAGAAACGGATGGACGAAGTGGATATACAACACATCATCAATGTGGGCCCCATGGTAAGGGTAACACCTAATCCGCTCCCCTACTTAGAGGTGCTTTGTGGGCCCCACCATGATGTATGTGTTTTATCCACACCGTCCGTCCATTTTCCATATCATTTTATGCATTAGAGAAAAAAAGAAATGAGGCAGATCAAAATCTCAGGTGGACCACTGTTTTCCTATGGTGTGGTCCGCCTGAGATTTGGATCTCTCTCATATTTAGCATCCTGCCCTAAATTAATGATCCAAAATGGATGGACGGAGTGGATAAAAGACATAGATGATTGTGGGCCCCCGAGCACCGTCCACTAGCGACGTCAGAATAGTGTCAGCAGGCAATCCGCGGTTTTACCCGGGTAACACCTTAGTGGGTGTTAACCTTACCGTGTGAATCCCACTTTAATGAAGTTTTTGTATATCGACGCCGTCCATCCGCTTTTTAAGATCATTTTAGTACGTAATCCTAAAACTTAAGCAGATGAAAATCTCAGGTGGAACACGCCATTGGAAACAGTGGTGAATGACCATTAAAAGATTGTTATGGGCCACAAAAGTTTTGGATCAAGCTTATTTTTACTTATTATCTTCATCAATGTATTTTTGATTTTGTCAACGTGTTGGATGGAAAGTAAACCTTACGTTGGGTATTAATGTAGGCCCTAGGAATTTTTATTGGTGGGCTTTCAATCACCACTATTTCCTGTGGTGTAGTCCACCTGAGAATTCGATCTGGTTAATATTTGGTATGATGTCTTAAAATGGGATGGAAAAACGGATAGACGGCGTGGATATACAACAAATCATAAATGTGGAGCCATGGTTATTCCCCGCCATCCGCGCCATACCAGAATCAGGGAAAGTTATTTGATACTCTGGAAGTCTACAACCCTTGATATTCAGGCACTCAGATTTTGGTACACGTGGAATTCGTTAACTCAATTTAAACCGGGTAAGTTGTTGATCCCGCTGTATCTATATCACATTCCAAAATCAGCTTGGTTTAACGTCTGATTCGTGGAAATCGTTGGTTGAAGTAGGACCATTGGATATTATTCATTTTGAACCGTCCAATAAAATTTGAACAAATCCTAAATTCACACAGTAAAAATATCTTAAATTTTGGTTTATGATACATCTGATACCAAAACTATAATTTGGACGGCTTGATTTGAATTACTTATATTCCACGTATACAATTTTAAATGCCCAAGTGCAAAGTATCCAGTTTTTTCTACCGTTGAGGGTTTGATTATTTGAATTTAAAAACAAATAAGGGTTTACAAAAACTATCCGTTGCTGAATTCTACCTTCTCGTTATTGTGTTCTATCTTTCCAAGCCAAACCCAGAAGAAAGGAAAATAGATTTGAGAAGGCAAAGAAAGAAGAAAGGAAAAGTGAGTGGAGAAGACAGAAATGGAGAAGGAGAAAGAGAAAGATCATCTGAAGCTGCAGCTCTTGCTGGATCTAAAAGACAATGTTGTTCCAATCACAGAAGCTGTTCAACGGATGAAAGCTCTACTCAGCATCCCCGATTCCCCCATCGATCTTCTCCGTGCCATCTCCATCGGACAGCTTCCCATTGATAGGGCTGTTGAGCTTATCAATGCTACTGAGATTCTTCAATCTCTGAAATCCGGAGGAGAAGGTATCGATCTTGGCAAGATCCATGCAATCTTCTCTCAAGCTGCAAGATGCCAGGAATCTGATCTGGATGAACTTTCCCTTCAATTGAAAGAGATTTTGGGCATCAATGATGCCATCGGAGAGCTGCTCCGCTCGGTCGATCAGGGCACATGCAATGTGCAATCCGCAACTGAAGCTCTTGATGCGGCCGATTCTCTGTTGCTTCTTCATCAGCATCCGGAAGGCTCTGTCACATATACGAAGAAAACAATAAAAATTCGGAATAGGAAGTATAGGAGCTTGACTGAAATTATGTCACAACCTGATCCACCCCGGTCTCTCCAAGTAGCATCGGCCACATCATCGAGAGATCCTGCCCTTCCACCTCCTACATCGCCGCAACGAGACAACCCCAGCTCTCTTCCGGCCACATCGTCGAGAGATCCTGCCCTTCCACTGCCTACATCGCCGCAACGAGAATACCCCAGCTCTCTTCCGGCCACATCATCGAGAGATCCTGCCCTTCCACCGCCTACATCGCCGCAACGAGACAACCCCAGCTCTCTTCTGGCCACATCCTCATCGCGCCACCTGTTTCCATCTCCCACAACTCGGCGCCGATCTAGCAGGACGGGCAAGTCTACCTCTACAGACGGCAAGGTATGTGCCCTCCCTTTCACATTAATTTCTAATTTATTTATTTATTTTATAATTTTCCAACATATATGACCTACTACTTTTTTTTTTTTCATTAACAGGCGGCGACGCAATGATCGGGTGACATGAAACGCAATGTGTATGTATATATCTGTGAAGTCTGTGTACGAATTTTTGATGTGCAAGGTTTTTATTTTCTGTGACAATGAGTTTTTGATGTGCAAGTTTTTTATTTTCTGTGACAATGAGTTTTTGACATGCAAGTTTTTTATTTTCTGTGACAATGAAATCTGTTGGTTTAATGGATATTTTTTGAATTTCCCTTCCCCTCTCTTTCTTTATCTTTCTATGTTCTCAATAATCTCGCTCAAGTTTAGTTCTAGGATTGTCTCTTTATGTAAATTTGGAATAATTGTAGAATCGATTCACAAAACTAGTTCAATGTTCTTGGATTTGGATTAGTTGTATAATTGAATCACAAGAAATCTAGGGGTATTCATTCTGGCCCGAAAGTCAGGTCAGTCCAATCGTCGATTTGGCCTCTCGCCTGTATGAGAAACACAGACAGATAAGAAAAAGTTGGCTGATGGATATTATTGTCAAGTTGTTGTATTTCTCTGCTTGACTGTCCATTTTGACTTGGGATCCATTCAGGAGGCCTTTGAGGAATGGTCCAATCGAGCAATGGTCTAGATTAGTGAAGGATGGAACCCACTTGTGGAAACTGAAAAAACAGGTATATTGTGGATGCAACCAAGGGTACCGTTTTTTTCTCACAGCATTTTAAATATTCACTTAGAGTTGCGTTTCTTCTGCCATCTCTGAAGAATCTTAGCATTCAGAGTATCCCATTAAAGGGTGAATACAGCATACTGTGCTCTGTCATCCTTACACTGAGTTTACCTGCAACTTCAACCCACTTGTAAACCTTTGGAAGATTCAACACCTTGTGCTTTTAACAATTTCAGTTATATCTGTTTACCTATCATCTCTCTAAAGAGTTTCTGTTAAAAACTTTAATCGAAACCATCCCATTCGTTGATTTTAGAGTCCCATTCGACAATAATACTTGTGGAAAGGGAAGGTCTAATGATCTTGAGACCTTTTCTGATCATGCAAGTGTTTCTATTTGAATATCCTCAACCTTCCAATGGGTCCTAACCTTCCAAAATGTTGACCGAAAACAGATGGTTAAGAAGGAATACACAACCTCCCACATTCAGTGGGAAAAGGGCACAAGATTGGTGTCTAGGATCTTAGAGTCTAGAAGATTTTAGTGTCACAGTCCATTAACCGTATTTCCCAACAGGCCATGGTTTGAATCAATGTATAGGCTTTTGCTAATTGAAAACACAAATATACTGTCCATATCTTCAGCTCAGCGATCACATGATTCTAATTGCCTATGGTGAGAAGAATTATAGGATCCACGACGCTGGTCTTTCTACACCATACCAGAGGTTTAAGTTGTGACAAGTGAGATCCATAGTCCAACCATCAGGGTGATTTTGCATGGTACCAGATGTAATGTGACCCAATGGACAGTTCAATCGGTTCACTCATTTAGTTGAACTACCCAAGAGCCCTATTCAACTTGAAGAACTGTAACTTATAGTGCTCTAAGAACACTAAGAGAACACTGGCTCATTTCTTTTGGCCAGTGGAGAAAGAGATGGTCTGCATATTCCTTATTCTCCCAGCAAGTGAAACATATGTTAAGGAAGAAAATTGTCCTTTTTTAGTGGTTTGATACACTGAATATCCATGCAGAAACAGAATTTGTTTTCCACCAACATGGCAGTTGGGCTGTACGTGAATCCCACATGATAATCATTATCCATGCCCAAAATTCTCTAGCACAAGAAACAAGGTAACAGTTGCCTAATGAATTTAAGGATTCCACTTGCTATCCAAAACTTGCACTCCATGTTTGGAATCCTATTTTCTACAGTGACCATGAAAATTTTCATTAGGTAATTATTACATTATCTAGGAATCCACATGATACACGATCATCGAGTTTTACATTGATTTTGCTTGAAGGTGGAGAAAACCTATGTAGCTCATTTCAGGTTGTATTATTGATTTATTTCTTTATGTGTTGGCCCTTGTTTCCAATATATATGACCAACTACTTTCTTTTTTTTTTCATTAACAGGCAGCAACACAATGATCGGGTGACATGGAATGCAACGTGTATGTATATATCTGTGAAGTCTGTGTAGGAGTTTTTGATGTGCAAGTTTTTATTTGCTGTGACAATGAGTTTTGATGTGCAAGTTTTCTATTTTCTGTGACAATGACATCTGTTGGTTTAATGGCTATTTTTTGAATTTCCCCTCTCTTTCTCTATCTTTCTATGTTCTCAGTAATCTCACTCAATTTTAGTTGTAGGATTGTCTCTTCAGGTAAATTTGGAATAATTGTAGAATTGAATCACAAAACTAGTTCAATGTTCTTGGATTTGGATTAGTTGTATACTTGAATCACAAAAAATCTAGGGTTATTTATTCTGGCCCAAAAGTCAGGTCAGTCCAATCATCTATTTGGCCTCACCTGTATGAGAAACACGGACAGTTAAGAAAAAGATGGCTGATGGATATTATTATCAAGTTGTAGTATTTCTCTGCTTGACTGTCCATTTTGACTTGGGATCCATTGAGGAGGCCTTTGTGGAATGGTCCAACCGAGCAATGGTCTAGATTAGTGAAGGATGGGACCCACTTGTGGAAACTGAAAAAACAAGTATATTGTGGATGCAACCAAGGGTACCGTTTTTTTCTCACAGCATTTTAAATATTCACTTAGAGTTGCGTTTCTTCTGCCATCTCTGAAGAATCTTAGCATTCAGAGTATCCCATTAAAGGGTGAATACAGCATACTGTGCTCTGTCATCCTTACACTGAGTTTACCTGCAACTTCAACCCACTTGTAAACCTTTGGAAGATTCAAACCTTCTGCTTTTAACAATTTCAGTTATATCTGTTTACCTATCATCTCTCTAAAGAGTTTCTGTTAAAAACTTTAATCGAAACCATCCCATTAGTTGATTTTAGAGTCCCATTCGACAATAATACTTGTGGAAAGGGAAGGTCTAATGATCTTGAGACCTTTTCTGATCATGCAAGTGTTTCTATTTGAATATCCTCAACCTTCCAATGGGTCCTAACCTTTCAAAATGTTGACCGAAAACAGATGGTTAAGAAGGAAATACACAACCTCCCACATTCAGCGGGAAAAGGGCACAAGATTGGTGTCTGGGATCTTAGAGTCTAGAAGATTTTAGTGTCACAGTCCATTAACCATATTTCCCTACAGGCCATGGTTTGTATTAATGAATAGTTTTTTGCTAATTGAAAACACAAATATACTGTACATATCTTCAGCTCAGGGATCACATGATTCTAATTGTCTAGTGTGAGAAGAATTATCGGATCCATGACGCTGGTCTTTCCTACACCATACCAGAGGTTTAAGTTGTGAAAAGTGAGGTCCATAGTCCAACCGTCGGGGTGATTTTGAATGGTACCACATGGAATGTGACCCAATGGACAGTTCAATTGGTCACTCATTTAGTTGGACTTCCCAAGAGCCCTACGCAACTTGAAGAACTGTAACTTATAGTGCTCTAAGAACACTAAGAGAAAACTGGCTCATTTCTTTTGGCCAGTGGAGAAAGAGATGGTCTGCATATTCCTTATTCTCCCAGCAGATGAAACCTATGTTAGGGAAGAAAATTGTCCTTTTTAAGTGTTTTGATACACTGAATATCCATGCAGAAACAGAATTTGTTTTCCACCAACATGGCAGTTGGGCTGTACATGAATCCCACATGGTAATCATTATCCATCCCCAAAATTCTGTAGCACAAGATACAAGGTAACAGTTGCCTAATGAATTTAAGGATTCCACTTTCTATCCAAAACATGCACTCAATGTTTGGAATCCTATTTTCTACAGTGACCATGAAAATTTTCATTAGGTAATAATCACATTATCTAGGAATCCAAGTGATACACGCTCATCGAGTTTTACATTGATTTTGCTTGAAGGTGGAGAAAACCTATGTTGCTCATTTCAGGTTGTGTTATTGATTTATTTCTTTGTGTTGGCCTTTATTTCTTCTCTACTTGGGTCCAATCCAGGTGCTGTCCAAACGCACCATTTGATTTCCCATTGAATTGTGATCCTTGCAAGTCATTTTGCGTAGGGGTGGTAGAGTTGGATAGATGGGTAGTTGGGCCCGAAGACTAATAACATACAGATATATCTCTGAAAATGGATCCAAGCAATAAGTCTAGGCCCAAAATACTCTTTTTTATTGTCATATGGGTTGGGTCTGCAACCTCTTAAAGTTGGCCCAACCAGGCTAGGGCCAGGTCCGGTGTTGAACCTAGCTCAGCCTTGGTCCCTTGAGCCGGCCTTGTAAGGGGAGGGAGAGAATAAAAAGTTGAGTATGATATCAATACATGATTCTAACTATTCTCAGGTGAATCCCATGTTGTAGATACCTCGACGAAAACTTATGCTGATTCATAAATTAGGCAGGCCACATTTAACAAAACAAGTGAAAGTAGCAAAGTTATGCTTAGCTGTCAAATTTTTTATTTTTTATTCTTTCCTAACACTGTGGCCCACCTTTATAGTGAGGGGCCTGACTTTTGGGCCAAGGCATCTAAGTTTCAAGACCCTTAAAATGGACACACCTGATCTTACAATTGTATGCACCACAGATTGGATCTCACACTTGTGTGCAACATGAGCCATGCATGTGGCCAGATTTCAATCCAAGGTCCAATCCTGAGGCCAAGTTTGGAGGACTTTATCTTGGCTACTTGGTTGTGTGACCAGGCCCCATGCCGCCCCTACCAAATCCCACTCTAAAATGAGTCCGATTTTAATCACTTGAAAATAGAACCCTACCTAGACCTTACCCTATGATCATCTTTGAATAACAATTAATCCTTTTACGCGTGTTCGGTTACACTTTAAATTCAGAAACTTGCCCAAAAAAGAAGAAAAAAAGGATGTGGAAAGTAGAGAGTAACCCAACTTAAACCCAACACCCAAGTTGGATTGTTGGGTTTGGTCCAGATCCTCGTTATCTGGAAGAAGACCCACAGACAATCCATACACTAATGGATCAAGTATGGGTTTGAAATATTTGGACTCTTAACCAAGTTGGGTCTGGAACTCATCCGAACACATTTGTTTCCCATCTTACACATGAATTCTCAAGAATTGTATCTCGTGGCCCATATTTGTCCTCTGTGGTAAGCGGCGCCTATCATTAACAACAGAGGCTGTTGGTCTATTGTGTCTTGCTGTACATAATCTTTGACATGACAATCTTAACCTCTACATTTTTATTTTTATTTTACATTTTGAGAGAGAGAGAGAGAGAGAGAGAGAGAGAGAGAGAGAGAGAGAGAGAGAGGAAAGGTGCGGGCTGCAAGCATCTATGGCTACATGCAAAGAAAGAGAGGAGGGCACAAATGGTTTCATCCTCACTCTTTCCCATGCTATTAACATTGTGTGTTACACGATGGAAGTTGAGACAGGAAGTCTCACCGTTAAAATTGACTAAATTGCGTGTGGGCTCTACCATGATATGTCTATGCCATCCAACCCCCTCATATGATATTACACAACCACAATGATTGGATTCGACCATGAATTGCCTATGAATACTTGCTGGGAAAATCGTTGTGGAGGTTTGGGATGGAGGAATGAAGCTGGTGGTTGAATGTGGTTGCTTTAAAATATGGGGTCAAGGAAGGGCTTGGTGGATTAAGGGTTCTTGCTTGTATAGGGCTTCCAGGATTTGGGAGGCTGTTGAAAGTGTTGTGGCTAAATTCAACAAGGGCATTAGCTTTGTAGTTGGGGATGGAGAAAGGATTCGATTTTGGGAAGATGTTTAGTTAGGTGAGAGGACCATTCGAGCGTGTTTCGTAGGTTGGAGAGGATTGCAATGATGGCAATATTTCAATTGCTAGGTGCTTCTCAAGTTCAGATGGGGAATCGATATGGTCCCCCCTTGTAGAAGAAATCTTTCAGATGAGGAGTTAGATGAGCTCATCAGGGCTTCGGCTAGGCTCTACTGCTTTTTCCCCTCACCCAAGGAAAGACTCCATGGTATGGTGATCAGAGAAGTCGGGGCAGTTCTTCATTAAATCATTCTATTGGATACTTATCCAAGCGGGGTCGGCTTCGGATGCGGCCCCATTGGCTTTTGTGTGGCGATATGTTGCTACGCCTAAGATCGCGTCTTTTCCATGGTTGGTGGCAAAAATAGTGCTTATTATTGACAACCTCCAAAAGACGTCAATGATTATCCATAATATTTGCTCCATCTGCCTTAGTGATGAGGAATCAGTAACCACTTGTTTATTTACTGTCCGTTAGAGAGATTCTGGGGGGTCTTCAACATTCCTTGGGTGATGCCGGGGAGGATTGAAGTGATATTGATAGCTTAGTACAATGGCAGCTATGGGAAGGAAGGACTCCTTGTTGGTGGTGGTCTTTGGGCCATTTAGGGTGAAAGAAACAATCAATGTTTTAAGAATAAGAGCAATACAGCTTTGGGATCTGGTGTATCTGAGGTGTCTGTGGGTGCTGGTGTAGCTGTGTTGCTACTGGTATAAGGGATGTTGAAAATTTTCAGGTTTCCAGCTTGATTTGTGCTCATTGTGCCTTGGGATTAGTGGCTGTTTTTCTGCTCAGCTGTCTCAGATTGGAATTCTTTGCTGGTTGGGTTGGATTGTTGCTGCTTTCCTGCTAGTTTGCTGGATTGCTAGCTGCGGGGCTGCTTTCAGTCTCTCTCTGCTGGCAGCTATGCTTTTGCTTTGATTGGCAACCAGGGTCCACAGAATAATAGGATGTTTGTTTCTGCTCTGTGCTGAGCCAGTTGGGGAGCATGAAGATGTTATTCTGCCAGCTGAACCTACTAGCAGGATGGGGTCTCTGGCTTGTTCTGTGGAACTGTTGAGGGTCAAAGCTTCCAGTAAGATGTAATTCTGCTAGCTCAAGCTAGTTGAGTGATTTATGCTCTGAAGGATTTAGAAGCTGAAGCTCTCTCCTGGGAGCTGTCCATCTAAGAAGCCTCGGCCTCAATTCTGTCAGCAGAGAGTTTTCGTCTGCCTTGATTTCTGTTACTGTGAAGCTCTCTCCTGGGAGCTGTCCATCTACGAAGCCTCGGCCTCCATTCTGTCGCCAGAGAGTTTTCGTCTGCCTTGATCTCTGTTGCTGGGAGCCAGAGAGTTTTCGTCTCCCATCTAAGATGTCTCGCTGCAAGTGTGGCTTTGCTCTGCTCTGCTTTGGTGTTCCCAGTCTCCAGGTCATATTGGAGGGGCTGTGCCTAAGTAGCAGGACATGGATTGTAGTCTTGTGGGAAATTTTTCTTGCTGCAGGTGTTTCTGCAAGGGGATCCTTAGAAGTGTTGTTCAAGGGTGATGCTCCAGTGCTGCTGTGGTTGCATTTCCATATTTTCCTAAAAAGATAGTTGTGGGTGTTGCTGGAATCCTCTCCATCTGATGATCAGGTAATGAAGCCTGGCTTCCTGTTGCTGCCTGGTGATCAGCTTGGGTTGCTTCTGTTCTATGTCCAGGTGATCTCAACTTGGGATGCTTGTTTGCTTTCTTTTCAAATGTATTGATGTGTATGGCTACCCTTTTGAGGTCGTTGTGAGATGTTGGCTGAGTTATTTTGTGGGGGCAGTGCTGAAGTTCAGGCAGGAAGATGTCTGCTCATGTTTGTAGTTTGGAGGGTGGGATGGAGCTATTGATATGGTGGCAGATGTAGAGGCTCTCTTCTATATGTTTTACCCAAGTGCTAGTGATGCGGCTGGGGCTGGTTTTGGGCAGTCCAGGTTGGATGCGCAGCTCAGTCCAGTGGGTGTGTGCTGGTCCTCTCCTCCTCGCCTCGGTCGGCTTCTTTAGATGCCGAGGTTGTTGTGATCATGGGTGTGTGCTGGTGACTTGATCTGTTAGGGAAGCGATGGTGTTTTTTTGGCTGCTTCTGTCTCTGGGTGCTGCTGGCATTTGTGTTGGATGCATTCCTATGAGGTGGCTGGATTCAAAGAATGTCCAGTCTATGTTTTCTTAAATGTATATTTTAGTGCTTTAGAGCGGCAGTATACGATAGGTTTTCTTTTTGTGGTGCCCATTGAATGAATGTACAGCCATATTTTCAACCAAAAAAAAAAAAGGAGCAAGACCATCTCAATGGTGTTGGAGTGGGCAAAAGAGGATGTTAAGGAATGAGCTGCTAGCTTGATTATTCCTGTAGATTTCTTTTTCTTAGCTCCCTCCAGGGCCTTCCCTTGTAGTTTTTTTCACGACTTTGTCGCTCTCTTAATATAATTTTCATTATCATTCCCGGGAAAAAAATGTTTTGATGGCAAGGTTTAATTACAAATGAATTCTCGAGTAAGAGATGAAATTAAGAGATGTAGGAAAAAAGAAAAGAAAAGAAACACAGTAGAAGACAACCAAAAGCTTCATAAAAAGTACATTCTTAGGTCCAGAACAACACCTCCAAGATGTATTCTTGATCTCACTAGAAAATTTTGCACTTCACTACATGTGCCATGCTGCCTATTTAGCGAGAAATCCAATGGTTTATTTAGGAAAATACGATTGGAAGTCCTACTCTCACGAAGAATGCAAATCAGGCATGTATTTTTTATCATGCATCCTGTGGGACACACCTGTATGTGCTATTTTCCAAAAATCAGGCCAGTCCTATCGTAAGGTGGGCTACGTGTGTGAATAAAATGGGCAGTTTAGATTTTTTGACTGTTGGTCCACATTCAATGTACACATGTCTCCCACCTGATGGGCAAGCACCCTGATTGTTGGACAATGACACATACACGGTCAAATCCACCTGGTGAAATATCAGATCTGTTGGAGGCGACAGCAAACCCCCTGATATACATTGTCCTGTCGTTCCCTAACAGCTCGAGCTTTTAGCGCAACCGGTCAGTAACATGGTATCAGAGCAGGACATCCAGTGTTCAAGTCCTGGGGTTTGCAAAATTCGATATTATAGGGCATCCAGTATTGTATCAGCCCAGAGTATCACAGACGACCTAATTTAACCTAGATGGATGCAGAAAATACAACTAGGGCGGATTCATATAGCAATAAATGAAACATTCAACAAACAATCGAGTCGATTCTCTAATCCAAGAAAATGGGGATTTTATGGATTGAAAGAGTGAAACTCAGGGGAATCTAGAGTTTTGGGTTACGATTGTAATCTAGAATGATGAGATCGACACAATAGGATTTTAAGAAAATGAAGAAAGTTGGAACAAGGGCGGAGATTATCTTTGGGAGAAGAGCAATGAAAAGCAAGAGACTAAAAGAAGAGAAGAAGAGAGATAAGGGAGAAGAAGATCACCAAGGGAGAAGAGCCACCAAAAGGTTTCTTTGCTTTTTAATCATAATAACATAATGAAAAGTGTTGGGGCTCAGCCCTTGGTATTCATAAAATACCAAAATACTAAAACCTAAAAAACTCGCAAAATCGCGTAATCCCGCAAAAATTAGCGTTTCGTTGTCGGTTGACCGGATGGGATTGGATTTGATTGGCAAAGACCATTGGCTATAAACTTATATTTTTCTATTCTATTTGCTGGCCAATTGGATTCGTTTGACGAGAGCGTGTTTTGGCAATTAATGAAATCCTCTTCCACAAATACTGCTTAGAGCTTTTTTAACTAATTCTCATGTATAGCTAGTTGAGTGAAGTCATCGATCTCAAAGAAAGCCTTTTCTGTGTGCAAGATTGCAGGAAGGAAACAACCTGCTGATCCTGTATTGTATTGTTCTGTTTCATATAAACAATGACAATATGGTTTGACGTTGCTTCATATTTCAAACTGTTCAGAGGTATAGCAAGGGTGTCTCTTGGAAAAGTCCTGTTTGATCATTCAAGTAATAGTTGAGCTGATATAGTATCACAGGCAGTTTCAAAATGATGCAGCATTTTCAGAACAAAACCTAGGAAATGTTCTCCGAATACTCTTTGTTACTCATGGTTTTTTAGCCTCCCATTCTGGAAAAAAAAAAAAGAATATTTTAAGTCGAGTGTTCGGAGGATCATCCGGGTAGTTGAATCAAGTTCTCTTAGAGGAAGATCAAGCAACTTGTATGAGGTTGCATTATTTTATTAAAAGCCTTGATTATAAACTAGTCAGTTTGTTTTGTCTGCACTCTGTAGTCAAATGTGTTAAACATCGAGGCTTTCAATTTTTTTATTATCCCTAGTGAGCTTGTGTGGCATTGCATCTATAGACCTTAATTGTTTGCAAATTTCCCTTTCTCGGATAATTTGACAAAGTTAGGCTCGCGTATAATGGTGTGGGCCTGATTGTGTTTGCATGTGACTCGAGTTGGTAATCAAGTGTGGGCCTGATCGTGTTTGCATGTGAGTTGGTGCATGTGAGTTGGTAATCATGTATCGGTGGGTTCTGTGCTATTTTGTGCTGCCAACTACTAAGCATGGCATTTCTTGCTCGGGTGTTTCGTGGTTAGCTGTTTGTCTGGCAACTGCCATTCCATGATCCTACTTTGGTTGCTCGCCCTCAACCCAACAGCGATCAAGAATGACAAAGCGTGGATAAAGACTGGGCTTAGAAAGTCCCAACGAACCAAAACTAGGAGATTTTCCATGCAACCTGCTGCCTTTTTTATTTTGAATTTTTTTTATACAAATCGTTTCAATTCAACCTAGTTTCTGTTTGTAACCAAAGGCCTTGTAGATTCTTGATGACTAGTTGTGTTAGTGGGTCTAGCAAAGAAATAAAGATCATCATTTATTTCTCAGTGAGCAACATAGTAAAGCATGCTCAAGCGTGCCATAATATGACTTTTAGAAAGATAAAAAAGCATGCCATAATACAGTTTCTCTCACATATACTTAAATGGAACAACAGTATTACTGTTCAGCTTCTGATGCTCTCGATTGCTGGTCATGTAGAAGTCCGAATAGATGGTATATAGACTGAATTTTGATGTATGATTGTAATTTGCATAGATATAAACTGCTTAGTGCCAAATCTTCTGAACAGATGTTCAACTATTTTGGAATATTCCTTTCTGAAGATTTTATTTGTTTTGGAGTTCATTTTGAGCATCTCTGTTGGTGCTGTCTTTGTTCATCAAGAAGGGCAAAGATTTCAGCAGCAAACAAGAGAAGGCAACAACCTGTGTTATTATTATGGAAGGGAACCCATATGGATGTCCTTCGTATGTGCTTATGTTATTGTATACATTCGACATGTTGAATTCTCAGTCAGTATGATAATGATCTCTGGAGGGAATAATTGGTTGATTGTTAGGTATGATTATGATCTCTGTAGGCAATAATTGTTTGAATGAGCAATCGATTGGGAGCATGGTTCACTGCAAGAGGGGGTTCTATCGCATAGTGTTTGCTTCGATTCTGTTGGTGATTCATAACACATTTGATCCTTCAAAAAAAGAAAAAAAGAAAAGAAAAAATATTCATATCATATCTGATTTTGGTGAATCTCTGCATATCTTGGGATTTTCAGGTTGCAAATGGTACTGCCCTGTAAGAGCTAGATTTATCCAAGCAAGTGGAAGACACCAACTTCCAAATGGCTAGGAATAGACATGCTTTAGTAACACGTGATGGTAGACCACTCAGGGGTTGGACATGAGATAAGGGGCAAGTTGCTCATTGTGAATTACTCAGTTGGTTCTGGTCTTTGATGGTTAAAAAAAAAAATACTGCCATTAACTTGTTTACAACATTTCATATTTTCAGGGAAATAGACAACGAGTTCTTTTTTTTTTTTTGTATTTTCTTTTTCTTTTCAGCTTCCAGTTGCTTGGTCCTTGATGTTTTCAAAGAATTAGACAGTCATGATCTATCAATGCTAGTTGGCGGGTTCTTGGTTTAGATTCTCAAATTTTACTCTCACCCATTTGCTGCAGTTGTTGCTACCATGAAGTGCTGGATGTTTATTTGGTCTTTGGATGATGCAACTTTCTCATAGTTTTTAAGAGTTTAGAATTGAGAAGATGAGCGTGTTCTCTTGAAGTATTCTCTTTCTATGGCATCTCATCCTTGTAGTTTTCTATATTTTTAGTTCTTCAGTTTTGGGGCATAACTTTTCTGTATGATGACATTGATTGTATGATGAATCAATTCATGCCAGAGATTTGAGTCCATACTCGTCTTTTGATTTTCAGGTTGCAAATGATTATTGCCACTGCAAAAGCTTTATCCAAGCAGAATCTTCCAAAATCACTAGGGATTGACATGATTTTGAAAGAGCAACTCCAGCACAGAAACACCCTAGTACATGAATATCAAGCAATCATCATGTCCTGCATGCACACAGTTCATGAACTGTTTGCATGCAGGACATGATGATTGCTGAATACTCATGTATTAGGTGTCCCTATGCTAGAGTTGCTCATTCAGAATGATTTAAGATACAATTATGGCTTAAGAAAATACATGCAATGCATGTCTACGTTGTTTCTTTCTTGGTTTTAGAGAAATAGACGGTCAAGATCTACTCATTCTTTGTTTTTTGTTTTTTTTAAGGTCCCAGAGAAGCAGGTGGTCACAATCTATCAAATGTAAATTTGCAGGTTGTGGTCTACATTCTCCTTTCATTTGCTGCAATTATTGTGATTGTGAAAAGCTGGATATTTATCTGGTTCACTTGCTGATGTAAATATTAATGTTGCTTTACATGATTTGTTAGAACATAGGATAATGATAAGAATTCTCTTGCTGCAAAGAATGTCTCTTCTGATTTCTTTTGATTTTATTTGGCTTTTTCTTTTCCTAGAAATGAAACAATGCCTATTTTGCATCAAAGACAAATAACTGGACATGATTTGTAAATGTCAGTTCTAAATAATATTTTTTTCTTACCAGTGTGTTCAATGATCTGTTGATAAGAAACCCGAATTTGCTACTCTTTTGGTATTTTGATATTGTTTCAAGTCAAATTCCATCCAGAATAGTTGCGGAAGCAATCCAGGACTTCAAGTCTACTATTGGGATGAGAAAGGCTCACCATTGAATTAAAACAATCTGGTTATGGATTTATTTTAAATCCTTTGCAATTATGAGAATGGAATTTCATTTTAAAAAAATTAAATTCTGCAAATTTGCGCATAATACATGTAACATATAGCAGTTGTACCAATTCTGTTATTTCCCTTGCCTTTGTTTTTGCAGCCAACTGTTGATATCAAAACAGTGTTCTCTCAACTAATGGAGAGGTTGTCAAATTATGCTGTGTCAAGTTCAGAAGTGGGTTATCCACTTAATGTTTCCTGGCTCAAGATCTGGTGATTGTTCCTAACGATTTTATGCTGCAGGTTTTGCCAGAATTCTTGCTAGTGGAGGCCTTTGCGAAATTAAGCAATGCCATTGGGAAGGTAAACTTCATTATTATGTTTTTAAATGCTTGTGAGTATTAAATTTATCTGATTTTTTTAATGCTTACTTATCATTGTTAGCTTGTTATATAAAAATTGTAGGGTGAATTTTTGGCTATGTATTGGTTTAATCATAATGACGCAAATCTAAATAATTTAATCCGAGTGTCACTACCATATATTGATAGATTCGTATGGTAGTTCACCACCACCGTTTCAAGATTTGTCGTGAGTATTTCACTATGCAGCCAAGATTTGCAGGCACAGAGATGAGTGCATCTAAATTTCATATTGGTGATGTGTGTTTTCATTCACTACCACAAGGTAGCACTAACTGAACTGTTTTAGTTGGCAGAAAGAAAGCGACAATTTCAGTTTCAAATATGAACTTGTGTTTCCAGTGTATACAAAGCATCATCTACAAATTATAGTTAACATTATAAGAACTGTAATTTGTCAACAAAAAAAAGTTACAAGTATTCTTCTCACATCTCACCACCACTTCATCCTGATGAAATTTCCGTTTCTAGATCATTGAGGACAACCATCCTTTTTAATTTCATTAGCGTAAAACTTGATGAAGGTTGTCCTCTTCTTGGCGATTTCGGCGTTTATCTGGCATTTATGTATTTTTCTCATCTTGGACAAAGTGTTTTTAGCTTGCCTTTGTCTTTCTTTCCTGCTCCTGTGGACAGAACCTCTAGCAACTAGAATGTTCAGCAGTCCACACATGTATATACGTTCATGGGACTTTCATGGAAATAAGTATTTGTTTGATGGCTTAAAGATAATCTCTAAACAGGTTCTAATAAGTTACTTGACAAGTACTCATTTATGTTTTTGTTGCAACATGGGTGTAATTAATTATCAATTGAAAAGAAAAGGTGTATCTAATTGTTTAATTTGTGGAATTTACTTCTCATGTTCTATCCTGCCTCTTCATCCGTGTTTTAATCTCCAGGGATAAAAACATGTAGACAATGTTGTTTTCCTTCCAATTTGTGTTCATCTCAGTTTCCTTTCCAGCATTCTCTTGCTTATTTCCTACCAATTCATGTATGATATTTCTATTGAACCTTCACAGTAGATGCATCAACGGTAGTACCTATTCAATATCTTTTATTGAGCCATATTTGTATTGATTCTTACAGAATAATATTAGGGGGATATCATTTGATTATAACATTGTATTGTTGTTTATATGACTATTCTGCAGATTATGAAGCAGAGGGAATAAAAAAAAGAAAAAATGAAACTTAATGGGAAGGAATTAGGTTTGGGTTTTGTAAATGCTGATTGCACCAAGAAAACTAAAACTGTTGTCAAGAAAGTCACTAGCACATCCCTATCTAATGGCTCAGATATTGATGATGCAAAAGAGTTAACTCTACTTTCAAACTATCTTTTCTTATTGGTCTTGGTTTGAGTGCTTCAGATCATACTTGCATCCATTAAATGTCTCTGTTTCCATACTGAAAAACAGTGACCCTGTTAGATCAGGCCAAAAAGTTAGCCCTGGTAGAAATAGCTTCAAAAAAAGCATTTAAGGTATTCTTTCTTGACAATCCTGCTATGAGATAGAAAAACAGTGTCCCTCTTGACTCCATTGGTATTATATCTGATTTCTGAATACATTCTCTTTTAATGGCGGACCGCAGGATGCCGAGCAAATGGAAAGCTCGCCACCAAACTGATTTGGGACATCATGTAGCGGTAAGTGGGTTCCACAATTTAGTCTTGAGATAATACATGCCGCATGTTTGGTTTCAAAGTGCCTTAAGTATCAAGCGTCATAGGTTGCCAGAGTATCAAATAACTCTCCATAGTGTTAGGGTCCTTTTGAGTTCCTTTACAAACTCATTGAATGTGATTTACAGCCATTGTACCACTAAAAACATGTACACAGATATCTTGTATGTGACTTGACTTTGGCAGTTGTGTGTTGTTTGGTCAAGAACTTGTATGAGCTTTTCTAGATCACCATTGAAAAGGAGGTAGAAGCAAGTTATATCTCACCTTCCATTGAAGTTCAATGCCACCATGCTGGTGGCAAACATTGACGTAGGAATGCCTAATCTATCATGCATGAATGAGAAACATGTAGAATTTACCAGAATAAATCAAGCAAATCAAATAAACATCTATCTAACATCATCGTAAATCAGGAAATCATAAGGGAAACACACAATAGACGAGCCATCATCACTAATCATGCAATACTAGGTTCAAATCATGCGTGGATTGGATCCGGTGAGGGATGGGACCTCCCGATATTGCATGGTTATCACCCAACAACCAAGAGGATTCACTAGTCCAAGAAATCAAGGAATTTCTGGATTAGGGAATCTCAAAATCTGAGAAAAGGGCTTTGGATTGTAATTTCAGATTTTGGGCTTGTGAAGAATATGAAAAATAGGTTTAGAAGAAAGAGGGAAGATGGGGGATTACCTTAGAAGAAGAAAGTTTGGAAGAAGGAAGAGGAAAATAAGAGATTTAGAGAAGGAGAGAGATCCACACAGAGAGAGAGGGAAGGGAGCCACCAAGAGGTTCTCTTTTCTTTGCTTATACATATAATAATCAAGTATGTTTAGGGCTCAACCCCTTATATAATTCGTAATTAAAAAAAAAGACTGAAATACCCTTGACTAATAATAAAAATGCAAAACAAAACTAGAAAAAAAAAAAATGGTCTGTCGAGTGGTCGGGCTCCCGGTGACCATTGGTCGGGCGCCCGCCTCCTCCCAAAATAGTCCAGCGACTAAAACTAATAAATCAGATGAATTTTGGGCGCCTGGTGAGCAATGGTCGGGCGCCCGACCTTGCCAACGGCCCAAAAGCGTTGGGAATCTGTTGGGAAGCCGTCGGGAATTTGTTGGAAAGCCGTCGGGAATATGGATTTTCTGTTTTTCTGTTGACGGCCCAAAAGCGTCAGGAATCTGTCGGAAAGCCGTCGGGAATCTGAATTTTCTATTTTTCTGCAATACTTTGCTGACGGTCCAAAAACGTCGAAAATTCGAATTTCTTATTCCGCTCACACGTCTTCCCATAGTGGGGCCTTCTCAAGCGTCCCAAATCATTTATGTGTGTAAGGTCTTCGATTCTCCTCATGTCATCATGAATTATCCAGGCCCGTCATCGAGCCAAAGAGATGCAGGCATCGCTCGCCTCCTACCCTGATAAACCCTAAAGAGCCTGATGTCTTCATCAACTCCCCTCAGGTGAGAAGAACTCGACTCCAGCGAGATAAAATCCTCGTGCCGCTCCAAAAGGTTTAAATCTAGTCTCTGTAGCTCTGTCTCTGTAAGCCATGTAGAATCAGATGATGGCTTGTTCTTCCATTTAAAAAGATATCACTGGAAACCTCCATCTTGAGTGGATATGATCTCCTCATCCACAATCCCTTCAATTTCTACTTTTTGTCCAACAAAGGTTGGGATAGGTGGAATGGGCTGGAGGAAAACTCGGAATATGGCCATGTATGGGGAGAATGGCTGGGAGGAAAACTCAGCCGTGAAAGCTTCACCCATCATCAATGTTCTTCGGTTCTAGTCACTTAGCAATTGCTTTAACTATTTCTAGGTCTGCACACATACCCTCAGACAACACAATAAACCCTAAGAAAACTACTCGATCTGACATAAAAGCACACTTCTTGAGGTTGGCGTACAATTTCTCCGCCTTAAGGATGCTACAAACTTGCTTCAAATGTCCAAGGTGCAATTCTTTAGTAGTGCTATAGATCAAAATATTATCAAAGTAAACCACTAAGAACTTGCCCATGAACGGTCTCAAAACTTGTGTCATTACTCGCATAAATGTACTGGGTGCATTAGTCAAACCAAAAGGCATGATCAACCACTCATACAGTCCATCCTTTGTCTTGAAGGTCGTCTTCCATTCATCACCTGGGCGTATGCAAATTTGGTGATAGCCACTCTTGAGATCAATCTTGGAAAAGATGTGGACCTAGCCATCATGTCGGGCATATCATCAAGTCTAGGTATCGGGAACCTATACTTGACGGTGATTTTATTTATGGCTCGGTTGTCCACACACATCCGCCACGTACCGTCTTTCTTTGACGTCAACAATGCAAGTATGACACACAGACTCATACTTTCTTGGATGAAACTCTTATGCAGGAGCTCATCTACCTACCTCTTCAATTCTGCATGCTAAGAATTGAAGAGGGAGGTTAGGTAAAGTCGACCCCAGGTGTACGCCCTAGCTCACTACAGGGTTCATCCTGTAGTGAGGGAGGTTAGGTAAAGTCGACCCCAGGACGAGATCAATGGCATGCTGAATGTCCCGCATTGGTGGCAACTCATCCAGTAAATCATTAGGGAATACATCTTTGTATTCCTCTAAAATCGGGATCACCTAATGGGGTAACTCTACTGGAGCCTCTAGTGTAACTTTTCTTGCCACTAGGGCGTACACCGTCGAATCGTCCTTAGTCTCTTTTTCAAACTCTTTCGCATTAATTATATGGAGAGACTTGGGCTTAGATTTCCTCACCTCCTTAGGCTCAATCGCCTTCTCATCCTTAATCTTATATGAGGTGTTCTTTGGTAGCAATGGGTTTATTTTGATCTTTTTGCCCTCATGCATGAAAGTGCACACATTCGAGCAACCAAAGATCATGACATCCTTATCAAACAACCATGGCCTACCTAGGATAATGTGACCTATGTCCATAGGTAAAACGTCGCACCACAGAGATTCTTTGTACGACCCGAACTCAATAGGAACTAAGCACTGAAGGGTGACAGGAAGAGAAATCTTGTCAACCCAATAAACATTGTACAGGTCAGGATGAGGGTCCTTCAACTTTAGGCGATCCAAAGTGTTAGTGGAAATCATATTCTGACAGTTTCCACTATCCACTATCACTCTGCAGTTTTTGTCCCCACACTTGGCGTAAGTATAGAAAATAGTGTTCCGACACCAATCGACACTACTCCTAGTCTGAGCTAAGACACATCTGACAACTGCAAGTGTCACATCATTAATCGCCTCTTCTTCATCACTAACTCCTCCTACGGGGTGATACTCTTCCACTTCCTAATCACCTTGGTCATCTGCAACCTCAGTGGACTCACCTATAACTAAGGCTTTTACATGGTTCTTCGTTGGGCACATATTCGAAATATGACCAAAATTCCCACACTCGTAACATCGCACTTGGCTTCCCCCACTAGGACCAACACCAAGGACACCTTTGCCCTTATCATCCCTAGCTTTAGGCGGAACATTCACCTGTACCCTTGGCTAACTACTAATGTTAGACTTAGTTCCTTGGGAACCAGATCTAGCATTAGAGTCTCTAGACTCAAAGCGTCAAATGACATGAGACTTCAAATATTGCTCTAACTCCTGCACAACTTGGTATGCTTCATCCAAGTCCGTTATGGGGCGAGTCAAAAGCTCGCGCTGAAGATCCGATCGAAGACCCGTCTTGAAACATGAAAGCGTCACCAAAAGATCCTCCTGGATGTCACACCACATCATATATTCCTCAAACTTAGCGATGTAGTCAACGGCGGACATTGACCCTTGGCGTAAGAACTGCCACTAGTCAAGGAGCTTCTGACGATAGGAGAGAGGGAGGTACTTCTCCTTCAACAACTCCTTCATCTCATCCCAACGTGCAATTGGGACTCCCCCAGCTCTATCAATTTTTTGCTCTGTGTTGGCCCAAAACAACTTTGCTTGACCCACAGGCTTCATCTTGGAAAATCACACTTGTTGGTTCTCTAACATGTCATACCACTCGAAGTAGTGGTCCATGTCGGCTAACCAGTCAAGGAATGCCTTGGGGTCAAGGTGCCCATCAAAATTTGGGGCTTCCACCTTCACACTCTTCAATACATGCTCATCTGGATCATGGCAGTCCTGATAATCATATGTGACTTGTGTATCTCTCGTGACACCATGACCTGCTCCACAACCTCTAACTGCATGACCTCTACCTCCACGCATAGGGGCATGCTCCTCAATGGCTCCTCCCACTTGGGATTGCTCGTCACCCCCATTGTCGAGGTTCTCCCTCTGGGATGCTTCTAAACGCTCTAGTCTATTCATGGTAGTGGTGACTTGGGTGCCTAACTGAGCGAAGGCATTCCTGTTTGCCGCTTCCATAGTGGTTATCCTTTGAATCAATTGAGCGCATTGCTTGGATAACTGCTCGTTGCTCATGATGGGATGAGGTCCGAAACCTCTTCTAGTTCTTGTGGGCATACACGATAGGACTTGTCCTAAGTTCTTCTAAACTCAACTCTATGAACCAGATGACTCATAATATGAATGGAATGCTTCTAATCCTATGATGATGCATGAGACTTGAAATTTTCAGATTTAACACTAAATAGAATATGAATCTGAAAATTCATATTTGGATCTAGAAGATGCAAAACTGTAACTTCATATCTAAATTCAGCAATATGCACAAATCTGAAAATGAAACCTGAGATTATGAATGCAAGATGAATCTGAAAAGTTCAGATCTAGGTCCCTAATAGATGTAAATCTGGAAAATTCTGAACTATGGACTGAAAATCTGAAAATTAAGATTTAGATCGCACAAGGATTACAAATCTGAAAATTCAGACGTGTAATCCATGCTAGATGCAAATCTGAAAGTATTCGGATCAATCTGGACTTCTGCAAATCAGGAAATTGAAAATCTTATGCTCCAGATAACTTGATTTACATTTACCATGCAAGGATCCTAAGATCTGATATCAAATTTGACATGGGATGGCCTAATCTATCATGCATAAATGAGAAACATGTAGAATTTAGCGGAATAAATCAAGCAAATCAAATAAACATCTATCTAACATCATCATAAATCAGGAAATCATAAGGGAAACACTTGATAGACGGCCCATCATCACAAATCATGCAATACTAGGTTCAAATCATGCGTGGATTGGATCCAGTGAGGGATGGGACCTCCTGATATTGCATGGTTATCACCCAACAACCAAGAGGATTCACTAGTCAAAGAAATCAAGGAATTTCTGGATTAAGGAATCTTAAAATCTGATAAAGGGGTTTTGGATTGTAATTTCAGATTTTGAGGTTGTGAAGAATATGAGAAAATAGGTTTAGAAGAAAGAGAAAATATGGGGGGTTACCTTAGAAGAAGAAAGTTTGGAAGAAGGAAGAGGAAAAGAAGAGATTTAGAGAAGGAGAGAGATCCATAGAGAGAGAGAGGGGGGGAAGGGAGCCACCAAAAGGCTCTCTTTTCTTTGCTTAAACATATCATAATCAAGTAGGTTTAGGGCTCAATCCCTTATATAATTCGTAATTAAAAAAAAAGATTGAAATATCCTTAACTAATAATAAAAACGCAAAACAAAATTAGAAAAAAAAATGATCCGTCGGGCGATCAGGCACCCGCCTCCTCTCAAAATAGTCCAGCAACTAAAACTAATAAATTAGACGAATTTCGGGCGCCCCGACCTTGCCAACGGCCCAAAAGCGTCGGGAATCTGTCGGAAAGCCGTCAGAAATCTGAATTTTCTGTGTTTCTGCAACACTACCAATGGGTCCAGAAACGTCGAAAATCCGAATTTCTTGTTCCGCTTACACATGTCTTCCCATAGTGGAGCCTTCTCAAGTGTCCCAAACCACATGTGTAGGGTTTTCGATGCTTCTCATGTCATCACGAATGATCCAAGCCCATCATCGAGCCAAAGAGTGCAGGCATTGCTCGCCTCCTACGCTGATAAACCTTAAAGGGCCTGATGTCCTCATCAAACATCCAACAATCAGGTCCATCGATCTGGTGGGTTTGTGATGTGGATGGGGCATAGACTAAAATAGGTAGAAGTTAGTGGATAACTCAAAATAGATCAGGTCCCTAAGCTTTCAGCCCACTGTTTGGAGCTTATCGATTCATCTGGATTTCTAGTGGGTTGCGTTTCTCTGAGGGAAGGAAATGGGTGAAATAGATACGAAACCAATTGAATCATTCCAAGCTAAATTGTACTTGTGTTGGACAGAAAAGTGATCTTAGAAGATACAGAGCAACTGGCATTGAGGTATGATCTCTTAGAGAAAGATGGGAAATTTTTTTTATTTATTTATTTATTTTTTTTTTTTTTTTTGGGGGGGGGGGGGGGGGGGGGGGGGGGGTTGGGTGCGTTGCACAAAAACCTTAGGATCTCACCTCCCAAAACACTAGAATTTTGGGCTATGATAATGCAATAATCATAAGCAAATCTACAACCTCATGACACGAGATTTTTACGTGGAAAACCCTCGAAGAGGTAAAAACCACGGGACCCAGTCCAGAGCAACAATTCACTATGAAGTAAAACGTTACAACCGATCACAAGCACACACCGCTTGGATCAAACCTTCTTCACTCACGCAGGAGTGGATGAACAATAAGAGAATAATAAAAACGAAGAGATCTCACCGATCACGAGGACGTAGAAGCGTTGAGACGTCGGTTGCGCAGAAGATCACCTCTTCAAGCAATATCTCCCTTCTACAACCTTCCTCTCTCTCTTCTCTTTCTCTCTTCCTCTCTCTCTCTCTCTCTCTCTCTCTCTCACCTTGAACGTGAAAACACCTTAATGGAATTACCTAAACTCGTTTTGGAACCTCTTAAGTAGAGAACCAGAGGAGTTAGAACTAAATAAGGAAATTGCGTACAAGCCGTCCGCGTAGGGTCGGGCGCCCGGTCAGTGGACCATTGGGAGCCCGGCCAACCCAAAAAATGTCCAGCAAGCTTCAGGGAGAATCAGTCCAATTTCGGGTGCCCGGACCATAGTAGTCGGGCGCCCGCCTAGGGCACCGGGTGCCCGGTCACCTGACCGTCGGGCGCCCCCGATTGTTCTGAAAAGTCCAGCAGCTTAGTTGCCATCCGGGTGAATTTCGGTCGCCCGACCAGGTTTGGTCCGAGAGTCTGACCACACCCAAGCTGCACTATCTCTCCTATGTACTGAGGAGGAAAACCCCATCAGATCTCCCCATTTCCGACTCAGGAGGAATTTGCCTTCTTCAAACCAGACAAGTTTCTGCAAACCTCAAACTTGCCCTTGAGCAAAGTCTTGCTCATCATGTCTGACCTGTTATCGTCCGTGTGGACCTTCTCAAGCTGTAACACCTTCTGTTCCAAAGTATCCCTGATCCAGTGATACCGAATCTCTATGTGCTTCGACTTGGAGTGCTGACTTGGATTCTTGTTCAAGTGAATAGCACTTTAGCTATCACAATAGACCACGTGCTCCTCCTGCTTCAGGCTAAGTTCCTGTAGGAACCTCTTCATCCAAAGCATCTCTTTACATGCCTCTGTGACCGTAATGTATTCGGCCTCTGTCGTCGACAATGCTACGACCTTCTATAGCTTGCTCTGCCAAGACACCGCTCCTCCTGCAAACGTGAACATGAACCCCGATGTAGACTTCCTGGAATCTATGTCACCTGCCATATCTGCACCTGTGTAACCTTCTAACACAGGTTTTTCGTCAACATAGCATAGGCTCAACCTGGATGAGCCTCTTAGATACCGCATTTTCCATTTCACCACTGCCCAATGTTCTTTGCCAGGATTGACAAGATACCGGCTAACAACACCAACCGCATATGCTATGTCTGGGTGCGTACACACCATAGCATATATCAAACTTCTTACTGCTCACGCGTAGGGTATCTTCCACATCTCTTCCACTTCTGCCTTCGTCTTGGGACATTGCTTGTCACTCAATTTGAAGTGACCATCCAGTGGAGTACTGACCGGCTTCACTGCATTCATATTGAACCGCTCTAGGACTTTCTCAATGTACTGCTTTTGTGACAGCCAAAGCTTCCTGCTGCTTCTGTCATAGGTTATCTCCATTCCTAAGATCTGTTTTGTCGAGCCCAAGTCTTTCATCACAAACGACTTGCCTAACTCCTGTTTCAACTTGTCAATCTTCTTGATATCTTTTCCCATGATGAGCATGTCATCAACGTACAATAGCAGAACTAAGAAATCACTATCTGAGAACTTGCGCGTGAACACACAGTGGTCCGACTCCGTTCTGTCATATCAATGCTTTAACATGAACGAGTCGAACTTCTTGTACCATTGCCTAGGAGCTTGTTTCAGCCCATACAAACTCTTCCTAAGCATACACACCATATGCTCTTTGCCCTTGACTTCGAACCCCTCTGGTTGGTGCATGTAGATCTCTTCTTCCAGGTCACCATGGAGGAAGACAGTTTTAACATATAACTGCTCTATCTCCATATCCATGCTAGCCGCCAACCCAAGCAACACCCGTATGGATGTTATCTTCACTATTGGTGAGAATATCTCCTCGAAGTCTATACCTTTCCTCTGACCAAACCCTTTCACTACTAGCCTGGCCTTGAACCTCATTTGTGAATTCTTCTGCTCATTCTTCTTTCTGAACACCCACTTGTTGCTCAAAGCTTTCTTGCCCTTAGGCAATTTCATCATATCATAGGTGTGGTTCTTATGCAAGAATTCCATCTCCTCTTGTATAACTTTCAACCACTTCCCCTTATGCTCGACGGTTAGGGCCTCAGAATAGTCTTTTAGCTCTCCCCCATCAATGAGCATAATGTACTCATGTGGCGAGTACTTCTTGGACGGATGTCTGTCCCTTGATGTCCTCCTCACCTGTGGCTCAACAGGTAGATCAAGTGGGGACTGCTCCCTCCGTCCATCTTCTGTAGGGACTCCCTCATCCTCTACACCTTGCTGTACTCCCCCGTCATCAGGCACCATGGGAGGAGTAACCGAATCCATGTCCTCTAGCTCACCTGAACTAGGTTGGCTTCTCTTTGGCTTACAAATGTCTTCTACACATTGATCTTCAAAGAAAACCACATTTCTGCTCTTGACGAGCTTTTTCTCGATCAGATCTCACAATTTGTAACCAAACTTTTCATCACCGTACCCCAAGAACACACACTACCTAATCTTCGTATCGAGCTTGGACCTCTCGTCCTTTGATACGTGAATGGATGTCCTGCATCCAAACACCCTGAGATGACTGTACGACGGATTACGTCTAGTCCACACCTTCTCAGGCACTTCTCCATTCAATGGGGCTGATGGAGACCTGTTTATCAAATACACCGCCGTGTGCATTGCTTCTCCACAGAACATCTTGGGTAACTTTGCATGGGATAACAAGCATCTGATTCTCTCTATAATGATGCGATTCACTCGCTCAGCCACACCATTATGCTGGGGGGTCTTGGGAATCGTATGTTCATACCGTATACCCAGTGACTTATAATACTCGTGGAAGTCACCAATGTATTCACTACCATTGTCAGTGTGAATGCACTTCAACGATCTACCTGTCTCTTTCTCGACCATAACATGAAACATTTTAAACACACCAAAGACCTCGTCCTTAGATTTCAAAGTATAAACCTAAACCCTCCTAGATGCATCATCTATAAAAGTGACAAAATACAATGCCCCACCCAATGTTTTTATCCTCATAGGACCACAAATATCAGAATGAACCAAATCTAATGTATGCATTTTATTAACATGAGAAGCAAATTTAACAATTGAAACTCCATGTTGTTTCCTGATAAACAGTCAATACATGTTTGAAGAGGTATATCTGTCACGTCTGGAAGGAGCCACTTCTTAGCTAGTAACTGAAGCCCTTTTTCACTCATGTGGCCTAGACGCTTGTGCCACATGTCAGTAGCGGAATCTTCCGCTCCGTTCAACCCACCCTTGCACACACTGACACTTGCCTTGTAAAGGATGCAACACTTCTTTCCTCTGGCTGCGATCAACGAACCCTTAATGAGCTTCCAGCGCCCACCAACAAATCGGCTTTCATAGCCATCATCGTCCAACCTTCCCGTTGACATCAAGTTGAGGCGAAGGTCTAGAATGTATCTCACATCCCTGAGAACCAATGTGCAACCCACATTGTTCTTCACACAAATATCATCGACCCCCACGATCTTCAATACGCCAGAATTTCCCATCTTCACTGTCCCACGGTTATCTGACTTGTAGCTTGTGAAGAAATTTTTGCGTGGAGTCACATGAAACGAGGCTCCCGAGTCTATCACCCAGTCAGTGTCTTGACTCGTAGCCGTGAGATAAGTATCGTGATCTGCCAAAAAAATAACCACTACGTCGCCATCTGAAGCGACCGCAGTGGAGTCTGATCCATCTTCCTTCTCCTTTCATTTTCCCTTCCTGTCATTCTTATTCTTATGACATTCATGCTTGTAGTGGCCCTTCTTACCACAATTCCAGTATTCAACGTCATTTCTGATACTCGACTTGCCTCTTGATTTATCTCGGGCCTTCCCGCCCTTTCTATTCTTATCTCTCCCCTGATCTTGTGTCACAAGGGCCTCTTATTGATTAGACCCTTGAGACTTCCTCCTTGTCTCCTCATTGAAGAGACAACTAGTTACCTATTCCATGGACACCTTTCCGTCTGGCGCGGAGTTACTCAAAGACACCACCAATATCTCCCAACTGTCAGGCAATGAGCTAAGCAATAGCAAAGCCTGTAGTTCATCGTCCGGGACCATCTTCATAATGGAGAGCTGGTTCAATATGTTGCTGACCTCATTCATATGTTCAGCCATAGAACCACCATCTTTGAACTTGAGATTCACAAGTCGTCTTATGAGAAAAATCTTATTGTTAGCTGTCTTTCTCTTATACAGTCCTTGCAATTTCAGCCATGGGCTAGTGGCTGAGGTTTCCGTAGACACATGGTGGAATATGGAATCGTCCAACCATTGTTTAATAAACCCCGTCGTCTTCCAGTCCAACTTCTTCCAATAATCATCTGGCATATCCTTTTATCTTCGCTGGTACGCCTAAGATTAGAGCATATAGGTCCTTGCAATAAAGCAAGTCATCCATCTTAGCCTTCCATATGATCCAGTTAGAACCATTGAGACTGATCATCCTTGATGAGCCACCTTCCATAATTCAGAACTGATCCCACTCCATTCAACCAACCTGAACTTTCTGATATCACTTTGTTGGGTGCGTTGCACAAAAACCTTAGGATCTCGCCCCCGAAAACACTAGAATTATGGGCTATGATAATGCAATAATCAAAAGCAAATCAACAACCTCACGACGCAAGAGATTTTTACGTGGAAAACCCTCGAAGAGGTAAAAACCACAGGACCTAGTCCAGAGCAACAATTCACTATGAGGTAGAGCGTTACAACCAATCACAAGCACACATCGCTTAGATCAAACCTTCTTCACTCATGCAGGAGTGGATGAGCAATAAGAGAATAATGAAAACGGAGAGATCTCACCGATCACAAGGACGTAGAAGCGCTGAGACGTCGATTGCGTAGAAGATCACCTTTTCAAGCAATATCTCCCTTCTACAAGCTTCCTCTCTCTCTCTCTTTTCTCTCTCTCTCTCTCTCTCACCTTGGACGTAAAAACACCTTAATGGAATTATGTGAACTCGTTTTGGAACCTCTTAAGTAGAGAACCAGAGGAGTTAGAACCAAATAAGGAAACTGTGTATAACCAGTCCGCGTAGAGTCGGGCGCCTGGTTAGTGGACCTTAGGGCACCCGGCCAACCCAAAAAATGTCCAGCAAGCTTCAGGGAGAATCTGTCCAATTTCAGGCGCTCGAACCATAGTGGTCGGGCGCCCACCCAGGGCACCAGGCCCCCAACTGTTCTGAAAATAGTCCAGCAGCTTAGCTACCATTCAGGTGAATTTCGGTCGCCCGACCACACCCAGGCTACACTATCTCTCCTCTGTACTGAGAAGGAAAACCCCATCGGGGGGGGGCTTCTTTTTGGGTTGCCCCTTAAATATGCTTTTGCATCTTTAGATTCTGAACAAGATGAACTTCCCATCTTTCATCAATTGAGTGTTCCAGCTAGATTGCACTGAGCTGAGTTGCTTACCGGGTTATCATTATCCATTCTTTTGTTTTGAAAGAAACAAACTTGAAAGCTAAGTTGCTTACTGGGTAATCTTTATCCATTCTTTTGTTTTGAAAGAAACAAACTTGAAATAGTTAGGCCTTCCTTTTGTTGGGTTAACATTGAGCTTGATTTAGTTTTGTCAATATGTGTTATTGTAGTTTTATTTCATTTTATTATTGTTGTCGTCGTCGTTGTTGATGTTGTTGTTGCCACCTTCTTTTATTTAATGTTAGGGTCAGATTTTTTTTTTTTTTTTACTTTTCTAGCCATTTTTTAATTTATTCTTTATTTCTTTTTATTTGTTTAATGTTAAGGTCAGAAACATATCGAAAACTTTAAATCCTATAATAAAAGAAGAAACATAACTTTTGTGTAATTTTGTGATATCCGGTCACTTATTATAATTTGAAATCTTATTTCTAATAAAAAAATCACCGTAGATCATGCTAAGATTAATATAAGATTTGCTACTTAGATTTAATGTTTAATGGACTTTTTCATGTTTGAAATCCTAACTAGGTGGGGAAGTGGATTGCGGAGGTACGGACCGCAAAGACGGTCCGCGCGACCGCCATCCATGTTCCTAGACAAGCACATGCATGAAGTGACTCAATGAGAAGGCAACCAATTCGGTCGTCTACGTTTCATTCAGCGGTGTGGCCAAGCTAGAAGTGGACCATATGGAGGACTTTTTTTTTTTTTATATGTATATTGACCATTTTCAACTTATTGTTGTAAATATTATATAGCTTTTATTGTAAGGTAATACAATTTTGTATTCATTTTTAATTGTAGCGCAACATTCTTTAGGTTTCAATTACTTTAAAAAAAAAAAAAAACAGGTTCCAATCAAAATATATATAAAAAAGGAAGAAGAAGAAAAGAACTCTATTAGCTTTTGCTGGTGGTTGCACGGATTTTAGACTCTTCTCAAACCTTTAACTCATTTTGGAAGACTTTTACCGGCGCTTCGGAAGACTTTTGCCAGCGCTTTTTTAGCTTCCACTTACACTTTTTTAAGTGGAACGCGGATTGCCTCCGACTCCAGTCGGACCTTTAAGCGTCCGACTGTTGCATGCTCAAATGGGATTGGTGAAAGATGTAGGGCCCACACTTTCATTAAATGAGAGAATTTCACGGCTACAATTCAGACGCCGTTAAGCGCGTTTTGCTTGATCCTAATGAAAATAAAAATAGGAATCTCATTCGTTCAGGGGAGCGGGAAGTGAATTGCCTGTGACACCTTGTAGGATCCACAAGGAAGTTCATGACAAATCCACTACATCCATATGTTTTTAAAGGAAAAAATAGGACAGGATTCTAAAAATCAGGCAGATTCAAAACTTAGGTGGGCCACACCAACAAAACAGTGGGAACACCAACATCCACTGTTGAAACTTTCCTGGAGTTGACCATGATGTTTATGTGCTATCCAAGCCGTTCAAAGAATTATTAACTCTCAGATAACCTAAAAGAAAAAGTATCATTTTGATGCAAAACTTTTACCACCGCTAAGTGTTCAATACCCACTGTTTAGGGCGGTATGGCCCATCCGAGTTTTGGATCTGCATTATTTTTAAAATCCTGTACTATAGTCTTCCAAAAGAGATGAGCATAGTGTATTTGGCACGGACATCCTTGTGGATCCCACACAAGCAAGCCGCTCCTTTCGTCAAACCTATTGCAACGTGATGTTGGTGCTCTATGCATTTGATTTGGGAATCTCTAAATGATCAAAACCGCTCATGTGAGAAATGCACCCCATCCAACTATTTTGTGACCTCATTTTAGGACATGTGACAAAAAATGAGGCGGATACACAACTAAGTGGGCCATATAAGAGGAAAGAGTGGTGATTCAGTGACAACCGTTGAAAATTTTGTAGAAATTTTTTGTCCTATTATATTTCATTGTTTAATGGTCTTGATTAACGGCTGTAGCAATTTTTTGTCCTACTAATATTTAGTCATATGGATGTGCAACTTCACGGAAGCATTGCTAATACACAAAAGAAAATAGTAAGTGCCATGAAGGAACTTGGATGCACCAAGATGAGGATTGTCCTTGCCTGGCTCGTGAGCAGTAAAATTTTGCACTGTTTTGGGCTCAACCCATTGTCTATAGGAGGAACATATGTACTCAGCCAGGCCGAGGCAAGCCTTTACCAAGCTTAGGCCCTGCCCCATTACCAGATGTTTCCAGCACCATGAAACTAAACTCATAAATGAATTTTTAGGGCCTATTTGGTTGCCAATAAAAAATGAGCCACTATAAGAATATTCCATTGAACAAATGGTTGGCATATAGAATAGGCCATTGGCATTCCAATGATTTAGTGGAAATTTTAATTATCAAAACCAAGAGAAACATATCAAATTATCTAGTCACATAACACACCAAACATAGATAATCCAAACAAGATGTTTTTTTAAACATTGCTGATTTGAACTCCCAATGGACAAGCATTTGGGTGGGCTCCAACAAAAAGAAAAACCTTTACAAATCTTTTCTCTACAACCAAATATTCAAGCAGGATCCACAAAAAGAAAAAGAGCCCCACCTGTCATACATCGCACAAAAAAAAAAAAAAAAAAAAAAAAAAAAAAAAAAAAAAAACTCCTCTATAGCTAAACAGATTGGCCCTTGGCAAAAAGAGGAGGGTCACACCTAATCAAGAATTATCCTTATTGTCCAAATACGCAGCTTGCCCAGCAGCCGCAACTCACAAAACAAATCCAAAAGATTCACCTAAGCCAAGCAACCATAGAAACCTTAGCATCGATGGTCCAAAACATACACCTGATATAAAGTAGAAATTTCAGTTACTTGAATTTGTATGCATTTAATATATGTAATTGAAATTAAATCCAGATGCACATACATTCCATTAATGAATAAGAATGACTAAAATGCATTTAACCTTTTGAAACAAAAAATATTGCTCCAGTTAACTTGTCAATCATTGCATTGACTGCTTTAAGTTTTAGCTCCAATATACCTCTGCTCATACCTATCTTGGTTTCGTTTTCTGAAAAGGAAGATGAAACAAACTATTAACCACAAGAGAATGGAAGATCATATGTCGGAAATATAAAGTTACTGTAAGTAATTTATTTATCACGTATTTTAAGTTAGGTTGGGATGCTCAAGTGAGAGTTGAATTGTACTCCATTCAGTTCATTTCAAAGGAAAACTAAGTTGGAACATACTCACCTTTAACAAAATATTCAAACCCAGGTGATTCTCTTCACATCCCACCCATCAATTCTTATTAAATTGTTGTGATGACGACTGCATATAAATTTCACATGTGAATGAAGAAAATATCTCAAAATATGTAATTTTAAAAAGTATATTCAATATTTTACTTTAAAATAATCAATTTTACCTGGTTACACACAACACTTTCTTGAGATGATAGTTGTGGGTTGCTCGAGAGAAGTTGTCGATACAAGTTGATGGGTGGGTAGCCATAAGTGGCCAAAGGGCCACTCGTGAATTCATTAGGACCACTACTCGGATTGAAAATGTTTTGTTGAAGCATGCCAATAGTGGCTACTTGGTATCCACGTTGAGGCAATGGTGCATTGATGGATCTACTGGGTAATCCAAGAAAACTCGCCTCTGTACTTTGTGAAATCTAATAAGAGAGAAAGGAATTAGAAACTATAACAATGTAAACATATGCTATGACAAGCTTTACAAAACAAATTTAAATTGATACCTGATTGGAATGACTCAATGGGGTGAATGCAAATTGACAATGTGAAGGTTGAAGTACTTGGTTTGTTTCATGTCTCTCTTTATTTGCTTGTGACTGAACGGTAGAATTTTGGGATCTTTTCTTCCGTAATTTATCTAGTGGATTTTTAAATGTACGATGACTACCTCTAACTTTAGGCTTCACTTTAATCCCACGTACGGTATATGAACTCAAACTATCAGCAAAAGTAAATTCTTTTTCAGTCGGTTCCCGGTGTGCGCTTTCGATATCTACACCTCCCATTGGCTTAGGATGTGTGCTTTTAGTATCTACATTTTCAGTTGGTCAGATCGTGCACTTTCAGTTTCAGTGTCTACACTTTCACTTAGGTCCAAGCATGTACATTCAGTATTTACGCTTTCGTCAACAACTTGATAAGACTTTAGCGGAAGTTCTTTGATTCTTTTCATGCATTCCATCACTTCATCATGAAATTTATCAGAATATTTATCAGCAAATTTGAAGACCTCATCATGTTCCCCAACCATTGCCGCAATTTTAAGAAGTTCGCAAGACATATATTTATACCGATTACCCAATGCAATATTGCGATCACTTTGCATTGTTAACTCAGTCGCTTCTTTAGCAAAACCTACCTTTGCATCTCTATGCCATCTTTTTAAAATATAACGGGGAGGAAGCACCTTTATATTATAACAATCTAGAACTTTTAACGCATGACTACAAAGGATACCCACAAACTCAAACTTGCGGCAGCTACACGTCACTGTATTGTCTAATGAATCAAACTTAACGGTACGTCCTTCAACATTGTCGTTATCGGTAACTCAATACTCCACAAGTGTGCCATCTTCACCACATTTGAAAAGAGAATGACCAAGAACTTTTTTTGTACTCATTTTGAAAATTTTCAAACGCTTTTGGAGTGTATGTATTTGCTGCTTCCTTTAGCATTTTCACATCAAGAACCAATACTGGGGTGCTTTGCCTCATTCTGAAATCAACTACGGCTTCTTGGTATCGTCTTTGAGCCAATACTCGCTCGTAATGATTGAAGAAACGCAAGAGATTGTATTTGGAGTTCAAGTATCTTTTCAAAATATTATTCATACTCTCGCTCCGTTGCGTACTCTTCATGTCGGCGCAAAATGTATTTCTTCCATAAACCAAAGCCCATTTCTCTTTTTCTTTAAACAGATTCTGTAGCCACTTGTTTTACATTAAATCATACTTTTCGAACATTTTCTTCCATGCTATTAAAAACTCCTCCTCTTCCTCATAATCATATACACACCTACTAAAATCTTGTTTAAAACTTTTTGAACCTTTAAATACATTGCTGAGGTGTTTCGCAGCATTTTGGTAGATATGCCAAATACATAGACGATGATGTGTTTCTGGCATTACTGTGGCTATTGCATTGGCCATTGCGGCATCTTGATCTGTTAGGATTGTGGTTGGTTGTCTTTCGGACATTGCACTTAAAAATGCTTCAAACAACCACTTAAAAGATTCGATCGTTTCATCATATAGCAATGCCGCACCAAATATTATAGTTTGCTTGTGATGATTTACCCCAATAAACGGAGCAAATGGTCGTCCATAACTATTTATTCTGTATGTTGTATCAAAGCAAAGCACGTCCCCAAAAATACTATAATCTATTATCGACTTCCCATCTGCCCAGAACATATTTATAATCAAATCATCCTCATTTACTTGTATTGCATAAAAGAACGATGGATCATTTACTTGCATTTTCTGAAAGTATTGTAAAACGGATCCTGCATCACCCTTTTCCATTGCTTTCGTTCTCTTCCTCTGTAAATAATTTTTTTAATCAATGTCCATGAAACCTACATTCTCCTGTCCTCCAGATTGTCTACTAAAATATTCAAGAGCTGCTTTGGGTGATATTCCTGAAGCTTCCATCATCTCTACTTCAACTTTTTGATCATCAGTAAAGCCTCTTTGTGACCTTAACATGTGAACCTCCGATGGTGTAACAACCTCATGGTTATGCTCTGCAATAAATTTAGTCACTTTGTACTTCCCATTCATTTGAAGCTTAATATCCATGCTTGCTTGACATTCAATTCTAGTATTTGGACGAGAACTTTTCCTCTCAACGATATCTTTCTTTTCACGCTTTCGACCTTCTTTAGAACAACAAAACTGCCTCATTATAATGACATTATCATCTGATTTTTTTATCAATTTTTTTCGAGTACTAAATCCCGTCTTCCTTGCATACATGTTGTAGAACTTATATGCACTCTCATCGGAACTAAACTCCATGCCTACTTTTGGTTTTTCATCCAACTCGTCGTCAGAACTAAACTTCATTCCCACTTCCAGGTCTTCATCTAACTCTTCATTTGTATTGACTCGTACAACTTGTCCTGCTCCAAGGGTGTCTACTTGTGGGTTTGCTTGTCCACCATCTATTTCAATATCAAACTGTAGCCTTCAACATGGTTGAGAGAATAGTTGACTCTCCCGGGTATTATCATCCATTTCATCAATTGACCTTCAAAAGAGAAAAAAAAAATTAAGTAAAATGAGACCTCAAACAAAATTAACATGTACTACTTAAACAAAACTCATTAAACAATTTTTTTTTTACAAAGTAAACATTTAGTTGTCATCTGCACGTAGAGTATAAAATAACTCTCCATAAAGAAGAAACTTCTTTTTTATAAATGTGGACAGAGATCTAACTTCATAAAAAAAAAAAAAAAAATACAACAAGAAGATATATCCACTAATAGCAATTTTGGGACAACACTAAATATATATCAGTCACCCTAAGATGATTTTATACATCCATGCACACTATGTAAGAAAAAATCAGAATTTTCGAGAAGAAAAAATCTAATGTAAAAGCTGGAGTTACTAAAAAAAAAAAGAGTAAATTTACTTGATTGTCGTTAGGTGAATTTTCAAGTAGTATCTTATAGATTGGATTTTTCATTTGTATTGAAATATCCATATTAGTGTAGCAATCATAATCACCAATTCATGGACACAAGTTTTTTTTTTAATAAGACCATTGGATATTTTCATTTTAACATCTGGTTAATGCACAACAATCTGATAGTAAAATGATCAAATAAAAGTATATTTTAGTTCATAATACATCTAAAATGGGACCTATAACTTGGATCTCTTAGTTTGAAATACTTATATGCCACATATGCATGTATTTTCTCATTAATTTCTAACTCTTGTGTGTCATTCATCACACTTTACCTGAGTTGCAAAAGTACGAGCCCTCAAGTTTATCCCAATGAATGTTGTTGGTGGGGCTCACCTTGGACGCAAGAGTATTTGAAATTCTAATCCCTTGCCAAATTAGCAATGTGATGTGTATGTGCAAGATCTGAATAATTCATTTGAAGTATAAAAATAAATACTACTATTTTCAGGAGAACTAAAAAAAAAAAAAAAAAACAAAACTTACCAAAACCATTAATCATTTTCTCCACACACAATTCAAAAGATTTTCAAAATGAAAATTTTCTACAAAATACCAATCTCCTCTCCTCCATTCATCTACCAAATCTGATGAAGCTATCATTCAACAACATTCTACCAAATCTTCTCTTACAACTAAAGCATGTCTTTCTTCTTCTTCTTCTTCTTCTTCTTTTCCCTTTTTTTTTTTTTTTCCAATTTAGTTCTATTAAAATCAAAGTACCAAACTCTCATCAATTAATTATATAAAAAATATACTAAAATCTATATTAAAGTTTTAAAAAAAAAATCATCCTGCCAAAGCTTTCTCCATTTAATATTAAAAAAATTTATAAAAATCAATGATAGTTGTAAACATTAAAAAAAAAAAAAAGTCTTTCTATTAATGTGATAGAAAAAAACCATTGGTTATGTAAAAACACACCTGAAAAATGGAATGCAGGAAGATCTTATGTCCAGCTACAGACGGCTTCCCTTGTTGGTATCTAACATCAAACCAGATTAAATTCAGTTTATACTGAAATCTATCTGACTCAGTAGCATCTAATATATAATATCAGTAGTTTAATAATAATTTTAAATTGGATATTAGAGTTCCTAGCAACAGAGCTTTAGAGAGAGAGAGAGAGAGAGAGAGAGAGAGAGAGAATGAGAAAAAATGTAAGAGGGAAGGAGAGAGATCTCACGAATGGAGTTTTTTTTTTCTCACCGGATTGAGAGAAGCTAAAATAAATGGAGGAGAAAGATCCGACAGGGAGGGAGAGAAATCTTGCAAATGGATTTTTTTCGTTGCCGGATGGAAAGAAGATGAAACGAATGGGTTCTTTTGTTTTTGTTTTTGTCAAGGTCGAGTAACACACGTGCTAACGGCAATCTAACATTTGCCGTGAAATACCTTCTGTGGGCCCTACGCTTAAGCGCCAATCACGTTTCAACACGCAACGGTCGGACGCTTAAAGGTCCGACTGAAGTCGGACGCAATCCGCGTTCTTTTAAGTGATTACCGGGTGGCCAGCAGAGGTGCCGGAAGAAGGACAATGGCCACCGGGAAAGGAGTATGGCCACTGGGAAAACTTTTTCCGACGCTTTTAGACTTTTACCAGCGGTTTTGACTGCTGGTAAAGATCATTTTTCTTTCCTGCGGTCCACCATGATGTTTGTATGCCATCCAAACCATTCACACGGTTATTCTCACTAGGATGAACTGAAAATACAAATATTAGCATAATACAAATCAGATAGTGCAAGTCTGTTTTTCTCTTCTTTGCTCTGTGGACTAGGCCCCACATGTGACATGTTTCTACGTCTTGCTGCCATCAAAGCAGTGCTCTTGCTGATTCCTACTCACCTGAATCATGGATTGGCCTAATGTTTGGGCCCCGGGCACAAATGTTGGTGTGGCATCTGAGTGTATTTTTTATAATCATCACAGTGGGTCTGATAAAAATCAGGGGTCTCTTCCAAATGTTTTATCTGGTGTGATCCACCTGAATTACGAGTCAGCCTAATTTATTTGCCCTGGACTTAACGTGGGATTACATATCTAACAGTCGAAGTGGATTTCACATATACATCATGGTGGACCCCCCCCCCCCCCAAAAAAAAAGGTGTAGATGCAAGTATATTATTGATACAATCAAGGGTCCCATTGGGATGTTGTCGGTGGTGCTGCGGAGGGCTCAGGAGTAACACACAACAAACTACCTTTGGTGTGATGGGTGCCAAGTTAAAAAAAAAAACAGAAAAAAAAACGAAAAAAAAGGAGAGAAGTTGTGCTTAATCTCGCATCTTTGAAGAATCACATCATTCAGGGTATCACATTAATGGGTGAATGCAGCAAACTGGGCTCTTTCTTCCTTAGATTGAGTTTACGTGCAACCCACTAGTAAACTAATTTCAGTCTTTTAAGTCTCAGCATGTTTGGAGAACTGTCACTTATAGTGCTTTAAGAACCACCCATTTGGAAACCACCTCATAGGTAATTTTTTTACTTAATTTCAGCAAGTAGCTACTATTTTGAGTTAAACGCCCTTTAAATAGTCACTTTAACTCCTTAAAGTTACTTATAGCCATGGGAAAAAAATTCTTTCTTTTTAGAGTCCGGATCCTCTGTTGAAACCAAGCAGAGAAACCCTGCTCGTCACTTCTCTGAGTAGTCCATCTCAACCTGACTATGTCAGAGCTGAGCTGCTCAGACATAGTCAGGATGAGCTGGACCAATCAGAGCAGCAGGAGCAGAGGTTCTTTGCTCGACTTCAACAGAGGATCCGGATTCTTCTTTTTAACATTTTATTTTTCCAATCTCTCTCTCTCTCTCTCTCTCTCTCTCTCCCTAATGTACCGTTATATCAAAGGTGGCCTTGCATGATTGACGACCCACATTAAAGGTAGGGCCCATATGATAGACAATCCACACCAAGGGTGGGCTCTAGGGCAGTGGATATTAAAACTAGGCCCCACATGATGGATAATAACATTGTTGGTAGGCCCCACATGATGGATGACCCATATCAAGGAGGGCTCCATATCAGGACAATTCACATTGCAAGTTGGCCCCTAATGATGAATGGTCCACATCTAAGGCAAACCATGCATAATGAATGGCCCACCGCAAAGTTAGGCCCTACATAATGTATGGTTCACATTAAAGGTGGGTTTGCATAATGGACAACCCATATCCAATGTCCGACATGATGGATAATGCACATTTGAGGTGGCCCCACATAACACACATCAAAAGTAAGCCTCATAGGGTGGATGGTCTGCATTGAAGGTAGGCCCCATATGATGGACGATTCACATTAAAGACAGGGCCAAGTCACTAAGTGAACAAATGGGAATAACGACCAACAAATTCGACGGCCATTGGCCATGGAATTTTGTTTTAAACACACATCAAAAGTAAGCCTTATAGGGTGGATGGTCTGCATTGAAGGTAGGCCCCATACGATGGACGATTCACATTAAAGACAGGGCCAAGTCACTACGTGAACAAATGGGAATAACGACCAACAAATTCGATAGCCATTGGCCATGGTTTTTTTTTTTTTTTTTTTTTCTGCAGGATCTTCAGCTAAGCACTGCTGTCAAATTTTGATCTTCCTTAATCAGCGTGCAGGGGCCACTAATTTTTCCAAATTGGGGATAAAAAAAAAGAGCTCCTCAAGCCCTGCTTCACAATCTCTAACCCTAGCTGGTTTTCAATGGAAGGTTTTCAATTATCATTGGCAAAGGTAGTGGGGTCCATTGAACCTTAGATATGCCTCATTTTGGAGATAATACTCTTATTGGTGGTAGCGTCTCCTTGAACCTTAGATCTGCTCCATTTTCAACTGTAGGTTCAACCCCACTATTGGATGGTTTGGATGGTGTGGGTTTTAATACTCTAATATGTGCAAAAGGTGGGGCACATTATGATGATCAATTGATGAAATACACGGCCATCCACTAATAAATGGGAGATGAAACGCCCCGGATTTTCGAGTTTATTTCAAAATTTTAAAAAAAAATTATTTTGATTTTATATCGAGCGTTTACTTTGTTTTAAAAACAACGGACCATCTGTAAGAGATTCGATAGGGGACCCTTTACAAAAGTTGCATAAAATGATCCTATAAACATTGTAGAAAGACCGGATTTCAAAAATCTCGTTATTTTTAGATAATTACGAAAATGCCACTCATTAAACTTAAGTTAAACCGCCGTTTTTAAGTATGATAGTTTCTGACGTTCCTTTTTACACAAAACTTCGTATATGATCTTTTGGACACATTTTACCCGTACACGTCGAATTTTAACCCTCCGATCATCCTACAAATGCCCTAATCAGAAATCAGTCCATAAGTGGCCCACCTTAACTCGAATCTGCCTCATTTTTCTCGTCAGCGGTTATTTTTGTGTTGCCCACTTATTGGACGGAGCAAATGGTCCAGATCCACCATAGTATACCCCACTCATGAGGGTAGTAGAGGACAATGCGTGTATGTGCGATGCACGTTATCTAAGGAAGAAAGTTTCCTTCTTTATTACGAGTCTTCTTCTTCGTGCCGTTATAGCGTGGTTCGCTGCCGGTCCGTGAGCTCCACACCGTCCATCATCATGGACCCCACTTCGAAATCCAACCCGTCCATTAGGTCAGCGCCCCACCCAAACCTAGTCATTCAAAGTTTTGTCGTCATCCGTCGCTTGTGCAATCCGATCCAAACCACCGTTCAAATGAAGACTTATCAAGATCGGGTTCATCGCTTTGCATGGACGGCCCATCTTTCTCCCAAAACTTTATGTGGACCCCACCTAGCCTTTCAACGAATCCTATGTGCAAACCACCTCCGAAATCAGATCCGTTTCTTCCTCCAACTCAAACCGCGTTCCGCAATCACCCAACGCTCGGCCGACTTAAAAATCCTAGTTCATACTTCCCTAGCCACATATCTCCTCTTCTCAGTCATCTGATCGTGAGAGAGAGAGAGAGAGAGAGAGAGAGAGAGATGTTCCGTCTTCCTCGTCCGCCCACTGTGACAGCATCGTTCGCTGCCGCCCCCACGTCTCTACACCGTCCTCCAGCTGGGCCTCTTTCTTGGATCTAAGCCATCCATCAGGTTAGTACCTCACCAAAAATCGGTCTGTCCAAATATTTCAATCTTTTGTCAATTGTGTGGCCCACTCTAACTCATTGATTTTAACCTTAGAAATCAAGATTCAGATCATCTAAGGATGCACTTTGCATGGACATTCCAGATCCTATTTATAGCGATCGTGTGAGTCCCATCTACCATAAAGGAGAAGGAAGAAAAGGAAGGAAAGAAAGAGAAGAAGAAGTCGAGTCAACTCGGTTGAGAATCCAATTTTGGAGAGGTAAGTTCATCCAATCCATGTGTTCATTCCTAAAATCTTCCCTAAGCCCGAATCTTAGATGAAATTCTATCTTAAGTGATCAAAACCATGAAAATCTTATCGATCTACCCTCTGATTTTATGTTCTTTATCAAGCGGTACAGGTTTGGACCTAAACTCGATTCCACGGCCCTAGCAACGTCTCAAACCAACCAAACTCAGAGGTGGGGATTTCCTTTAAGCCCATGTACGATAATATTAAATTGTATGTTGATTTTATGCTTAGAAATTAAGATTTTGTTACGTGACTTCTTGAAACCGTGCTTGTTGAAATCTTTCCATGTAAATATGAATTGTATGATGTTCCTTGTTGTGTATGTTAAATTTTGATGTATGAACTATGCTTAAGTAGTTGTAAAAGAAATTGTTATGATGTACATGCTTATATGGAAACCATGCTCGATTTATGTTGTCACATCGATTTACGTTATCACATGCTTATGATGATTGATGTATTGTTTGCTATGAGATATCGCATATGGATGTTACGTTAATGAAAACTCCTTGGCCCCATACTGATGTAACTGTTGATGTAAAGAGATGAAGCTATGCGAGGCCTTGTTACGTTGGCATTACCATGTGGAGATTTTGGATGGATATGCCTTATTGTGAAAGTCGGCATTACCGTGTGTCTTATTGAATGAATGTACCTTGACGTTGGGAATTAAATAGTGGCATTACCGTGTATGTGTTGTTGGTTGCATAAGCCATAATGTTGAGTTTGGCACTACCGTGTGCACATTGTTGGATACGTGCAAATAGATCCTTATTGATTCGCTACCTGTGATGGATCTACTGAAGTATGGAATTGATGAATGTGAGGACTCTTAAATTGATTGGGGTAAGGAGTGATCATTAGTCGTGAACATCATTTAATGGGCTGAATGCTAAACTGACTTAATTAAAGGTGAAACTAATCATGCATTCACTGGACCCGGCTTGGTGGGTCAGCCCCTCGGGTGTTAGAGGAAGTGTGCATGGGCCCGTTTCTCTCTCGCTTTCTAGTGAAAGTGTGTATGGGTCTGTTTCACTAGTTGGATTTTGGTGCATGGGAAGAGTGGAGTGATCCCGTCCTAGCTAGAACCTTTGGTGACTAGTGGCTGGTGAGAAGAGTGGAGTGATCCCGTCTCATTTGGTCAGGGTGCCTTAGCCAGAGCATCCATGTCATGCATTGCATTAACCAAGATCTTTTACTGAATTGTTTTGATTTGATTAAATGATAATATCCTGCTTGCGTTTACTCTGTGCCATTATTATCATGGTTGTCTTAAAGGGATATTCCCCCATTATGATAGCGTTTAACGCTATCCAACCACATCTCAGATAATCCAGGTGAAGATCCAGTAAGAGAATCGAACACTACGACGAGGTGCTCGAAGGCTCATGGCAGCAAGTGACGGACGATGAAACTGAAGCGGCCTAAAGATGAATTATGTTTATGATCTTTGTAGAGTATATTTATTTTCATGTAATTTGTAATAAGCCTCTCATTGAGACTAGAAAGTAGAATGTTATGTAATTTGGATGGTTTAAGGACATTATCTTGATAACGTAGAGTAGAAAAACTTTAAATAAGAACTTAAGTTCTGTCATTTTGCTATGAATACCATGAATGCGGGAAATAAAGATGAATGTGTGGAAATATATCCTTAACACATTCCAGATAACACCCGAAAACTCGGCCCATTGTGTTGTCCACGAGAGCCGAAATTTCGGGGCGTTACAGATGACATCAAAATCAATAGACAATCATTGGTATTCACATCAGGTGATCATCACTGCTGCAGTCCACCTTCTGTAACAGATGGATATTCTCCAGATCTCAGGTGGCCCACACCACAACAAACAAAGAAATGACCATTACAAACTTTTTATGGGTCACAAAAGTGTAGGATCAAGCAGATATTTGTGTTTTCCATTAATCCACGTCCGTGTGACCTTATCAATAGGTTGGATGGCAAATAAGCATCATGGTGGACCCTAAAAAGTTTTTAATAGTAGGCGTTCAATGACCATTGTTTCCTATGGTATGGTCCATTTAAGATTTGTATCGGCTTCATTTCTAGACAATGCTAGAAAATGATCTACGAAAATGGATGGATGGCATAGCCGCATAGATATACAGCACATCCATCGAAGTGGGGCCCACGGTCAGGGTCCCACCCACATCGCAAGCCAGGACGTGCCCATGGGTCCCACCCACATCGCGAGGGGTGCGGATTTCTTGTGAAAGCCTTGCGCAGGAAGTTCCTGCGCTGGGTACCAAGGTGGGGCCCACAGTGATGTTTGTTGATAAACCCACCCTGTCCATCTGTTTTGGGAGCTCATTTTAGGATGTGAGAACAAAAATGAACAGGATCCAAGACTCAAGTGGGCCTCACTAGAGGAAAAGGTGGGTAGGTAAATTATTATCGTTGAAACCTCCCTGGGGTCCACAGTGATGTTTATATGACATCCATACCGTTCATAATGTCACTACTACTGGGATGAACTGGAAACACTAATATTATCTTGATTCGAAACTCCTGTGGCTCCACAAATATTTTAATTGTCGACGTTCAATCCTCGCGTTTTCGGCCCATTTGAGTCTTGGACCAGGTTCATTTTTGTTATCATATCCTAAAATGAGCTCCCAAAACGAATGGCATCACTTTGGACCCCACCTCGGTTCCAGTGCAGGAACTTAATGTGAAAGGCTTTCGCAGGAAATCCGTGCCCCATCGCGAGCCAAGAGGCGCGGGTTTCTGCAAAAGCCTTGCACAGCCAGCTCGTGCACTAGGAACAATGGTGGGGCCCACAGTGATTTTTTGATAAATCCACCTCGTCCATCTCTTTTGGAAGGTCATTTTAGGACACAAGAACAAAAATGAACCAGATCCAAGACTCAAGTGGGTCTCACCAAAGGAAAAGGTGGGTAGGTAAATTACTACCGTTGAAACCTCCCTGGAGTCCACATTGATGTTTATATGACATCCATACCGTTCATAACGTCACTACTACTGGGATGAACTGGAAACACAAATATTATCTTGATTCGAAACTCCTGTGGCTTCACAAATATTTCAACTGTGGACATTCAATCCTCACGTTTTCGGCCCACTTGAGTCTTGGATCCGGTTCATTTTTGTTCGCATGTCCTAAAATGAGCTGCCAAAACGGATGGACGTGGTGGATTTATCCAAAAACACATTACTGTGGGCCCCACTTGGTTCCCAGCGCAGGAACTTCCTGCGCAAGGCTTTCGCAGGAAATCCGCGCCGGAGCCAAGACGCGCCCGGCCTGCGCACTCTTCTTTTTCTCTTTTCGCGCTCTCTCTCTCTCCGCTAAAAAAAAACTACCTCTCCCTCTCACCCTCTGCTCCTCCTCCCTCGTCCCACCTCCCTCTCATTCTCTCTGATCTTCTCCACCTCCCTCGCTGCTCTCTCTCACTCCCACTGATGAACGCAGACGCACCTGTTTTTCGGGTTTTTGGAGCTCGGAGTTTGTGGTTTTTTTCTCAGGTATGGCTCTCTCTCTATCTCTCTCTCTCTCTCTCTCTCTTTCTTTCCAGCATGTTAGATTGGTGTATTACGGATTGGGTACTTAGGGTTATTTCGAATTTGGGATTTAGGGTTATTTGGAATTGGGGATTTTGAGGTTTTTGCAAATTTGGGAATTTTGAGAAAGTACTAATTGGGGATTTGGGGTTTTTACGAATTTGGGGATTTTACAGGCATCGATGAAGTGAGAACACAAATATCAACTTGATTGAGATGAGGTGGACCGCACCACACGAAAACAGTGGGGATTGGCCGCCCACCACGATTTTTTGTTGTCATCCAACATGTTCATAGGATCACACAGACCCGGATGTAGGGAAAATACAGGGATCAGCTCGATCCAGAATTCGGTGGGCCGCCACCACATGAAACAGCGTGGATTGCACCGCCTGCCGTTGAAAACTTCTCAGGGCCCACCAAAATGTTTCTCTGCCACTCAACCTATTTATAAGATAACACAGATGTGGATGGAAGGAAACCACAAATATCTGGCTTGATACAAAACGTTTGCGGCCACCTGTGGGGCCACTGTGAACCCAAAACTGAGGTAGTTCCAAATCTGTGGTGGGCCGCACCAAAGCTGAGGCAGTTCCAAATCTGTGGTGGTTGGGGTTGGACTTTAAATGGTAGATTGTCAAAGAAGGTATACGGTTGGCATCCCACCAGGCATCGGCTACCCTTTTGTAAGCACTTTGCTTTTGAAAATATGTGATATTATTTTCATAGGGAAAACTGAAAACTGAAATTTTGGCATAAAAAGATGCATCATAGAATACAATTGATTGTAGGTGATTCGTCCTCTTGAATTTAGCTGATGTTTACAGCGTACAAATCCCAATAAGATAAGAGTACAAGTATTAAACCATGTGTCCAATAGTATTTCAACTCTTTTAATGCAATATGTATCCTTTTATGACTGATCCTAGCCATGTAATCTCTCTTAGTTCCTTGGACGAAGGCCTTAGTTATCAGAGATAATATGGCAAAAGTTATTGCCTACGGAGTAAACCACAAACAACATACATATCTTGAAAATAGAGAAGATAGAATTACCTAGTATTTTTATTTGAATAAAAAAAATCATTACATATTCTTCCATTGTTGCAACTTGGGTTGCATTATTGACACTTCCTGGTATGGTCCAACAGCTGCCAAAATAAATAAATCTAACTAAAAAAATGTAATATTTTGCATAGTTCCACTATTCTGTTCTCTTGTCAAGTTGATAAGTTGGTTAAAAACACTTCATGCTCGCAAAAATATTTAAGCCAAATGTGTCGGCTTCTATGCATGCAGTAGAAACACAAACAATGCAAGAGCTTTTAACTCCTAGAAACTCCAACTATAGACAAAACACCACCTAAATCTATACTTCACATCACTGAGCATTCCTTGCAATCGTCATAACTGATTTCCCAATTCCTGATTAGAAATTTTATATTCGCAGTTAAGAGGAGTGCTTCTTGTAGACGCACTTTCGTAGAGGACAAATAGAAGGGCCCTCACATGTGTTAGTGTGGCATACGTGTATCAGATCCATTCCATTCATCAGGTCTACCTCTTGGTGAAAGTGTCCTTGCGGACAATACGGTAACTCCACTAATAAGGTAAATAGGTGGGCGACCATATTAGAAGTTGTTGTAAATGTTTCTGTGCTAGATGTCACTCGCATTCATGGCTTAACATGGTAGAAGATGACAACTCATAGCATTGTAAGTTAGTGTTCCTAGTGCATTGGTTCTCTCGGATAGTTCAATTGATCAATTTGAATTGTTCATTAAGTCTAGGAGTAATCCTGATAATTATGATATTCAATTCGAAGGATGTGAAAAATCAAATCAGATCGAAAAATCCATCAATTCAGTCTTATATCAATCCCAAAAAATTGGAGTCAATTCAATTTCAATTCGAAATTTCAAAATTAAGAGCAATTTAATTTCAATTTCAAATTTGAAAATTTAGGATCAATTCAATTTCAATTTCATCTAAAATCGAATTGTTCGAATCGATGTGCAACCCAATTCACAAGAAAAAAAATCAACCCATTTGAACCCTCTCCATCCACATCCTATTGATAAGGTCATAAAAACCACGACACTGGGAAAAAATAAATATCAACTTGATTCAAAATGGCGTGGCCCATTAATTGTCAATTACAATTGTTTCCTATGATATCATCTTTGATATTTGGATTTTTTTGGGCCCATGTGATAAAATCAACAGGAAAAGCGGATAAATGACATGGATATAGAAGATATACATCAAGGTGGTCCCGACGTGCCACACCATTAAGATGAGGTTGGGCCCGCACCTAACCCACTTGCTTTGACAAAAAGCTCACAACCCAGTGGGTAGGTTACCATGAGATCCCAAACCGAATGTATGTGAGCCTACCTATATGTTTATGAGAAATCCACGCTGTCCATCTGTTTCCATGATCATGTTAGGGCATGGGCCCGAAAATGAGGCAAATTCAATTCTAAACGTGGCCATCAGTGTTGTTAAAATCTACGATTTACGATTCAAATCGTACACTCGTATGATTCAAATCGTACGAGTGAATCGCAAATCCCATAGAATCTTATGATTCGATATCGAATCATACGATTTTATCGTGAATCGTATGATTAATATCGAATCGTATGATTTGGTGGTGTTGTTAAAAATCTTTTTTTTTTTTTTTTTTTTTTTTTGTTTTCTTGCAAATTTTTTTAGGGATTTCTCTTAAAAGTGTATTTAGGCCCACCCTCATTAGAAAAACATATCTTTTGCAACTTTTGGAGCTTGTGGGGCCAAGAAATCTTGGAGAAAGAAGTTCTCATATCTTTTTCAACGTTCAACGGAATCAATTGCGATTTTACTGGATTTTACGCTTCGAATAGTGTGGGGAGATCCCCCACACTCCACCTTTGTTCGAGTGCACTTAAAGATCTAAGGAAACATAATACAAGACAATCAACACCACCTACATTAGAATATCTCATCTTTTCCTTGTTTAATCTTTTCTTTTTTAAATAAAATATCCTCCGGTTTATGTCTTTTAACTTGATTATGATATGATACAACACAATGATACATTTATACAAGGATACAGACATACAATTAATGACGAGAAATGAGAATCATGTTATGGTTAAATTATTTTTTTAGCATATTCATGAGAAAATGGATGAGTAATATGTTTTTTAATTTTTCTGATTTGTTTATAATTTTTTTTTTGTATTTTGTTATGATATATTTATGAAAATCTGAAAAAATCTTACAATTTACGATACGATACGTTTCAAATCCGATTATGATTCACGATACGATTTACTATTTGACAACACTGGTGGCCATACCAGCCTAAGATGTTTCAACGGTAGATTTCAATCTTCACTTTTTCATGTTGTTTGGCCCATTAGAACTTTGAATCGGCCACATTTTTGGGGAATAAACCCTAAAATGAGATGGAAAAACAGATCAGCTGGATGGATTTCTCACTAACATCAATGTGGGGCCCATTAGGTATAGGTGTGGCATCGGTGTGAAGCTATTACATCTTACAGGAAGCTTGTAACCCAAGATATAGGGTCGGTTGCCGTGCGATCCCATTTCGAGACTACTGTTGGTATATGTGAGGATATTTCCTACAACTTTTTTAGGTTTTGGTTTGAAGCAGGCATTCTCACGTCGGTACAAATGCCGTGTTGATGGCATTTTATACATTCCATTGATGCACCGTTAATTACATCATGGATCATGATACTTCCAACATTGCAAGTGCGGGTTGTGTCCATCGGCCCATGTTTAGTATAAACTATTTTAAGGGAAATGCTTGAGGCAGACTTCAAGTTAGTGAGGAATATTGATCCAGTGGCGATGGTTAGGTCATTTGGTAACAATGATCTATCCAAGTAATCAAGGACACCATCCAGTGCCAAAACTGCAAGAGTGGTGCTAAGTTTTTTTTTCCTTTTCTTTTCTTTTTACTTTTTGGGTTTCTGGTAGAAAAATTAGAGTGACTGAACAATCCTGACCTCTGGCTCATGGACACTTGTTTGTATAAATAAGTCCATTGGGCATTCATCATTTTCAATCGTCCTATAAATGTCCACTAATCTGGTGGTCCGATGGTTGAGTATGTATCATGATACGTCTAAATTGGCATACTTAATTTGGAAATTTTGTTAAGTACCTCCAAATTGTGTTTGGCAGGGCTTCTCAAGCAGCTAGGTAAACAGTCACCACATTGAATGGGTCGTAGTGCTTCTTGTCAGGCTCGGAATTGTGAAAACCGACTTGCACACCACTGCAAATATGCAAAAAATCCTAATTAGGGATTTGAATGTGAAGACTCCTGATTATGAATTTCGACATTCAAATATGCAAAACCCTAACTAGGGATTCGAATTTGACAACTCCTAATTATGGATTTCGATGTTCAAATCTGCAAAACCCTAATTAGGGATTGAAAAACGAAAATCCCAAATACATACACCATTGCAAAACCCTTATTAGGGTTTAGACATTCAACGTTTGAGAGAGAGATACCTGCTGCAATGGTCGTCGCTGTATGGGTAGGTTCGTTGGAGTGGAGATGGAGAGAGAGATGGGATGCGTGCGCTGTTGGGGAGAGGGGGGTGGGTGAGAGATCTTAGAGGGAGAGTGAGAGAGAGGTAAGAGGGAAGAAGGTACGGAGAGGGAGAGAAATCAGAGAGATTTGAGAGGGAGAGAGAAGAAGGTGCGAACAAGGTAAGAAATCGGAGACGGGGAAAGAAGGTGCGGACGGAGATTTCAAAAATCTCTCCATAACGGTGTTAGCCTAGGGGCCATTACACGTGCGACCCACACGGGTGTCTCCCAATAAAACGTTGCCACAAGAGAGTAACACCTAACGGTGGACGCGGATTTCCTGGACACGGATTGCGTCTGACGCCTAGTCAGACCGTCGCGGATTTCCTGGACGCGGAATGCCGTCCGACCCCTGAACTTTAAGCCGACCATATGTGTTCAAGCCCACCGTGATGTATTTGTTTATCCATGCCGTATAAGATCTTGTTAAGGTATGGGCTAGATGGTCAACTAGAGCGTTGGATTTGACACATTTTTGGGCCCATACCTTAACATCATCTTAGAAAAGGAATGGACAACATGGATAAACAGATACATCACGATGGGCCCCCCACACAGATCTGGTCGGACGTTTAAAGGTCTGACGGGGGGTCCTAAGCAATCGGTGTCCACATTTCCTGCTAGGTGGGGTCCACCGTGATGTTTGTAATAAATCCACCCGTCCATCCATTTTGCCTACTCATGACAAAAAATGAGGCAGATCCAAAAGTCAAGTGGGCCGCACCAGAGGAAACAGTGGGGACCGCTATTGAAACATTCTTATGGCCACATAACTTTTAGCATGTGGCTAAGGTTTTTATTTTTTCAGTCCATCCTGCGATAGCTAAGTGAGGGCCATGGTAATATTTGTAACAAATACACCCCATCCATGCGTTGTTCTACCTCAAATTAGGACATGAGCCCAGGAATGAGGAAGATCCAAAACTCAAGTGGGCCTATTGTTGAGACCTCCCTGGGTCCACCGTGATGTTTATATGCCATCAAAACCGTTCATAAGGTCACTCCTACCAAGATGACTGAAAATGCATGATCTAAAACTTTTATGTTCCTGTGAGTGTATGTTTGCAAATTGGATATATTCCTCAGTGAGGGCCGATCTATTGATTGGCCATCGCTTCTCACTTTCTTGAATATTTTTACTTATAAAAATTAAAAATACATACTGGTTGGTTAGGCAATATGTGGGTTTGAGGCATAGGTTTGCCGTTCAGTCTCTTTTGTTTAATGGATGTATTACTTATGTTGTGTGACTTGCATTTTATGGTATTTAAATGATATTAGCTCATTTTGGTTATAATTGCACTTTTTTTCCCAACAGCACATGGTTTAGGCCCCTAAATGGAACTTATTATGCATAGTTGTGCTTTCACTATATTTTGATTCCTAAGTATGTAAACATGTGTCTTATTAGCACCTCTTGAATTTTCATTAAAAAATTCCACATTTTCCCAATATTTTCTCACTTAGCGATACTTTTCCAAATATTGTGATAGTGTTGACGATATCGATACATGTTTCCATATGTCCGGGCATTGATACATCTAACAGTACCGAATACTCTGAACATTGCATAGAAGTAGAGTTGAATTTAATATACTTTAATCTTAGTTAGATTCATATTTTGCAAGACATTTTATAGTTGAATAATGTTAGGATTACTATTGGTGAGAGGATTGCACTAATAGCATCAAGCTATGTTCCATAAAGGATTGCTCTGTGTGGTTGAGTTCATTTTGCTCAAGGGCTGAGACTTGTTGAGTTTTACAGGGTGGGAAGTGAATAGTATAGGTGTACAAGGCTGTGGATGGAGTTTGGAGTGGATAATGGAATGGGTGTAGGACTTACATTTGGGTTGAAGGTTGAGATGCTTAAGAGGGGTTTGAAACAAAAACAGGGGTTATGGTTGTTGTTTGACAAGGGTATGGATAAGGTTTAGGGGTGAGTTTATGGTAAGGAACTATTTTGGGTATAGATATGGATCATAGAAAGGATTTGGGGCTGATAAAAGGGTTCATGGTTAGGGTTGGTGCTATTTATAGAGGTTGGAGTTCAGTTTGAGTGGGGTACGGTTGCAGGGATTTGGGGAAATAAAGAAGGTAGGCAGTGGGATTGGATTGGAAAGAGAGAAATAAAAAAATTAAAAAAAAAAATCAATGCCCCCAGCAGGGTTCACTGACCTTGCTTTGATACCGCTTACATGATACCACTAAATGTAAAAGCTAGGATCTGAAGCGGGGAGAAACTTGTTGCAATGTAAAATAAATGAAACTACTAGATTTTAGGCCACATACACATCTAGAATAATCCGCAAAGCACTCCCAGGAACTCTATTGAAAACATTACCCACCTCCCGCTACTAGATAGAACATAACCCCACCCACCTCATCTGCTACCACAAAGAAACATTGCTGCTCGCTTTTAGTTTCATTTATTCTAAAACTTCATTAGACATGAAACCCTGCATACTTATAATCAGCAATGGAGAAGTTTCTTACTGTGTTCAAATAGCTTCCCTATTCACACGACTCCTAGACTAGCAAAATAAAAAAGAAACAATTATAAAATCTGGACTTTCCAAAATAAATATTTTGTATACAACAGCTGTATGGTTGTGTATACTGAGGTATACACCAACCATATGGTACATTTTGTCTCTATTTTCTGTGTTCACCACATGCATGCTACCTTAGTATGCATTTCGGGTTTGGGGATTGATTTCCCCATGTCTGGGGTGGGGACTTTGCATCAGTAAGGACTAGCACGTTGATTTCCTTATGGAAAAATGGAGTTCTAAAGATCCCAAGACCTTTGTTAACTGCCTGAGCCTTGGCTCTATTTGTATCTCGTCAACCAGCTGACATATCATGGTTTCATGCGGCCTTGGTTTCTCTGTTTGCAATAATATTTTTAGAATAGCTTCAGAAATGATCACAACAGCATCCATAGAAGTATCTTGTTTCTCTTTTTGGAGTCTCCTTCAACAGTAGTACTTTAAAGCAAAAAGGACGGTCTGAAGATCCTAAGACCTTCCTAGCTGCCCAGGCCTCTGCTGTATTTTTATTTCCTCAACAGTCCCTGTGATTTCTGGGATTCTCTGTAAATGTATTTCTTGATTGTCAGGCTTAGTTTTGGATCATGAATTCATGATTGCATTAACTGTGGGTTCCTACTACATTTTCAAGTTACTGTTTCTCTAGATGATTTTGACACAATCATGTGCTTTAAAAAAATGATCTGGTAATTTGGTGCAGACTTTTTCCTTATCTTTTGTAATTCTGAAGGTTGGGAAGAAGAGTCATTTCTAATAATTTCTAAAATATGTGCATACAGGAGCATAAGGTCAGATAACATACTTGCCCATTTTGAAACTTCAAGCAACAATTGTAATGACAGTGAGAAGAAAAAAGTTGCGTAGGAAGCAACTCAAGGAGAAAGGAGAGAATGAGGAGAGCTTTAGCAATTGGGCTGAACTTCCTGAGGTTCTCCTTGAGACGGTCCTGGAACGGCTGCCCCTGCTTGATGCACTCGTCTTTGGTGGCGTTTGCGAGTCTTGGAGAAAGGTTTTAACAGAGAGAAACTGTCAGAACATATGTGGCTTGCCATGGCTTATGCAATGTGGTAAAAATAACAGTGAAAATAGAACTTGCCTAAGTGTTGTGGAGAACAAGTTTCGGGAGATGAAGCTTCCCAAGGCTTTCGGGAAATACTGTTGGGGATCTTTTCAGGATTGGTTGATAGTTGCGGACACTAGTTTGAGAATAAAAAATGAAATTAGTTTCTTAAATCCATTCTCGAATGCTGAGGTCCATCTTCCAAAGGTGAGCAATTGTTATTGCCACATTGTTCTATCATCGCCACCGACTGAAAAAGACTGTGTCGTCATGCTGGTAGCTCATTATTGTAAGAATCTTAAGTTCTGGAGTTCAGAAGCTCAAAAATGGTGCTGCTTTTATTTTGATGGCCCACGTTATACGGATGCAGTCTTCTACAAGGGATGTTTTTATCTTTTGACCTCCGATTACAACCTTGAGGTTATTGATGCTGCGAGTATTGCGAGTAATGAAGTTGTGAGTGATCGTCGAATCCTACAGTTAGGAATCGAAGAGATATCAAAGGGTACTCGTTCACGAAAGTATCTGGTGGAGTCGTGCGGGGAGCTGTTACTGGTTTGTCGTTTTTTTCAGGATGAGCCTTGCTATCTTATAAGTGGATTTCAGGTTTTTAGGCTGGACATATGCCAGGCACTTTGGAAAAGGGTGGAAAACATCGGTGATCGAAATCTGTATATAGGCAAATGTTGCTCTAGATCGTTTTCTGCAACTGAACTAGGAATCAAGAGCAACTGCATTTATTTTTCGAATGATTCACGGGTTTTCAACACTTGTGAGTGGAATCACAAGTTTAGCGCCTCCAGTTTGGATAACTTAGGCGTCTTTAGTTTGGAGGATGAATGTTTCCTTACATCTTACTGTGGGTCCCATCCGGATTCGTGGGCACCCATTTGGATTACGGCGCCACTTGAATGGTACATGAGCAATCCAAACTTATGACGGGCTAGTGTTTTTTGCTGCCCTACGGTAGTGTGTACTGTGGGGGTGAGATTTTAAACTTTTTATTTATTTGTTTGTTTGTTGGCATGATGTATTAGATATTTAAATGTTCATTCATCCTGATTGTCGTAATATGAACATAAAATATTCAGTGGTACTGCATTCTCTTTTGATCTTGATTGTTGTAATATGGACCCAATTAGCTTGGGAGTTTTCTAGTCGTCTGATAAGTGGCATGCAGTGTCTCACAAATATATCGATTAGGAAAGAAATACTGTGGAGTAGTTTACAGTTAATGGAAGAAAAAAAAAGTGCAGATATGGCATATAATATCTTATGATCTGAGCCATTTTGGGGGCATCCCCCATCCATCCATGGTTGGGTCCATCAAATCAGCAAACTGGACTAGCAAGAATGAGAAATGGCATAGCTGGGTCCATCAAATCAGCATTCGGGACGAGCACAAATGAGAAATGGACAAGCCTTTAGGATCCAACCATCTTAACCCTTTTGAGTGGTGGCTTGAAAGCAGGGCTCATAAAATAGGTTTGGATAACTCAGGAGTGGATGCGAATTCCCTGGATACAGCGATCTGATTTTTTCAGCTTATTTGAGCACATGATACCAAAAATGAAGCAGATACAAATCTCAGGTGGACCATGCCACTGGAAACAGTGGTCATTGAACGCCCACCGTTAAAAACTTCCTTAGTGGCCACAGACTTGGATGAAGGGAAAACACATCAGCTTGATCCAAAACTTTTGTGGCCACAAATTTTTTTTTAAGGGTTAATCACCGTTTTCTTGTGTGGTTCACCTGAGACTTAGGGCTCATTTGGCCTCTCTACTCTAATTCAATAAGAGCTTTTTGAATAAGAGCTACTTCAATAAGTCATTTTTATTTTAGCTCTGTTTTAAATAAGCTCTTTTGGTAAAATCTCCAAAAAAAGCTCTTATATAAAATAAGCATGTTTGGTAAAACTTTCAGATAAGAGCTTTTTCTAAGGGTAGTTGATGTCATTTTTTAAGATTACAACAACTTTAATACAAGAGCAATCCAAATGATTTTTTTGGTGGACTGTCCATCATGTGGGGCCCAACATCATTCTTAATTGTTCTTTATGTGGAGCCCCTCAATGTCTACTACCCATCACCCATCACGTGGACTCCACATTTGATGTGTCCATAGTGCAGGCTCTACCTTTAAAGTGGATTGTCCATCACGTGGGGCCCACTTTTGATATCCACTATTCATCATGTGGAGTGCACCTTCTATGTGAATCATCCATCATACGGCCCACTTTGGATATGGGTCATCCATCATGAGAGACCTTGGATGTGGACCGTCCATTAGGTGGGGCCCACTTGATGTGAATTGTCCATTACGAGGGGCCACACTTTTATGTGGGCTATCTATCATGTGAAGCCCGCTCCGTCCATTATGTGGGCTCACCTTGATGTTGACCATTCATTGTGTGGGGCCCCACCTTCATTATGTGTCGTTCATCATGTGGGCCCATCTTTGATATCAACTGACCATCATGTGGGCCCCCCTTCAATGACCATCATCCATCATGTGGGTCCCACCTTTGACATGGATTGTCCATCAAATGGGACCCACTTGATGCGCGTGTTCCGTCATGTTGGGCCACACTTCATCTATCACGTGGGGCCCGCCTTTGATGTGAACCTTTCTTTACGTGGGCCCACCTTGATGTGGGGCCCCACTTTAATATGAGTCATTCATCATGAGGGGCCCATCTTTGATGTCCACCCTCCATCATGTGGGTCCCACCTTTGTCGTGGACCACTATCATGTGGGGTCCACTTGATGTGGATAGTCCATCATGTGGGACCCACCTTTGATGTCCACCATCCATCATGTAGGCCCCACCTTGGCTGTGGACCGTCCATCATGTGGCGCCCAACCTTTAATATGGGTCATTCATCATGTAGACCCACCTTTAATGTCAACCTTTCATCATGTGGTCTCACATTCAATGTCCACCATCCATCATGTGGGTCCCATATTTGTTGTTGACCATCTATCATGTGGGGCCCACTTAATGTCGATAGTCCATCATGTGGGACCCACCTTTGATGTCCACCTTCCATCATGTAGGTCCCACCTTTGCCATGGAACACCCATCATGTGGGGCTCAACCTTCAATATGGGTCATTCATCATGCGGGCCAACCGTTAATGTCAATCTTCTATCATGTGGTCCCACATTTAATGTCCACCATCCATCATGTGAGTCCCACCTTTGATGTGGACCATCATCGGGTATCATCATACGGGGCCACACTTTAAAGCACATCATCCATAATGTGGGGCTCACCTTTGATGTGGCCATGCATTATATAGGCTCACCTTTGATATGGTTCATTTATCATGTGAGGCCCACCTTCACTATGGGTTGTTCATCATGTGGGCCTTTCGTGAAGAAATTGTAAAGAAAAAAGAAAAGGGTAAGATGAGAATTACTTGAAAAGTTTAAGGGTAAACTTGTCCAAAAATTAGTCTAAAATGTCTACTTGCTTAAGCCAAATAAGTAACGTTTCAAAAAGTAAGACATAGCGGGATTTGACAGCATTTATTAAATCAGAGCTTATTTGCTACTTTCTAAGAAGATAAGCACTTCATTAGACTTTTACCAGCAGCAGCCAATGAAAAAATCGTAGATTTTCAAATTTTTTTGTTTTGTTTGTTGTTCCTTCTGTTTAAAAAATATTTAAGACCCACCCAAGGTTAAAAAACCTATCTTTTTCAACTCTTGAGAGATTTTGGGGACTTTTGGAGCTCGTGGGCCATAGGAAACCTAGAGAAAAGAAATCAAGATAGCTCTTTCATCACTCAACGGAATCGAACGCCGCTTATTGCATTCAATTTCTAGGTTGAAATAGGTAAGAATAGAGGTAAAATGTTCTACCATTTTTTTCTATTTCATTTCTTTCATATATTTGTGAAAATATGAATTTTTTGGAGAAGAAATATATAGCATTTCGATTTTTTCAGTTTTTTGTCATTGTTTTTTAGGGCTTTTATGTTTAAAAGTTATTTATGCCCCACATACATTATAACATCACTTATTTTCTTTCTTTGGAGAAATAGTGGTGAGATTGGTGTGTATGTGGGCCTAAATAGTTGTTTTTCAATTTTATCATTTATTCCAAATTTAAAATGGTTTTCTCATTTTTAATCAATTTATAATCTTTGTTTGTATGGGGCCTAGCCTGAATAGATTTTTTTTTCTTAATATGTATGTAGGCTTCGCATTGATATTTGGGTTTTCCCTTCGTACTGATTTTGCCGGGGAAATGGTCGTACTGATCATGACCTGAGCCCCATCACCGTAAACAGTTTGGGTTATCAAGAACAACCACCTGATTGCAATGACTGAATTCCTGAGGAACATGACTTAGCTGCGACCCCGGATCAAGGGCTGTGGGTGGGAACTTGGTATGTGTTTATCTCTGCCATCTATCTGTTTGACAGCTCATTTTAGAGCATGGGCTCAAAAATGAAGCAGATCTAAGGGGGATGTTTGGCATCTCTACACATAAGAGTTTATTGGCTTATTTCTAAAAAAAAAAAAAAGCTTTTAGACCGTTAGGTCGTCACTCGATCTGCATTCAATTTACTTTAGGCATCATTTTGCCTTGCATCCTTCTTTCCACTTTCTAAACGTTGCGTTGGGTGCTTTCACAGACCAAGAGGATGTGCGTGGAACTTTAGTCAGATCCGCCCCGTCCATCAGATACATTGCCTCATCTTAACTATGAAACCCAAAAATCATTAAAAAAAATACAAATCTAAGGTGAGTCAGAAAACAATTGGAATGGATGGGCCATTCATCTGTTTTGTGTGGTGGGTTTGTGCTGTTTATATGCCATCTGATCCATTCATCTGATGTGCTCCACTAGAACAAAAAAATTAGAGTATCCCAAACTCTATGTGGGTTAAGATATGCCAATTTAGAGGTTTTAGCTATAATTTAATGGGGTGGCCCACGTGAGTGTCGAATCAGCCTCATTTTTTAGATCAAGACCAATCAAGGGTTGGTACTCTCTGCAAGGCGTGGATTACATGCACATTAATTATTTTAGAAAGTAACTCAGTAGTATGGATGGGCATCGGTGTATCCCTTACTCTGGGGCCACCTTGATGTACGAATCTAATATCCACACTGTCCATCTGTTTCATCAGATCATTTCATGATATTAGCCGATAATGCAGCAGCTCCAAATCTCAAGTGAACCAAACCATAGAAAACAATGGTGATTGAATGCCCACCATTAAAAACTTCTAGTGGGCCAAGGAATGTTTATTTGTCCTGTAACCTGTTGGTAAAGGTCATATAAATGTAAGCTTGATCCATAGCTCAAGTGGTAGACTTAGTGAGGATAAGTGACTGTACTAACAATAGGGTGTGTGCTAAAGCAAAAAAAAAAAAAAAAAAAGCTTGATCCAAACCTTTTGGAACCCTTAAAAGTTTTTAATGATCAATCACCATGATTTCCTGTTTCCTGTGGGGTGAGCCTGGGATTTTTCTACAGAATTTTTGGGCTAACACTCTAAAATGATCTTAGAGAACCGGACGGATGGCATGGATATAAGACACATATACCATGGTGGGCCCCACGGTCAGTTATCCACTTCGTGTCCGATACAACGCTTGCTAAGCATGCACTTATAGACCGTATGTATGCCATGTGGACGCGTATTTCCTGCCAAAGGCTGAATCCACCCCGTCTATACATTTTGTGAACTCATTTTAGGATGTTCGACAAAAAATGAGCTGGATCCAAGGCTTGAGCCGAAAACGCAAGGATTAAACGTCCACAGTTGAAATATTCGAGGGACCAGAGAAGTTTTGAATCAGGCTAATATTTGTGCTTTCAGTTCATCCAAGTAGGAATGGCATTATGAACGGTATGGATGGCATATAAACATCATTGTGGAGCCAGTGAGGTTTCAACGGTAGAAATTTCCCTATCTAGTCTACCTTTAGTGCAGCCCACTTGAATCTTGGACCCGTTCATTTCTGGTCACGCGTTATGAGATCAGCTCATAAAATGGATGGACGCGGTGGATTTATCATAAACATCACGGTGGGCCCCACCTAAGTTCCAGCGAAGTAAATAATGTCCAATTTCTAGTGCTTGCGTACCATTCATCATACTCTTCCAGAGTATCAATTTTCTCGACCTTAAAAAAGAGCAACGGTTTCCAAAATTGAAAAACTCTCTATTGATAGAAATCGGATTGCGTGCGGAGTAAACTCTGTTGAGCCCACCTAGAATGTATGTGATTTATCTATTCCGTCCATATGTTTTTACAGCTCATTTTAGGGGTTGAACCCAAAATTTAAGCATATCCAAATCTCAAGTGGACCATGCCACATGAAACAGTGGGAATAATGATTTCCACCGTTGAAACCTTCCCAGCCCCCACAGTTATGTTTATTTGTCATCCAACCTGTTCATAAGATCACATGGACATGGATGAAGGGAAAACACAAATATCAGCTTGATCCAAAACTTCTGTGTCCTCCGAGAATTTTTCAATTGTAAACATTCAGTTCACACTTTTTCTGTGGTGTGGTCCACTTTAGATTCTGATATGCTTCATTTTTTGGTACCGTACCTAAAATTATCTGTTAAGATGGATGGACGGAGTGGATAAAATACATAAATTACGGTGGGCCCCACAGAGTTTACTCCGCACGCTTAGCTTGCGGAGTTACTCACTACGCAATCCGCTTCCCCCTGCAATCTCAATAGATTTTGATTCTAGGGTTTTTCCTTTAAGAGTGCGTTTGGATGAACTATAGAATCTAATCGTCGAGAAGTAGTTTAACGTTCACAGTTTCCTAACGAAATTGCAGTTGTATTAGTTTGAAGTTGGGCCCGTAATGGAAGTAACTTAAAAATTCAGCGGTACTTCCTCATTATGATTTGGTCATTCCCTCTCTGTTTAAGCTAAATGTCCTAAATATAAATTCACTTTCTCATCCAAACACGAAAATCTTAGTAGAATTCCCCAAATTCCGATCGTGCACAATTTATTGTTTTGGATCTGATCTGTTTTCGGTTTCATCAATCAAATTATTCGTTTGATGATCACTGATTATGTGTGCGGATTAGGGTTTGAAACGAGACACTGTTTGTTTTCGGCTTGATGATCTCAGTTTATCAGTTCAACAGAAGTTTATCAGTAAAGTCCGCCTTATTTTAGGGCTGGGGCATCCATGGAGTTGTACCTGCCCGACACCTCTGATCTTACTCCTATGTGCTGCATTGGGGGTAGGTAGTTGAATGTCTTAAAGGTGGTCGTGGAATTCAAAACCCTTTCTGCATCTAATGTTTAGGTTGCTTGCTAAGACCAACCCCCCCCCCCCCCCTAATGGCATTTTTAAGATGCCTTTAGTTGGATTGAGAACATTTACCTCAATCAAGAGGGAAATGACTAAGCCGTAATGATGTTTCCTTGTATTCATAATTTGGGGAAGTAATCCTCAAATTGAAGTAACAACATTCAGTTCATACGTAGTTTGATGTATATTCTCTTAACATTATATGAAGACTTACTGCAATTCAAGTGCCACAGAGACTGATAATATAACCTAATTAACTCAATTTTAGGCATAACTATCAAATAGACAGAGCATTGACTTCTAAAGACTTGTTCAAGTTTCTATGATTCCCTTTGATACATATCATCATCATCATCATCTAAGCTTTATCCCAATTAATAGGGGTCAGCTACATGAATCGTTTTCCGGCATTCCACTCTATCAAGGGCCAAACCTTCAGTTAGACCATAGGTCTTCAAGTCCTTTTCTATGACCTCCAACCACATCCTTTTGGGCCTTCAACTACCCTTATAGAACCCTCAACTTGTACCAACTCAATTTCTGAATGGCATGGTTCTTGGTCCCCTTCGATTTATATCGCCAACCAAAATATTTGGCACATACAAGTGTAACCTCCTCTTGTTGTATGAGTAGATCTAAAACAGTCATTGTCTCAACACTCACTAGGCCAGAATTTTGATGGACCCACTAGATGTAAGTTTGTGGAAATTGTGGCAAAGAAATCAACATTCAGTAGAAAATGGAGGAAATTGGCCATCGCTTTTTCTTGAATTTTTTAATCATAAAAATGAAAATATAAAAAATCTATTTAAATGGATAATATGTGGGTTTGAGGCATAGGTATACCTTTCATTATCTTTAGTTTAAGGGATGCATTGCTTATGTTTCGTTACTTGCATTTTATGGTATTTGAATGATATGAACTCATTTTGGTTATGATTGCACTTTTTTTTTCCCCGACAGCACATTGTTTAGGCTTCTATAAACGGAAACCTATTATGCGTCGTTGTTTTTCCACAATATTTTGATTCCTAAATGTGTAAACATGTCTTTTAACACCTCTTCAAGTTTCACTAAAAAATTTCACATTTTTCCCAATTTTTTTCTCAGTTAGTGATACTCCTCAAATATCGTGATAATGTTGATGATATCAGTACATGTTTCTGGATTCCCCGGCATTGATACGTGCAATAGTACCAAATACTCAGAACAGTGGATAGAAGTAGAATTGAATTTCATGTCTTGAATCTTAGTTAGATTCATATTTTGCAGGACATATTTTATAGTTGAATAAGGTTAGGATTACCATTGGTGAGAGGATTGCAGTAATCGCATCAAGCTATTTTCCATAAAGGATTGCTATGTGCTCTTTCTTTCCCTCTTCTTCTTCTTCTTCTTCATCTTTTCACTTTGATTGGCATTATTAAACAGTTGTTGAGGGGAAAAAGAATGCACCCACAAGAAACTAGACCTTTCCCAATCTTGCAAGGAACTTCTTCTGGAGGCGTAAAAGAATACACCCATAGAAAACCAGCGTTCTCTACACTTTCAACACTCTATACCCTACACATTCCTTTAGAGATCACGCCCAAGAGAATACATGTGATTTGATATTCTCCACCATGTAAGAAACTGGCTTCAAACAATTAGAGAAGGTTTGATTGTTCTTTCCTTCCAAATTGCCCAAAAAATGCTAGGAAGCTAAAGATTCTACAGTATCTTTGTATTTCCTATGAAAAAGACCTATCTCCAAGTCCGTACGAGAGAAGACATCAAGGTCGGTTTTGTCAACTGGACACCAAATTATTAAAAGCACCATAGCCACACCACGGATGCAAATGAACAATGAATGAATAAATGATCCACGTCAACGTCCTCTTGAGCACATGTGACATCCATTGACAATTATTTTCTTCCTAATGCGGATATCATCAATGGTTACCTTGTCCCATCCCACTAAAAAGGAAAAAGCGAGAACTCTTTGTGGGGCCTTCTCCTTATATAACTAAGGTAATGATCTGCATCTGCCTTCCCTTGAGAATATGCACCATCCATTAACTATTATGTTCTTCTATGGCGGAGATCATCGATGGTTAGTACCTTCTCCCAATCCCACTTACCAGGGAAAATTGACAACTGTTTGTGGGGCTTTTTCTTTACGAAACCAAGCACAGGGTGCTAATCTCTCCACTCCTCTCTGTACATTGCACGTATGCTTGTAAAATGATTTAACCGAGATGCAACCATTCATTGCCCATTTCCGGATCTTTCTGTCTCGCATCTCGTGACCAATCTTGGTTTCTTCAAGTTGTGCCAAAAGAATGATCATATCCTTACCTGGTGAATGAATTCAGCATCCCTCTCTCTCATTACAGTTATTTGAAGTGTAATGTGGCTTGTTTTATTGCCAATCTCTACATCATCAGAAGACATTCCATGTGCCACCTTGAAAATCACGCTGATGTTTGGACCATGGACCCAATTTGTTAGAATTAAAAACTCCTATACTGTGCAAAGACTAGGGTCGAGGATTCTATAATTCCTCTCATTGTCAGGAGTAGAAAAGGAGAATAAACCCTAGGAAGAGATAGAAAAGAAGTAGAAAGCAAGGAAAAGAAAAAAGGGAGATTTGGAGGAGAAAGATGGTGCATTTCTGCCAACTTTTCACTTCGATAAAAGAACCTTTTAGAAAGATTAAAAATAAGCCCTTATAAGAACCCATATTACATAGAATCCCTTCTAACCACATATTCAAGACTCCTCAAGCTAGGCATAGATATCTATCATGCCCAGCTTGCTATGAACAAATTCTAACTTTGTCTCATCCAAACACATATTCCAGTGAATATATTGAAAAATTCAAATGCATTCCAATTCCTCCCATTTACTCTCATCCAAACACAATAGTTTGATTTCAAATGCATTTCATTTATTCCCATCCAAACACAAATGTGTAAGCTATTTACTCCCAATTCATTTACCTCCAAATCCATTTCCCATTTATTTCCATTTACAAGCTCCCAAATGAGCCCTAAAGGTTATTACCTTGTCCAATCCCACTAACTAGGTAACAGCGACAACTCTTTGCAGGGCTTTTTCTTTCCATATTGGGGGCCAATCGGTCCATTACTTCAGCCATGTCCAGATCCTTCTATCTGGCATCTGATGACCAATAAGAGTTTCTTCATATGATTGTATCTGGTGAGTGGAAACCCCCCCCCCCCCCCCCCCCCCCCCCAATTCACCGCTTGAATCTCTACATCACCAGAACACGTTACATTTGCTGCCATGCAAAATCACAGTAATGGTTGGACTATGCACCCCATGATAGAATTGAAATCTCCAGTATGCTGTGCAAAGACTGGGGTCGAGGATCCTATAATTCTCTCATAATAGGCTAGTATCATAGATGATTCATGTGATCCCCAACCTGTAGATATGTACAATATACTCATGTTTCAGTTTGCAAAAGCCTTGTACATGGTTCTTGATCCAAGCAATCACTATGAATGGACTCCTAGGCTTGAAGATCCTGGCCATAAATCTTATGCCTTTACCTCAGTTGAATTCGAGTGGTTGGTGCATCTCTTCTTGACCGGTTTTTAAGATGTCTTCTGTTGGATTGAGAACATTTACTTATATCAAGAGGGAAATGAGCAAGCAATAATGATGTTTCCTCGCACTTGTAATTTGATGGGCCCCCAAAGTTCTCCTAAATGGGGAAAAAGTCCTAAGATCCCTGCCCACTCACAAAATGTGTCCCCGCCCACACACGCACATCGCTCATGCACCAAGACACCAGGAGGTTGGGAGGAAGGTGGCAACAGGTTAGGCTTGGGCCCTACCCATTTAGTAATTGGGCCTTTAGTTTAGGAGGGGTTGTTTTCGGTCAGATTGCAAAACCCAGGCTAGGGCCTTGAGGGAGGGAGGGATGTGGCAACAGGTTAGGCCTGGGCCCTGCCCATTTAGTTATTGGGCCTTTAGTTTAGGTGGGCTTATTTTTAGTCAAAATTGCAAAACCTAAGCTAGGGCCTTGAGCCGTTTGTTACTCAGTCTTTGGATCAGTGAGTGTCTTTTATGGTTATAATGGCCTGAAATTGGGGCTGTAATTATGGCTTAGTTCAACAGTCAGTTTGGGCAGATCAATATACTGACTTTGGTGTTAAATTGCGGCAAATAATTGGCTAAAGTTATGCTAAGAAGTTGTAGGAAAGAAATGGTGTTGGTTTGTTTTGCTCAAGAGTAGGGACTCATTGGGTTTTATGGGCTTGGAAGTGAATAGTATAGGTGTATAAGGCTGTGGATGGAGCTTCAAGTGGATAATGGAATGGGTGTAGGACTTACATTAGGGTTGAAGGTTAGGATGCTTAGCAGTTTTGAAACACAAATGGGGGCTATGGATGGTTGTGGTTGGACAAGTGTGTGGCTAAGGTTTAGGGTGGTTTAGGGTGAGTATAGGGTAGGGAGCTGTTTTGGGTATATATTTGGATCATATGAAGGGTTTGGGCTGATAAAAAAGAGTGCATGGTTAGCATTGGTGCTGTTTATAGAGAGGCTGGAAGTAGTTCACATGCAATGTTGTTAAAATCCTATGATTTACAATTTGAGTTGAATCTTAAGCAAAATGATTTGAATCCCACCTTGAATCCTACGATTCTACAATTTGAATCCTACGATTTACGATCCAAATTATACTTGTCTCTTCTATTTTAAGCTTCACTTAGCTTTCATTTTATGTTTTTAAATTGATGGGGGTTTTAAGAATCATTTAGAGAAGGTAAATTATTTTATTTGTTCTTTATAAGAAATTATATGATATATATTCTCTTCAACATTATATCATGGAGCTTTTTTATGATTTCTTACCTTTGTAATCGGTCAAAACACCAAATTGAGAACTTATTTGGAATGTTTTTATGGATGGCTACGATCATGTTGACTTATATGTATTGTAGAATGATGTTTACTGTTTAGAAATCAAAATATCTTTTTTTTCCTGTCAGTTTACAGTATCAAAAGTTGCTTTTCCAATGTGATTCTACATTGAAGAAGGGTAACAAGAACATAAATTATTGGAGGATCCTTGTATGTTTTTTAAGGGAAATTTCTTGAAAGACAAAATAAAGGGAAGATAAGAATGCTTTAGCATTATCATGACATAGTATTACTTGGTGTATATTGATGGCAAAAGGATGATTGATGATTTAAATTTTTTTTTTCTGGTTTCTTTATATTTTCATTTTTTTTCATTTTTTTAAGAAAGAATAAAAAAAATCTTACAATACGATTTGTGATTCCATACGATTCAACCCCTGTTAGAATTTGCGATATGATAACGATTTTAACAATATTGGTCACATGTTCATCCAGAATAATCAGCAAAACACACAAGAATCATGGAGAAAAAAAATAATAATAATAATTCCGCCTTAACTGCTACCAGATAGAAGTTAACCCCACCCACCTTCATCTCCTACCAAACAAAGAAACACTGCTGTTAACTTTTATTTATTCAAGAAACTTCATAGACATGAAACCCTGTGTATGGCTTAGAGCTATACTTACGATCAGCAATAGAGAAGTTTTCTATTGTGTTCAAATAACTTTTGTATTCACACATCTCTCTAGAATTGCAAAATTAAAAAGGAACAACTATGAAACCTGGACTTTCCAAATTAAATAAGCTGTATACAACAGTTGTACAGTCCTGTATACAGCTGCGTGTCACCCCCTCCCCCCATTCACAGGGAGCCCATCTGGTCAATTTTTTTGAAGTCCCCTTTGACAATAATACTCATGGAAAAATGGAGGTCTAAAGATCCTAACACCTTTGCTAAACTGCACAAGCCTTGGCTCTATTTGCATCTCCTCAACTGGCCGACATAGCATGGTTTCTCTGTTTGCAATAATATTTTCAGAATAGTGTAAGAGATGATGATGGCAGCATGCTTAGAAGTATCTCGTTTTGGAGTCTTATTCAACAATAATACTGTGGTCTAAAGATCCAAAGACCTTTACTAGCTGCCAAAGCCTCTGCTATATTTTTATTACCTCAACAGTCCCTTTGATTTCTACGATTCCTTTCAATGCATTCCTTGATTGTCAGGCTTGATTTGGATCGTGAATACATGTTTGCATTGATTGTAGGCTTCGTACTGTGTTTGCAAGTTAACATTTGTTTCTAAATGATTTTGGCACAATTATGTGCGTGCAAATGATCTGGCAATTTTGTGCAGCTTTTTCTTCCCTTTTGTAATTTTGGAGGTTGAGAAGAGTAGTGATGTCTAATAATTTTGTACAATATCTTAATACAGGAGGACAGGGTCACACAACATATTTTCCCATTTTGAAACGTCAAACAAGAACTGTAATGGCGGTAAGAGGAAAGAAGCTGTGTAGGAAGCAGCTCAAGGAGAAAGGAGAGAATGAGGAGAGCTTTAGGGATTGGGCTGAACTTCCAGAAGTTCTCCTGGAGATGGTACTGGAACGGCTACCCCTACTTTATTCACTCATGTTTGGTGGCATTTGCAAGTCTTGGAGAAACATTTTAGCAAATAAAAGCCGTCCAGACATGTGGGTTTCCATGGCTTATGCAATGTGGTCAAAATAACAGTGAAAATAGAACTTGCCTAAGCATTGTGGAGAAGAAATTTTGTGAGATGAAGCTGCTGAAGTCCCACGGGAAATGCTGTTGGGGGTCTTATCAGGATTGGTTGATAGTTGCCGATATTAGTTCAAGAACCAGGAATGAAATTAGTTTTTTAAATCCATTCTCGAATGCTGAGGTCCATCTTCCAGATGAGATCAATTTTTATTGCCACATTGTTCTGTCATTGCCACTGACCGAAAAAAACTGTGTTGTCATGCTGGTGGCTCGCTATTGTAAGAATCTCAAGTTCTGGAGTTCAGAAGCTCAAGAATGGCGCAACTATTATTTTGATGGCCCACACTATCAGGATGCAGTCTTCTACAAGGGATGTTTTTGTCTTTTGACCAACGATTACAACCTTGAGGTTATTGATGCCACGAGTGTTGCAGGAAATGAAGTTGTGAGTAATTGTCGAATCCTTAATGTAGGAATCGAAAAGATATTATCAAAGGGTAACTGTAGGCGGAGGTATTTGGTGGAGTCATGTGGAGAGCTGTTACTAGTCTGTCATTTTTTTCAGGACGAGGACCCTAAATATCTTACAAGTTGGTTTCAGGTTTTTAAGCTGGACGCATGCCAGACCCTTTGGAAAAGGGTGGACAATATTGGTGATCGGAATCTGTTTATAGGCAAATGTTGCTCTCGATCGTTGTCTGCAACTGAGCTTGGATTCATGAGCAACTGCATTCATTTTTTGAATGATTCAACTGTCTTTGATCTTAGCGAGTGGAATGACGAGTTTAGTGCCTCTAATTTTGATAATTTGGGCTTCTTTAGCTTGGAGGACGAATCTTTCTTGAACCCTTACCGTGGATCATATCCGGATTCATGGGCACCAATTTGGATTATGGCTCCAGTTGAATGGTACATGTGCAATCCTAATTTATGATGGATTTTTTTTTTAAATTATGTATTAGATATTCAAACGTTCATTTTAATTATTGTAATATGAACATAAAATATTTAGCGTGTTACTGCATGCTTTTTTTATCCAATATGAACTTCTGATTATGATCTTTTGATCCAAGCCATTTTGGGGCATTCCCCATCCATCCAATAGGCAAGAATGAGAAATGGAGCACAACTTTTGGATCTAACGGTCTTGTCCCTTTTGAGTGGTGGCTTGAAAGCATGGCTCAGAAAATGGGTAGGTTTGAGGGTCAACCCAAGTACAACCCCACCTCAAGAGGACCCAAACTGTAACCTGACCCGAACTGAATCCAATCCCAGGTGCCCAACCCACACCCACCCTGAAGTCTGTCGAAAATGGGTGCCTTTAATCTATGTTGCGCAGGGGTCCTTGATCAATATTCAATCGACCACCCTGGTCGATTGTTCGAAATTCCTGAATTTTCTAGTTTGCTCATTGGATAATTTTCGCCATGTTCACTGGTTCAAACATGAGACCTCGATCGTCGGTCGATGGCAATCGATTGATTGATACATAGATTGATGGCACGCATTGTTTTATGTAATTACTTGGTTTGTTTCCTATTCCAGGTGTTATATTATATATACGGGTGTAATACGAGATTAGGTAGAGAACAAGGAGAGCTAATTTGTTTCTAGGGTTTAGAAACGAGGGAATTAGGGTTATTGTATCTGTAAATTAATTCCATCTCTTGTAATTTTGTGTGTTCTCGAGATTGTTTGTTTGTGTTTCTTTATCGCTTGTTTGATTCTACCGAGTGATTGCTTCCGTGGATGGGTTCAATAGACGGGTCCCTTGTGCAGAAAAAGTCATTTGGCCGTTAGGACTGTTGTCACCTCCGTAGGACCTACTCCAGCGAGCTTCCGACGTCATTCCTTCCATTCCAGCGAGCTTCTGATTTTTTTTTTTTTTTTTTTGAAGATTTTCAGCCACAATCTCCAATGTAGAAGCTATGATGGCCAAAGGTGGGTTTAGGTAAAGATAATAGTGAGTTTTTTGTTTGTGGGTCTCAATTATCATAGTTTATGAAAGGGAGAAGGGTGTGGTGGTTCCCTTTATAATTATTTTTGTTTTGTAGTATTATGGGTATGCAAGGTGAGAGCTTGTGAGGGGGATGAATTTTGTAATGAAAGAATGCTATAATGAATGAATTTTGAAATGAAAGAATGTTGTAATGGATGAATGTGATGAATGGTGTAAGGATGAATGTTGTAGCGGAAGAATGTTGAAATGGATGAACGGTCATAACTGTCATAACTCCATGTGGGTTGCAAATCCCACGAAAATGGGCCCACTTTTGGGTAGTCAAATGGTGTCCAAATGAGGTGATTCCAAAGCATTTGAAAGTTTATCAAATTAGTTTTCCAACAAGTACAAGATCACCCAAATCAGACATGTAACAAGGGAGTTATAATCATTTTCGTCGGATCTGCGAACGACGGTGAGTATTGACTAACGATAACGACTTTGGGCCCACTGTGGGGCAATCAAATGGTGTCCAAATGAGGTGATTCCAAAGCCATTTGAAAGTTCGTCAAATTAGTTTTCAACAAGTATAAGATCACTCAAATCAGACATGTAACGGGAGAGTTATGACCGTTTTCGTCGATAGACACTGACCATCACCGATGGACAATCGATGATGTCAACACTCACCAATCGTCATCAATCGTCGATACTTACTATCACCGATAAGACTGACCATCGCCGATATCGGCGATTTATGACGGTCAGTGAGATCAACAATTGGCGACAGTCTGTGGGTGTCGGCATCGACGATGGTCAATGTCTATCGACGATGGTCAAGTGAGCGTCGGCATCGGCGATAGTTAGTGAGTGTTGGCATCGAACTTGGAAGCCTCAAATCTATATTGAAACAGATGTTGCAACTCTTTGGACATATTTTGACAAGTTGAGTTGATCGAACTTGTCTAGTCGGGCAATCGATCAATCAATCGAGGTTACTTAAGGGACCGATGATTTGTGCAGTTTTGCATGGTTTTGCGTAAGTTTTTTCTAATTTTGGTTATATGTTATATAAGCGGGTGTAATGGAGATTATGGTTAAGCTAAGATGTGTTTTAGGGTTTGAGCGGGTTTTGGAGAGAGAAAAGTTAGGGTTTTCTCTTGGGCGCTTTGATCCGGGTAAGTTTAATCTCTTGTAACTTTTGATTCATAGTGCATTCATTGCTCTGTGCAGTGGGTTTTTTCTGCAAGGGTTTTTCCACGTAAATTCGTGTGCTCTTTGTTGGATTGTTCTTGTGCGATTGTGATTACTTTGTTTGATTCATTTTTGTGTGCTTCCGCGGTTCCCAACATCTTAAAGGTGATTACCAGGACAGATGACAAGTATAGAAGGAAGGATCTGGAAGGTTAGATCATGCCAAAGCTGTCGCCATAATCCTCAAGTCCTATGCATCATAAAGCTTATAAATAACAGAGCAAATTGTCTCATACCAACCAAATCAAATCAAACCAAATTGATATTTCAAATTACTCTATGCTTCTTAACATAACTAGTCTTTTACATTCCTAGTGTAATTTGTTTCTCACGTTTCTTAGTGTAATTTGTCTTTTACATTCCTTAGTGTAATCAACAGTAATTCAGTAGCTGTTAACTTTAACTGTAATCCAAGTTTACATACATACGCTGGACTTAGTTTAATATTAAGCAAGTTCTCCATTCAAAAAGATGTCCTTGTAAGTATCTCCCTTTTGTTTTATCTATAGTGAGAGGTCCTCTTGTACGGAAGATAGAGGTATAACTTATCTTTGGAGGATGAACCCCACTCACTAATAATCACGTGATTTTGTTAAACAACATTGTGAAAGTGGTTGAACAAGGGATTAATCTTATTTGATATTGGTTAAATACTGTCCATTGGGACTTATCTTGGCACTTGGGGTCTCACGGGGTGTTTGACATCTCTACTCTAATTCAATAAATGCTTTTTAAAGAAGAGCTACTTTAATAAGCTCTTTTGTTCTAGCTCTTGTTTTAAATAAGCCTGTATGGTAAAATCTCCAAAAAAAAGCTCTTATTTAAAATAAGTACGTTTGGTAAAACTTTCAAATAAGAGTTTTTTTAAGGGTAGTTGATGTCATTTTTACAAATTACAAAAACTTAAATATAAGAGCAATCCAAATGGTTGTTTGGGTGGACCATCCATCATGTGGGGCCTAGCATCAATGTTAATTGTCCTTTATGTGGGGGCCCTCAATGTTCGCTACCCATCACCATCACGTGGACTCCACATTTGATGTGTCCATAGTGTGGGCCCTACCTTTGAAGTGTATTGTCCATCATGTGGGGCCCAGTTTTGATATACCATTCATCGTGTGAGATGCACCTTCTATATGGATCATCCATCATACGGCCCACTTTCGATATGGGCCATCCATCATGAGAGACCTTGGATGTGGACCGTCCATTAGGTGGGGCCCACTTGATGTCAACTGTCCATTATGAAGGGCCACACTTTTATGTGAGCCATCTATCATGTGAAGCCCACTCTAACCATTATGTGGGTCCACCTTGATGTGGACCATTCTTTGTGTGGGGCCCTACCTTAATTATGGGCCGTTTATCATGTGAACCCATCTTTGATATCAACTGACCATCACGTGGGCCCAACTTCAATGACCATCATCCATCATGTGGATCCCACCTTTGACGTAGACTGCCATTTAAATGGGACCTACTTGATGTGCATGTTCCGTCATGATGGGCCACACTTTGATGTGGGTCATCTATTATGTGGGGCCTACCTTTGATGTGAACCGTTCATTACGTGGGCCCACCTTGATGTGGGTCCCACTTCAATATGAGTCATTCATTATGAGGAGCCCATCTTTGATGTCCACCATCCATCATGTGAGTTCTACCTTTGTTGTGGACCACTATCATGTGGGGCCTACATCAAGCAGGTAGTCCATCATATGGGACCCATTTGATGTCCACCATCCATCATGTAGGTCCTACCTTGGCTGCGGATTGTCTATCATGTGGGGTCCAACCCTCAATATGGGTCATTCATCATGTAGACCCACCTTTAATGTCAACCTTCCATCATGTGGTCCGCATTCAATATCCACCATCCATCACTTGGATCCTACTTTTGATGTGGACCATCCATCATGTGGGTCCCACCTTTGTTGTGGACCATCTATCATGTGGGGCCCACCTGATGTGGATAGTCCATCATGCGGGACCCACCTTTGATGTCCACCATCCATCATCTAGGTCCCACCTTTGCTATGGACCATCCATCATGTGGGGCCCAGCCTTCAATATGGGTCATTCATCATGTGGTCCCACATTTAATGTCAATCTTTCATCATGTGGTCCCACATTCAATGTCCACCATCCATTAGGTGGGTCCCACCCTTTGATATGAACCGTCCATTATATGGGGCCCACTTGATGTGGATAGTCCATCCATCATGCAGGGCCACATTTTAATGTGGTTCATCCATCATGTGGGACCCACCTTTGGTGTTCACCGTCAATCATGTGGAGCCCAACCTTCAATATGGGTTGTTGATCATGTGGGCCTACTTTTGATGTCAACCTTCCATCATGTGATCCCACCTTCAATGTCCCCCATCCATCATGTAGGTACCACTTTTGATGTGGGCATTCATCATGTGGGACCCACCTTTGATGTGATTATGCATTACGTGCGCCTACCTTAATATGGAAACCCACCGTCAATATTGGTTGTTCATCATCTGGGATCAGAATAGAGATATTCTAGAGAAGAGGAGGGCAATATGAGAATTACTTAGAATTTTTAAGGACAAACTTGTTAAAAAGTTAATTAAAAATGTCTACTTCTTAAGCTAAATAAGTTTTTAAAGAAAAAGTGACCTTCAATCATTTATTATTTAAAGGCTTTTTATTTTACAAATTTTTAAAAAACAAGTTTCTAAAAAAATTTAAGCTCGAAACTGGAAGTTTTACCAAACTAGCTTTATTTTTAGCATAAAGTCGGTGACGTCGCTTAGGTAGCATGTATCTACTCAACTTGTCGGCAGCTAATACGCCAAACGGACGTGGATTTGCTGCGGAAGCCTGTTGGAAGTCCTGCGCTGAAAATGTAGGTGGGGCCACCTTGATGTTTGTAAGAAATCTACGCTGTCCATCTGTTTTGTGAGCTCCTTTTAGGACGTGCCAATAAAAATGAGCCGGATCAAAAGACTCAAGTGGGCCGCACTAAAAGAAAAGGTGGGTAGGGAAATTCCCATCGTTGAAACTTCCCTGGGTCTACAGTGATGTTTATATGCCATCCATACCGTTCATAATGTAATTCCTAGTGGGATGAACTTAAAACACAAATATTAACCTCATCCCCATGAATATTTCAACTGTGGACGTTCAGTCCCCACCATTTCGGCCCACTTGAGTCTTAGATCAGGCTTATTTTTAACCACATGTCCTAAAATGAGCTCACAAAACGGATGGACCGCGTCGATTTATCACAAACATCACTGTGGACCCACCTAAATTCCCGGGCAGGAACTAGCCTTTCGCAGGAAATCCACGTCCCCCGCCAAACGCCTCGGTCAAACGTTACTCTGGCAACGTGTAATGCTTGAAACACAGGCACACAACCTCTGTACAGATGAGGTATCTTAAATCAGGTTAAACTGCTTAAATTGTTGAACCCACTGTAACTGGTTCAGAAACCCAAAATCGTATTTTTTTTTAAACATCTTAAACTCTGATATATGTACACTAATTTGATGAAAGAGGACCGTTGGATATTTTCAAATCAACCGTCTAATAAATGTCAACCAATCTTGTCATTAGATGACCAAATAGCTGTGCTTTTCTAGTTTATGATACACACGAACTGGTTCCCCTAATTTGTACAGTCCAGTTCTAATCAATTGTACGCAAGCGTATACAATTTCACAGTCCCTGCGTCTCATCCATCACACACCGCCAGAGTATCGGTGTTTTTCCTCTCGAAACGGTGTGTTTTATATCCACACCGTGCATCCATCTGGAGAGATCATTTTAGGGCATGGACAAAAAATAAAAAAAATAAAAAAAATGAGGCAAATACAACCAAACCATAGAAAACAGTGGAGATTGAACATAAGTTTTGGATCAAGCTGATATTTATTTATTTATTTTTCCCTTGTGACCCTATGAACAGGTTGGATGACCGGGGGGGGGGGGGTGTGTGGGGATTGCCTTACAATTTTTTTGCCCATCATCTCTGTTGCGGTCCGTTTGAGCCTTTTATTGCCTTACATTTTTTTAGCTCGTGACCTAAAATAATCTCTCCAAGTTGGGCCTAGCAATGGGTTGTGTTGAACTGTGTTCGCATCCTGTCATGTCCAAAATTTGCTCAGCCAAACTTGACCCATTAACTAATGAGTTAAAATCTAGAAACTCAAAAGCATTCGTTACGGTTTTCACACATTAAAATTACCAAAATATACTAAGTTTCTAATGGGTTACACTGATTTCACGTGACAACATGTTATCTGAATGAATCTTAACAGGTTAACCTATTAGTGACTTGACACGATAAGGGTGAACTCGATCATTGCTTTTTTCATTCAGGTTTCATGCGGGTTAATGGTCATATGGAATTTTGCCAGGCCTACTTCAGATGGATGAGCATGGTAGATATAATACATGCATCATAGTGGAGCCCACAAAATTTTTTGACTTAAAATGTTCCTGGGAACCTAGGTGGGCCACCGTAATGTTTGTGAGAAATCCACCTGTCCATCCATTTTGTGAGCTCAATTTAAGACATGCGAAAAAAAAATGAGTCATATGCAAGACTCAAGTGGGCCGAAAACATCAGGATTGAATGTCCCCACTTGAAATATTCACTAGGCTACACAAGTTTTAAATCAAGCTAATATTTTTGTTTTCAGTTAATCCGACTGGGAATAACATTATGAACACATGGATGGTATATAAACATCACTGTAGACCCACGGAGGTTTCAATGCTAGTAATTTCCCTGGCTCACTCTGGTCTTTGATACGGCTCATCTTTTGTCACATTTCTTAAAATGAGCTCACAGAAAGGATGGACGAGTGGATTTCTAACAAATATCACGGTGGGTCCCACTAGATTTCCTAGGCCATTCACATGATGTTCCTGTGCTAACCTAGGTGGGGCAAGGTGATGTTCGTGAATCCACCCGGTACATCTGTTTTGTGAGCTCATTTTAAGACGGTGAACAAAATGAGCAGCATCCAAGACACAAGTGGCTAAAAACATAAGGATTGAACATTCATGGTCGAAGGATTGAACATCCATGGTCGAATTATCTATGTGGCTACAAAAACTTTGAATGACATTATGAACGGGATGGCATATAAAACCACTGTGGACCCAGGGAGGTTTCAGTGGTAATAATTTACCTACCCTCCTTTTCTTTTCGTGTGGCCCACTTGAGCCTTGGATATGGGTCATTTTTTGTTGAGCTTACTAAAATGAATTCATAAAACAGATGGACGGGGTGAATTTCTCACAAATATCTCGGTGGGCCCCACCTAAATTTCAAGTGCAGGAACGTCCTGCGAAAAAGGTTTTCGGCGGGAAATCTGCATCCGGAAGGGGGTCGCGGATTTCATGCGAAATTTAGATGGCGCCCAACGTGATGTTTCTGAGAAATCAATGCCGTCCATTTATTTTGTGAGCTCATTTTAGGAGGTTCGACCGAAAATGAGAGGGATCCAAGACTTAAATGGGCTGAAAACGTGATGATTGAACATCAACAGTTGAAATATTTGTGGGGCCACGGAAATTTTGAATGAAGCTAATATTTGTAATTTCAGTTCATCCCAGTAGGAATGACATTATAAACGGTATGGATGGCATATAAACATTCCTGTGGGGCCCAGGGAGGTTTCAATGGTAGGAATTTTCCTAAACACCTTTTCCTTTAGTGTGGCCCACTTAAGTCTTGGATCCGGGTCATTTTTCACCAAACGTACTAAAATGGTCTCAGAAAACGGATGGGCGGCTTGGGTTTACCCCAGCTAGATTTCCAGCACAGGAACGTCCTGCGAAGGGAGCGAATTAGATGTTACCCTGGTAACACCTTAGTGGGTGTTACCACTACCGTGTGGGGCCCATCTTGATGTTATTTTTATATATCTATGCCGTCTATCGGTTTTATCATATTATTTTAGGATATGATCCAAAATCTTAAGAAGATCCAAATCTCAGGTAGACCATACCACTAGAAACAGTGATTAATAACCATTAAAAAAGTTTTGTGGGCCATAAAAGTTTTGTATCAATCTGATATTTATATTTTACCTTCATCAAGACCTTATTGACATTATCAATAGCTTTGATTGAAAATAAACATTACCAAAATCTTATCATAGGCTCTTTCGAATTTTTAATGGTGGGGCACTCAATCACACTGTTTCCAGTGGTATGGTTCACTTGAGATTTTTATCTTCATAAGTTTTGGAACCTTATACTAAAATGGCCTGTATAAACGGATGGACGGAGTGGATATACAAAATATCATACATGTAGGCCATACGGTAGGGGTAACACCCACTAAGCTGTTCCCGGGGTAACACCTAATTCGCGCCCTCCTGCGAAAGGCTTCAGCAGGGAATCCGCGCTCCCGGAAGGGAAGTTGTTTCATACTCTGGCAGTGTACGACTGTGATATAGGCACTCGGATTATTGTACTCATGAGATTCATTAAATCAAATTAAACGGGCTGAATTGTGGGGCCCGCTTTATCTATGTCACGGCCCCAAAATCAGCTTGGTCGAACATCTGATTCGTGGAAATCGTTGGTTGAAATAGGACCATTGGATATTATTCATTTTGATCCGTCCAATAAAACCTCCAGAAATCCTAAATTCAGACATTAAAACTATCGTAATTTTTGGTTTATGATACATCTGATCTGTAATCTACAATTTGGACAGACTAATTTAAATAAATTATACTCCACATGTGCAATTTCTAAGTGCCTGCGTATCATCCATCACGCTCTGCCAGAGTATCAGGTTTTCATATTACGTTTTCTTCGATTATTTGAATTTAAAAACAACAACGTTCTCCAAAAGTAGCCGTTCGATTTCTCCCTCGAGAAGAAATCAAGAAAGAAATGAAATTTGAGACCTGTTGAATCTTGGGAGAAAACCGTTGCTTCCACCTTCATTGCAAACAAAGCTTCAAGTGATCGCCGGCCCTCGTTTGCTGTCGCATTCGTCATTCGAAGCTCCTTCCATCGGTGACGATCTTGCCGCAGCTCTTCCTCACCATCGAATCCGAATCAAAATTCACTCCATCTCTTGCGATCGAACCCTGTACCACCTAAAAAGAGCCCCTTCTCACACGATTTTCTGTCGCCATTTGCCATTTGAAACTCTGTAACTAACTTACAACAGCCCTTCCTCGCAATCGAATAGGGGTCGAAATTGACGCATCCTCTTGCAATCAAATTCCTTTACAGCCACAAAAGATCCCCTCACGCCATTGCTGTCGCCGTTCTTCCTTCGAAACTCCTTTCATCGGTGATGATCTTACAGCAGCCCTTCCTCACGATGGAATTGGGGATGAAATTATGCTGCCTCTTGCAGTCGAATTGGGCCTGAACCCCTTGCCCCCTCTTGCGATCTAATTGGGGCCATATCCCTCACCTTCTTGGACCTTCATTGGTATCAGAGAAGCTCTCTTCGACCTTCATTGAGAAAGTAAAGACAGAGAGAGATGGAGAAAGGGAGAGATGATATCAAGATAGAAATGAAATTTGAGACCTGTTGAGACTTGGGAGAAAACTGTTTCTTGCACCTTCATTGCAAACAGAGCTTCAAGTGATCGCCGGCCCTCATTTGCTGTTGCGTTCGCCATTCGAAGCTCCTTCCATAGGTGACTATCTTGCAGCAGCTCTTCCTCACGATCGAATCCGGGTTGAAACTCACACCGTCTCTTGCAATCAAATCCCTGTACCACAGAAAAAGAGCCCCTTCTCACGTGATTTGCTGTTGCCATTTGCCATTTAAAACTCGGTAACTATCTTACAGCAGCCCTTCCTCGCGATTGAATCGGGGTTGAAATTGATGCATCCTCTTGCGATCAAATCCCTGTACAGCCACAAAAGATCCCCTCACGCCATTGTTGTCGCCATTCGCCATTTGAAACTCCTTTCATCGGTGACGATCTTACAGCAGCCCTTCCTCATGACGGAATTGGGGCTGAAATTACACTGCCTCTTGCAGTCAAATTGGGTCTGAACCCCTTGCCCCGTCTTGCGATCTAATTGGGGCCATATCCCTCACTTCTTCATATGAGAGAAGCTCTCTTCGACCTTCATTGAGAAAGTAAATACAGAGAGAGATGGAGAAGGGGAGAGATGACTGGAAGATGATTTTGCAAGATGTAGAGACATCTTCAACTCCATTGCTAGAATCTGTACAGCGGCTGAAGACATTGTATGGCATCGCTGATCCAATCACTGATCTTCTGTATGCCATCTATATTGGACAGGTTTCTGTTGATTCAGCAGTCGATATTATTGAGACGAGTTGTATCCTTCAATCCATGAGAGGTGATGGAGGAGGAATCAATCTTCACGCCATCCGTGAAATCTTCTCGGATGTTGCAACGTTGAAGATGTCAGAACTCCACAATATTTCCAGCCAACTGAAGGAAATTTTTGGCGTGAAGGATTGTATTACGGAGCTGTTGCAATCGCTGCATTCTAAAAAATGTACCTTGCAATCACCTGTTGTGGAACTCGATGCGGCTGATTCCTTACTGCTTCTAAAGAAAATAATAAGAATCGGGAAGAGGAAATATAGGAGTATGAAGGAGATTCTTTCCCATCCCGATCCACCCCAGCCATCATTCATAGATACTTCCCTTCCACTGACTACATTGCCTCTTCCAGCCACATCTTCATTCCCCCCCCCCCCCCCCCCCCCCCTGTTTCTGTCTCCTGCAAATCAGCAACGATCTGGCAGGGCAGACAAGTCTACCTCTGTAGACCGCAAGGTATATGTCCTCATTTCGACATCTATTTCTACTTTATCTATTCATTTTCTATTTTTCTATTTCTACTTCTTGTTTTGATTTCTTTTACAGGTGATAAAATGATCAGATGACATCAAATGTTGTGAAGTCTCCATCCTATACATACCTTTTTTTTTTTACCCAGTTTTTTATGTGCAGCATGTATATATGTATGAAGTCTCCATCCTATACATACCTTTTTTTTTTGTTGGTTTAATTGATTTTGTTTTTAATTTTTGTGTTTGAGTAACTTTCTATGCACATGGTATATATACAGTCAAGTGGTTGTGCATACAGTGCATCCAATTGTATGGACCAATTTTGTTGTGTATCATGAGGGCATTTTCTGCATATTCACTGAACACATGCTATTTTTATCATGCATTTTTGGCTTTGGGACTGATTTACACATCTTTGCGATGGGGACTGTTTGCATTAATTCCCGTCTTTAAAAACTCTCCCTTGAGGCTTAAACAGACAATGGACTTTGAACCTGGAGCATTGCCATAGTCTGCCTTTAGTTGCCTCGCGGGACTGATATGAAGAGACCAAGTTGCCTACACACGCATTGACCCGATCATGCTTTCTCTTGTCATGGACTTCGATGATGAAGACCTTCAAGTTGACTAGGTGCCATATGTAGAGAAATTTCTATCTTTAAAAAATAAATAAATTGGAAAATCCGAGAATAAGGACAGGCTGAAGCAGGTGAAAAAACACGCTGTCCTTAAAGCGTAATTCGCCCCTACTCAAATTATTTTGAATCTGCTGATAGGTTACAGGCGGATTGTTTCCAGGATACGACGAGCCTTATGTGGTTCTGCGTTCAATAAAAACGAAGGAACCACTATGGAACTCAGTAACACACTCTGGCAGATAAAGAAAAAGAAAGAGAGAAAAGAATGTCAGTCTTCTTCTGGCAGCAGCAGACCACTACACTAGTCTAAATGGCTTGGTTTATTTCAACCAAACCGAGAGACTAAGGACTAAAATGAGTGCTGGTTCAGTATCCGAGATTGTGATTGCTGTTGTTGTGTAGGAATGAACCAGACCTGTCCGGTTTATATAGGTAAGGGTGGCTGGCAGTTTTGGTCCAGACCCATAATGGCACTAGCCGTTTTCTGGCTGTTGTGAGAAACTAGCCGTTATGGCAGTTTCTGACTATTGTGCATGTGGGAGTTATACACCTGCATGCTGACCGTTTAGACTCAATGGTTAGCCGTTTCTGACTGTTAGGCTAGCCACATGCAGCTGTTACTGCATAAGCAGTTACATAGGTCCCTCTAATTAGCCCTGCAGCTCTCTATAAAAAACAGAGAGGTCTCTCTGTCAGACCTCCCACCCATAGCACCTCCTCTGTTCCGAACCCAGCCACTCGCAGTTTTGGTCCAGAGCCATAATGGCACTAGCCGTTTTCTGGCTGTTGTGAGAAACTAGCCGTTATGGCAGTTTCTGACTGTTGTGCATGTGGGAGTTATACACCTGCATGCTGACCGTTTAGACTCAATGGTTAGCCGTTTCTGACTGTTAGGCTAGCCACATGCAGCTGTTACTGCATAAGCAGTTACATAGGTCCCTCTAATTAGCCCTGCAACTCTCTATAAAAAGCAGAGAGGTCTCTCTGTCAGACCTCCCACCCATAGCACCTCCTCTGTTCCGAACCCAGCCACTCACTCTGGCCCGCGAGGTCGCGACCCACACGATGCGCACGTGTGAAGTGCCAAGTGCGCCACTAGCGCCTCTACAGCCACACTGCCTCACGTGCCCACGCCCTCGCACCTAGCCCGAGACCGAGATCGAGCCCGTGCCCGTGCGTGGTGTTCCAGTGCCGCGCAAGCCACCATTCTCCCTCTCTTCCACCATAAATAAGTAAGGTGCACAACACCCTACTTATAAAGAGGTAAAAAATCTTTCTCCCATCCGATATGGGACAAAAAACAAAACTCTTTTTTTTCTTTTAAAATTGTTTTCAAAACAAACTTTTTCAACACCATAGTGATAGGGTCATGCTTTCTTTTCTCACATTTTTGGGCACATAACATGCCCTAAGATGTCTTCCTCTTCTTGCGTGACTGCAAAGCCTCCTTTGCACCACATCACAGCTACGTATTGCGTGCATGCCTCTATCATGGTCATGACGGCATTATCACAATTCCTTTAACATGGCAACAACTGTCTTTTTTCCTTCATCCCATAATTCATCAGGTCAAAGAGTCTTCTTCTCTTCATGGAAGAATGTGTGAGCATTTACGTACCCACAATGTTGAACACGATGGTCATGCAATTGTAGTTGACCAAGTAACACATGGCACACTAGCACTAGAACAAAATTGCACCGTATTTAATTTTTTTGTAATTTGGTTCCAGGGAACGTGTCATCAAACATCTCCCGCTGACATGCATGGATTCTCTATTCACCCAGGTAACTCGTTGCATTACTGACTTAAATAACTCACATCGAACCGTCAAACCTTATACTTCTGTGTGTATTCTTTAACAGTCATTTTCTCTTGCCACAATGAAAATGATCCATGAATGTTGCGATTATTTGTCCATGGCAGGAAGCACCTTTTCATAATGAGCTTCATTTCCTCCCAAGTGGAAACAGTCAGAAGTCCACTATACCTTAAATCTACTTTGAAAGAAGTCCACCCATTCAGGGCGGATCCCATTAGCTTCAGCACTGCAAATCAGACCTTAACATCTTCAGACATTAGTACTGCTTAAAATAATTTCCATTGTTTGTTGCTAATCTTGAAAAGCTTTTGGTCAAGGTTACCAGCATAGTTCTTAGCCTTAATTAATCCTCATGTGCGTTGTCTGATCCGGTGGTTGTCTGGTCTAGCATTATTTGGTAATCATGACAATGGGTCGTGGCTTCCCTAGATCCTTGTTGTGGGTATTGGGGCTTGCTGACACATGCTAGTCTCGCGCTTGTACCTGAAATGGCATCATTTATGGCCTGCATTTGAAGCTTGTGTTACCTAAGAGAGAGAATTCATTACTCCATATCAAGGTTACCTGGACTGTGGGCTGCTCTGATACTTGGTATGAGAAACGGTGCTCGGTATGCTACTTACTCCAATACTTGGTAGGCTAGGGGCAGTATTATGTTTTTGCTCATGTATGTCCACAAAGTATATGGAATATAATTTTATATATGAATTGGTATTGTAACTTATAAATGAAATAATGAATGTCATTATTGTAGATTCCGCATGTACAGTATCATAGTATATGCTTTCTATTGCACAAGTCAAAGTCCCTATATTCAAAATATAAACCTACTTTACAACTTAATCAGCAATAAGAGCGTGGAATCATATTATTGGGTCCATAAAAATAGCAATGGGAATCACAATTTTTCCATAGTCTTGATTGTGTGGTTCAATATGTAAACTAGGGTGGGTTGAGGTGTCTGTGTAGGTAACATTGCTCCATGTATCCTTATCTACTTAAGGCCAGAATGGGTTTTCTTGCTTCTCCTGTCCTTGACATACACTCTATTTATGGGATTCTGCAGTACCTTTTGTAAATCAAACTTCCGCCATTAATGCTGCATCATTCTCACCAATTCACCATAATGGCCCGTTTGGCACCATGGATTTGAGGAGAAAGGAGGAGAAAGGAGGAGAAACTGGTTGCTTTATTATGTTTGGCACCATGGATTTGATGACAAGTGGATTTGACTGGAATCTAGGAGAAATCAAAAAGGCACTTTTAGCCCTTTTTCAAATCCTCAAAAAAAGGTGGGATTTGAGGAGAAATCCTTCCCAACGTGGGACCCACCGTAATGTGTCCCTAACTATAGGACCCAACATGATGTACATTTTCCATCCAACTTGTTGATAAGGTCACAAAGACTGGGATGAAGGGACCACACAAATTTCAGTTTAATCCAAGACTTTTGTGCATCATAAAGGTCTCACTCTCCATTTTTTCTTGTTTTAATGGTCCACTTTAGATGTGGATTTGCTTTATTTTTTAGATCTTGGCATAAAATGATATGTAAAAATGGATGAATGGCATGGATTTAAAAATCGAGGCTAATACGGTGGGCATACGGTGGGATTAAAATTTACACCGTCCATTCCTTCATGTTTGATTTCTCTCAAATCTTGGCTGCCAAACAGAAAATCTGGAATTGATAAGAAGTGGAAACGATGAGAATTCATATCATGGAATCCACTTCTCCTCACTTCTCCTCAAATCCATGGTGCCAAACGGGCCATAATGGTAACCTGCCAGTTTCGGACTGTAGGAAGTCCCCTTCCGAGTGAGCATAAACAATTGATATCAGGTAGGGCTAATGGGCTGCCAGAAGGACACAATGAGTACAACCAAGGTGCTTTTATAGTGGACAAGTTATCAACTGTAATTTTAAAAAAATTACAACCAAATTACATCGGCTGTAATTTGGGCAGAGCTGGATGTCCAAGTCTTACAGTCTTTTGTCGTTATAATGGCTTGAAATTGACTCTGTAATTATGGCTGAGTTTAAGGGTCGGTTTGAGCAGATCAATACACTTTGGTGTTGAATTGTGGTAAATAATTGGCTAAAGTTATGCTAGAAGTTTAGGAAAGCTATGGTTGAGGTTTGTTTTTCTCAAGGGTTGGTACTTGTTGGGTTTACAGGGTTGAAAGTTGATAGTGGAGGTGTATAAGGCTGTGGTTTGAGTAGATAATGGAATGGGTGTAGGACTTACATTAGGGTTGAAGGCTGAGATGCTTAGAGGTTATGAAACACAAACAGGGGCTGTGGTTGTTGTTGGACAAGGTTATGGCTAAGGTTTAGGGTTGAGTTTATGGTAGGGAAATGTATTGAGTATAGATCTGAATCATAGAAAGGGTTTGGGGCTGATAAAAGGGTGCATGGTTAGGGTTGGTGCTGTTTATGGAGGCTGGAGTTCAGTTTGAGTGGGATATGGTTGCAGGGATTTGAGAAAATAAAGAAGGCAGCTAGTTGGATTGGATTGGAAAGGGAGAAAAAAATCAATGCCCCCAGCAGGGTTCACTGAACTTGCTCTGATACCACTTAATGCAAGCTGGGATCTGAAGTGGAGAGAAACAAGTTGGAAAGTAAAACAAATGAAACTACTAGATTTTAGGCCACATATGCATCCAGAATAATCAGATCCTCTACTACATGATCAGGCTTTCCAACTTCATCCAGGAATGGCAGTGCTTTTGGATTGAGCAAAACCCATACCAGAAAATCAAGGAAGCACTAGTAAGTGTCAAACAACCACTTTCTCTAAAAGCTCGAGCTATTAGAGGATGGCGTATCAATGTATATCAAGGGACTCTAACACTCCCCTGCACGTGCCGGGTGGAACTTGGCATGGGAACATCCTGGGCAAGGGTGGAAGGATACAACTCACACCCAAGTGGAGGGACACACACAACTCACACCGTAAACGCAACCCCCCCCGGTGGGAGAATATATTACCGGTGGCATATTTGCTAATCTGGGATTCAAACACAAGACCTACCGCTCTCATACCATGTCAAACAAACACTTTCTCTAAAAGCTCGAGTTATTAGACAATGGCGTATCAATGTATATCAAGGGATAACAGTAAGTAGACTTGTGATGAACTAGAAAATGGTTGAGAAAATGATGATCTACAACAAGGGTCAGCGTCATAATTTTTAGGTGTAGGGGCAGCTCCAAGATTTGAATGTCAAGCCATCCGGGAGCTGTAATAGGCTGTGAGGCTCCTGAAGTGTTGGCCCGATAGATTAATGATTTGTACATGACGAATAATCAGTTAGCATAATAGTGGAAACTGAGGATCATATATATGTTGACCAAATAATCTCGACACTGGAATTTGTGATGTGCTATTGAATAGAAAAAAAAAAAAGGTTAGTAACAATATAAGAGTTTCCACTGTAGTGCTAACTGATTATTCGTCATGTACAAATCGTTAATGATCTTAGGTCGTGCAACAGGTCGGCTAGTGTGCCAAAAGTTGCGTACCTTGGCCAGGTGTGGTGAGGGTATTTATAGGCTAAAACCCCTGCCAACGCTTGGGTCTGATGGGACAAGTTGGGCGGTATGGGCTCCTATTGCCGTTGTCATCATTGAAGTAGGGGAGGTCATGCTTGCGCTAGGCCTAGCCTGGTGGTGTGGGAGGGTGAGTACAGGGGCCATGCCTCCTGCTGCATTTACGAGGAGCAAATGCAAGCCCCACTCTGCCATACCTGCCGCATTTAGTGCGGGTAGGACCAGGGTCGGACCTTGGCTTCGGTGCTCGGCCTCGTCTCTCTTCAGCTTGGTGAGGAGGGTCGGCCTCCTCTAGAAGTGGTCTTAGTGGTTGGCATCAGTGATCGGCCTCAGTGCTCATCTTGGCCTCATCTTCAGCCTTGGTCCTTCTGGCTTGCGGGAGCGCAGGACTAGGTCGGATCACCCACAGGCCATAACAGTTACCTTGAAGAATTTTGTGTTGATATTTGCCACTTGTAAATGCTTTACTTCGTAGACTTTGAAGAGACTCTTAAATGGAACTAGATTAGATGAAACCAACCTGAGGCCATGAGAAATACTGTTTGGGGATCTTTTCAATATCAGCTGATAGTATCCAAAATCAATGGTATGAGAGAATCTATACTGAAAGCAGTTTCTAAATCCATTCTCAAGAGATGAGGTTCATTCCTATTTTTATCACCATGTTCTTCGATCTTCATCCACCACAGATGTAAGACTGAGATTTTACTTTCTATCTTTTATCTTTTTAATTCCAAAGTTGAGGTTATTGATGCTAGGAGCATTGCAAAAAACAGAGTTGAAATTTTGAGAGTTGAATCCAGGTAGGGATTTAAGAGAGATAAAAGTACAGTTGTCTGAAAAGCTTATGATTCATAGACAAGCTAGTATCTATAGGCAGCCACGTTGGCATGCCGTGATGCCGTTGATTCGCATGTTGCAGGTTATTTCGCTGCTGCATGTTATCACAATATTGAAGGACTTTGTTTTGAGGTTCCAAACCATTTGATAGGTGGGTTAGAAAATATGCAGGTGAGAAATAAATACAAAAGATACTTTCATCGAATAGAAGAAAGGACCAAAGATTAGAAGGGCTGAGATCTTCTTGTTGGGGAAGTTTTGGGGCATCCCCCCAGAAAGTGGGGTACATCAAATGCACACTCTAGATCACTGGACCATCAGCCCTGCATGTATTAAATTGGGCTTTATTGAAGAATATATATTTTCTACTCTTAAGCCTCTGGATGATTCCACCAGAAGCATTAGGAAACCCTGCATGAACAGAGATTGAAGGGGCAGCTCATGTACTGAATGGAGCCTTTGAGAGCAATTCTGGGGTATTCATCAGATAGTCTCTAGACGATATTAGTATATATGTATGTTAGTATGTGGCTCTTTGATTGTAAGTGCATGTGCACATCTTTTCTCTTCTCCTACAGTATACTATATGCTTATTTTAATAAAGCTTTGTGTGGTGGGCATGTGACGCACATACACAAGATTCACCCTCAAACTCTCTCTCACTCTCTCTCCTCTTCTTCCCTTTCTTCTCTCCTCTTCTTCCATCCTAATCATCTAATCCTATTCTACTTGGTATCAGAGAAAAGATCAAACTATTCCGCATCAAAGGAGTTGAGAGGCGACATGTCAGATTGCTGACGTCAGCGGCCGTACGGCTGACGTCAGCAATGTATGGTCAAATGGACCCCGTTTGAGCTGAAAGTTTAGGGGTTTGATAGATTTCTATTTTAGAAGATTTGTCATGATTTTTTGAGAATTTTTTAGAGCCTTCTTGATGGTGATTTGGTTGAAATAGTGAAATTCAAAAATCGAGCCCTGAATCGGTTTTTCGTCGATTTTTCTCAAATCGGTAAGCTTTTCTCTTGTTTCTTTCCTCTAGATGGACTGATATCTCTCATTCAACCTAATATTGGAGGAGTTTTTTGCTGATATTAAGATTTGAGTGGGTTTTAACCCCAAATAGAGGTGCGGCCATGTCATTTTTGGGCTGTTTGCGTCAGATTTGAGTACTTTAGGTGGTATTTTCAGAGTTTTCTAGTTGATTGGGGTTAGTCTCTCATCTCCTCAAAGAATTGCTTATTAGAGATTTTGTTGAAGTACATTTTACTTGGACCCCTCATTCTTATGGAGGACAAAGGGCAATCTCATCTTGGCATGGGTTCGCTTGAACCCAACTCACTCCAAATCACCTCGATTAAGTTGAATGGTGATAACTATCTTCAATGGGCACAATCTGTAAAAATGTTGTTGGAGCTCGTGAGAAGTTGTTGTATATTCTAGATGATCCCCCAAGCTCTACAGAAGACACCTACAAGACTTGGACAAAGGAGAACTATCAAGTCATTGCATGGTTGTTGAACAGTATGGATTCTTCGGTTAGCCACTCCGTGATGTTTTTTTCATCGGCTAAAGGCATTTGGGACTCCCTTCATGACATGTACTCCGAGTTTAAAAAATTTTCGCGGGTATTTCAGCTTATTCAAGAAATTGGTCGGTTCCAGCAAGACTCAAGATCATTAAAAGATTACTATTCAACACTTCGAGGCATGTGCGATGAGCTGGACTTGTATCAACCTCTTCCTTCAAAATGTCTAGACGATCATGAGCATGCTCACAAGCAACGGGATGACACTCGTGTTATGCAGTTCCTCGCAGGGTTGAACTCCGTCTACCTCAGTGTTCAGGATCAAGTGGTTGTTAATGATCCCATTCCTCCGTTAACAACAGTCTATGCCATGTGCCAGCGCGCTACTATATCAGCTCTTCCTTCACATCCTTTTGTACCACCAGAGTGTTCAGCACACCTTGTTGGCGATCCATCTTCCATTTTTTCTAGATCTCACGCACCATCCTTGAGTTCAGGGCGCACTTTTGGTTATGGTGGTTGTGGCAAAGGCCGAGAGGGAGATCGGGGATTTGTTGGTCGTCATCTTCGAGGTCGTGGTGGACGTGGACGAGGACGTGATAGTTCCCACATTTGTTCGCATTGTGGCGGAACTAATCACACTATTGATTATTGTTGGTAGCTCCATGGTCATCCTACGTGTGCTGTTGCCTCTATTACAGCTACTGTTGCTCCTGAGAGACAACCTTCCATCCTGACAGCTGAGCAGCCTTCTTCTGGAGAGTCACTCATTATTTCTCGAGCAGCTTATGATGCCCTGATGCGGCTTCCTATACGTGATGTTCCTGAGCCTTCTCATGCAGCTTCGGCCCAGTCAGGTACCGCTCTTCTAGCGTCTTCTTCTACCACCTCTTAGGTTATTGACTCTGGAGCTTCCTCCCACATGACTAGTAAGTCACATCTCTTTTTCTCTTATTCTCCTTCCTCCCACTCTCAATATGTTACAGTCGCAGATGGAACACATGCCCCCATTTCTGGGATTGGTTCTATCTCCCATTCCCCTTCCTTGCCATTGTCCGTAGTCTTACATATACCTCGTTTTCCATTAAACTTACTGTCTATTAGCTCCCTTACTAAATCGTTGAATTGTTCGATTACCTTTTACCCTTCTCATTGTCTTTTTCAGGACCTACAGATGAAGAGAGTGATTGGTGGGGGGCATGAGCGAGGAGGCATTTTTTGGGTGACGCTCTTCTTACTTCCACTTTCCTTATTAATCGTATTCCCTCACGTATATTGTCTTCCAAATCCTCATTTAATATGTTGTATCTTCATGACAATCCATTTCCTTTACCCCCTAAAATTTTGGATGCACATGCTTCGTTCAAATTTTGGATGGTCGTAATGATAAACTTAGTCCCAGGGCAACTAGATGTGTTTTCTTAGGATACACTCGGAGCCAGAAAGGGTATAAGTGTTATGACCCCTCGACTCATAAGAAATATATCTCTGCCGATGTAACATTTTTTGAAGATGTTCCTTTTTTTTTTGCCTCACGGTCGATCCCTCTATGATCCTCTTGCGAGTGAGGGGGAGCATACTGTTTCTCCCCTTCTTCTTGTCACTAGTGATCATAGGGAGACTCTTTCACCTCCCATTCCTAACTCTGTTGGTGATTTGGGTGACCCGAAGCCTCTGCGAGTGTATCATCGTCGAAATAAATCTTCATGCGCTCTGCCGTCCACTCTTCCACTTACTTTGAATGTTGGCTCAGGTGATTCTACTACCTTAAGTTCGGATCTTCCCGTTGCCTTGCGTAAAGGGACACGATCATGTACTCAACACCCCATTAGCAATTTTGTTTCATATGATCATCTTTTACCGTCATTTCAGTCGTTTGCAGCTTCCATTTCATCACAAGCTATTCCTTGGTCTCTCTCCCACGCTCTTCAAAGTCCTGACTGGACGAAGGCTATGATGGAAGAAATGTTTGCTCTTGAGAAGAATCATACTTGAGAGCTAGTTTCTCTTCCTCCGGGGCACAAACCTGTTGGGTGTCGATGTGTGTACACGATTAAGTTCCTTCCTGATGGCTCCATTGATCGCGACAAGGCCCGTCTTGTTGCTCGGGAATATACACAGACTCAGGGCGTAGATTACTTCGAGACATTCTCTCTAGTGGCAAAACTTAATTCCATTCATGTGGTGGTCTCCTTGGCTGTCAATTTATCCTGGCCCTTGTTCCAACTATATGTCAAGAATGCATTTCTTCATGGGGATCTTGCAGAGGAGGTCTACATATGTGTCGATTGAAGAAGGCTCTTTATGGGCTCAAACAGTCCCCACGTGCTTGGTTCGACAAATTCAGTCAAGCTCTCATGGAGTTTGGCTTTGTTCGTAGTCATGCCAACCATTCTCTCTTTATATATCGACGATCGACGGGCATCATGGTTCTCATTGTGTATGTGGATGATATTGTACTGTCAGGCAATGATTTGGTTGGCATGGGCGATGTCAAAGAATTTCTGAAGAACAAGTTTGAGATCAAGTACCTTGGTCATCTTCGCTACTTTCTGGGCATCGAGGTTGCTCGCTCCCAAACCGGGGTATCCTTATCCCAACGAAAATATGCTCTTGATCTTCTCATGGAGACCGGCATGCTAGGATGCAAACCGGCTACCACCCCTATGGATACTTCGCATAAGCTTCAGCTAAATGATGATACTCTTCTTTCTGATCCTGTAATGTACCGTCGGCTTGTAGGTCGGCTCATTTATTTGACTATTACTCCTCCAGATCTCTCCTTTGCGGTGGGAGTTGTCAGTCAGTTCATGCAAGCTCCCCGTTCTTTACATCTCACGGCTGTTTACCACATACTCCGGTATCTTAAATCAGCACCGGGCCTTGGCATCCATTTTCAATCTCATGGTCATCTTCATCTTTCGGGCTATTCCGATGCCGATTGTGTGGGTAGTATATATGATCGTTGATCTACATTCGGGTTTTGTACCTTCCTAGGTGGTAATCTTGTCACGTGGAAAAGTAAGAAGCAATCAGTTGTCGCACGCTCCTCGGCTGAAGCAGAATATTGTGCTATGACTCATGCTACATGTGAGCTCGTGTGGCTTCGCACCCTTCTTAACGAACTTGGCTATTCTCCTTCGGGCCCTATTTCTCTTCATTGCGACAATCAGGCAGTCATACATATTGCTCGTAATCCTGTTTTCCACGAGCGCACCAAGCATATTGAGGTTGACTGTCACTTTATTCGGGAGAAAGTTGCCTCGAAGGAAATCATCACTCCTTTTGTTCGGTCCGGGGATCAACTTGCGGATGTTCTTACGAAGTCTTTAAGTCGAGATGCTCTTCATCGTGTTCGTAACAAGTTGGGCATGATCAACATATATGCTCCAACTTGAGGGGGAATCTAGAGAATATTAGTATATATGTATGTTAGTATGTGGCGCTTTGATTGTAAGTGCATGTGCACATCTTTTCTCTTCTCCTACAGTGTACTATATGCTTATTCTAATAAAGCTTTGTGTGGTGGGTATGTGGCACACATACGCAAGATTCACCCTCAAACTCTCTCTCACTCTCTCTCCTCTTCTTCCCTTTCTTCTCTCCTCTTCTTCCATCCTAATCATCTAATCCTCGTCTACTTAGTCAAACCGTAGGCAGGTTCTGGCCGGAAAGTCGGGCCTGCCCAATCATCTGTATGGCCCCACCTTTATGAGAAACATGGACAGTTCAGAAAAAAGATGGCTGATATTATTCAACAAACCTGTGGTCCACCTGATGACTGAAAAAGTTTATGGTAAGTCCAAGAGGGATATGTAGCTGCTTTTATAGTGATGCAAGTTAAAACAGACCTAGTTGCATTGGGAAACTTGGACCTCCCAATTGATTGACTGAAACTGCTGCATACCGTATCATGGACTGCAATGCAAAATCACGCTGATGACTAGAACATCAACCCACTTGTAAGAACTTAAAACTTCTTCAATATAGTGTGCAATGATTTGAGTCAGAATCCTATAATTTATATAAACTATTATCTTTAATACATAATTACTGACAACTAAAATGACATCAGCTCATTTTGAAGTCACCAAAACAGGCCTAAAACCATCCAGACTGGAAGATCCTAGCCACCGATCTCGAGCCTTTTTAAGTTCAATATTGCAGTTGCTGTATTTGTCGGCTTGACGGTCCATTGAGGACGTCTGTGAGGAATGGCTCAACAGAGCAATGGTCTAGATTAGTGAAGGATTGTCCTTGCTTGTAAAAACTGAAAACTTAAGTATATTGTGGATGCAATCAAGGGTACATTTTTTTTTCTCTGATTTTTAATATTCACAAAGAGTTGTGTTTCATCTACCATCCCTGAAGAATCTCAGCATTCAGGGTATCCAATTAAAGGGTGAATACAGCAAACTGGGCTATTTTGTCCTTACACTGAATTTACCTGCAACCCACTTCTAAACCTCTGGAAGATATCAACACCTTATGCCATCAAACAATTTCAGTTATGCTGTCTACATATCATCTCTCTAAAAAGTTTCAGTTACAACTAAAGTTGAAACCAACACATATGTGAGACCTACATAATATGCTGTTTACATATCCTCTCTCTCTCTCTCTCTCTCCCCCCCCCCCCCTCCCCCCCCCCCCCCCCCCCCCCCCCCCCGGTTCTTCTTCGACCTATGAATGACAGTTTCTATGTAATGGATGCCAACACAAAGATTCAACTTACTGATCCCATCCTTGGCTAGGAAGTCCACGATGGTGTTCGCTTCTGTACAAATGATTCCATTTAATCCACGTGCTAGTTCTCAAATTTCATTGAAGACAAAGGCTAGTTTCTAATGGTTAGTTGATGTTGGGTCCCAAAATGTCGGGCTTATCAAAATGAAATTCCATGGACGGCCGCCCTGGTGCACCCTGTTAAACAAGCCAAGAATCCATGAAAGGTCACCAGAGAACACCGCCAAATTCAGAGAAGCATGGCTGCTACGTGCGAACGCGCGTGGAAAATCAGGCCAGCACACCTGGAAAATGGGCATACAATTCAGAAGTCCTTTTCAAGCAGAAAAATACCCAGCGCACCCGTTAAATACGGGAGCGCACCCGAAAAATAGGCCAGCGCACCCATAAATTCAGGAAGAATTTAAGGGTGCACAAGCCCTAACTTGGACAAAAATAATAAACTTTTGGTGGGCCCCACCACACATGATGATAAAAACGTCTCAAAATAAGGTCGTGGTGACAAGCATAGATCACTAGAGCCAGTGCATGGACACACATCACCAAGCGTGCCCCACAAATCAATCATTTAAAGAAACCTTTCAAAATCACCAAAAGAGAAGTCCGCCAGCGCACCGTTAAATACAAGAGCGCACCCAAAATTTGCCAAATTCTTAACTTAATCCCGTGCACCGTCAGAGATCCAGCGCACTCATAAAATAAGCCAGCGCACCTGTTTATTCACCAAATACAGGCTTAGTCAATTTCAACCTGAATACAGGAGCTCACCCGTTTATTCAACGAATTCAAAGTTGGTCATTTTTCATCATGACCATTTCCAGCGCGCCTGGAAAATCAGGCCCAAGATTTCTCAGACTTACTTTTTCATGAATTTAAGGGTGCGCCGGCTCATTTTTAGGGTATTGTAGACACCCCACCTTCGGCTACGCTGTTGGTAGAGATAGCTGGTTGAATGGAGGACCATACCCCCAAATCCCAAGTCCAAACTCAGCCAAACTCACCCTTGTCAGCCCCATTCCATAGCCCAGTTCAAGCCTGAACCCAGTCAACCCAGTCCTAAACATCACCCTGAAAAACTCCCCAGAAAAAAGGCCAGTCAAAAAATCCTAAAAAAGTCAAATTCATTGAGTCAACCCGCTGAGTCAACCCGCTAAGTTAACCCGCTGAGTCAACCCGGCGAGTCAACTCGTCGAGTCAACCCGTCGAGTCAACCCGTCGAGTCAAACCACCGAGTCGACTCACTGAGTCAACTCACTGAGTCGACCAGTGAGTCCAACAGCAGCCCCGAGGGAGCGACCGTACTCGCTGGAAACCGAGGAGCGGCCGTACGGGCGACCCATAGCAGGCCGCCCGGATGAAATTACGCAAACTGCCACTCCTCGCTGCTATAAATACCCCCCTCCCCTTCTCATTTCAACATCCCTTCAAGTCCAGCCAGTCCGGGTGCGGTCTGAGTCCTTATCCACCCCTTAGCCCATTTTTCCACCAAGGAGAGCCCGAGTGAGGAGAGTCTAGCCCTGGTCCAGCCCAGCCTGACCACTGGTCCAAGCCTCCCAAGCCATCCAAGTCTTGATCCAGCCACTCGAAGCCAACCCTTGCGACACCTCCGTCCACTCAGCTACTCTTTTCCAGCATCATCTCATTTGCATCTAGCATAAGTGCAACATTTACTTTTCTTCCAACCCCCTGCTTCACTGCAAGCACTTTGATTATTCAAGCACACTTGCATATGTCTTAAATTAAGCACCTGTCAGTTCGAGCGTATGCTCTGGGCTTGCCCGTTGTTGGAACCTGCCCATCAGAAACTCTTACTGTTCAGACCTGCATTCATGCTTCACCATAAAACACCTTGATCATTCAAGCACACTGCATACGTCTTACATTAAGCACCTGTCAGTTCGAGCGTACGCTCTGGGCTTGCCCGTTGTTGGAACCTGCCCATCAGAAACTCTTACTGTTCAAACCCGCATTCATGCATCATGTCATCCATGAGAATATACGAGGATTAAACTAGACTTTCAAGTATTCGATCGATTCTGTGAAGTAGAGACCGTACTTCGGTACGGGCAGTGTGTGGGGTGCTTAACCTCTTCCCACCCTGTAACCGTGATCCCTTACCTTGAATCTCTGACCGCAGATCAACAGGAGTCATTTTAGAGGAAAGGATCTTCGGATCCCTTTCTCTAACGTTTCTACGGGGTCTAGCCGACTGTAGATTCGAAGTAACTGGCTAGTGGCGACTTTGGTCTTATATAAACTCACTTAAACATATCCAGCTTAGCACGACTACCAAACGAAGCCCTCGAGAACGAGGCAAGCCAGTGGCACAAACGGCGATTTCGCACTCACGCATCCTCATCTCCTTCTTTTTCGAAAGAAAAAGGGAAGGGAGAAGAACGTCGTGTGGGAGCGCGAAAAATCGGCGAGGGTCCACAGAATGGCGACTCCACTGGGGACAAGCTAGTCCCACTAGTCGTGATCCGACTTGAAAAACAGAATCCTTCCCGTACTTGAAAGTCACTAATCCTCATACAATCTCATCTGCATAGCATTCTACCCAAAACCCAAAACAAACAAAAAATAGAAAAATCCCTAAACCAAGAAAAAAAATAGAAAATCCCAAAACCCAAAAAGAATATAGTCCTCACCATTGCGCCTTCTCGGGCTCAACGTGTTCGGAGACAGCTTCCCTTCCGCAGCATAATCCGCACTCGGGCTCAGCAAGCCATGTCCAACCACGAAGAAGAAACTCATCACTTCCCTGCTCTTGAAATGACCGAAGCGCAACCTCCAGCGCAATAGCCCGTTGACAATACGCCAATCATACAAGAATTGGCACAAGGAATGAGAGCAATGCAAGAAATGCTCTTGCAATTCATGCAAGCACAAGCCACCGCAGCAGCCAACAATCAAGTTGGCCCAGTTCAGCAATCTCAGCAACCATGCCGGGTCCTCCCGGCCTCCAGTTCAAATCAAGCACAACCATCGGAGTCTGCCCAAGACTACCGACAGCAGCCATCTCAGCCCTTCGCTATGGGGCATCCTTCTCAATATCTTCCTGCGACGACAAGGCCATCTCAGAGCACTTCCGTTGGAGGAACATCCAGTCAGCTTCCAGTCAATCTTGCAAACAACAATCTCAGTAGATCTCAGCATGTCCCCGCTGATGGGACACCTTTTCAATTCCAGCACATCCCCGCCGATGGGATTTCAATTCAATTTCCAACAACAGGGACAGCACTGGCGAATGCCCACAATGGGGGTCAGTGTCAAGCCCACATCAATCAGCGGACAGTGGCGAATACCCAACAAGGGGGTCACTTCCCAGCATCTCAGCCTCCTGCAAACAGGAGCACTTTTCAATTCCAGCACATCCCCGCCGATGGGATTCCAGTTAATTTCCAGCAATCTTCAATTCAGCAAAATCCAGTTAATTTTCAGCAATCTTCAGTTCAGCAATCTCCAGTAAATTTCCAGCAAGTTCCAATTCAACCTTCAGTACAATCTCCAGTTCAGCTACAATCCTTTCAAGCACCAATTCATCAGAATCCAGTTCAGTCATCAAATCAGCTTCAGCAGCCCGCGGTTGCTTTTCAGCAAGCACATAGGGTCGAAGACATCGACCACTATGCCGAAGAAGAACGTGCCTTACTCCAGGAGGCACCAGTCGCTCGAATAGATCACTCAGGACTGGACGAGTTGCGGGAGCAGTTCCAGATCTTGCAAAATCAGCTTCAGCGACAGCAAGGAATCGACTTACCTTCGACCAAGTTCAGAGACTTGTGTCCTTTCCCAGATGCTCAAGTACCTCAAAACTTTGAGGTTCCAAAGTTCAAAAGATACGACGGCAGCGGTTGTCCCACAGCACATCTCAAGGCCTTCTGTGGAGAATTGAGTGCCATCTCAGGAGATGAAGGGGCCCTCATACGTTTATTCCAAAAGTCTCTGAAGGGCGATGCCTTAGATTGGTACACTTCATTGGACTGCCACCGCATCAGGACATGGGAACAACTTTCCCAGGCTTTCGTCGACAGATTCGCGTACAATCTTAACATGGCACCCAGAAGAGCCGACCTTGCGGCTCTCAGGCAAAAGAGTGATGAGACACTATCAGCTTATGTGGGACGTTGGCAAGCTATGGCAGCCAGAATGCAGACACCCATTGACGACGAAGAACAAATCTCCATGATTGTTCATTCAACATATCCAGGCATATCCGGATATCTCATCTCGCATCTATATGCGAATTTCTCACAATTGATCCGTGCTGGAGAGCAAGTCGAAGCAGGGATCCGAGCCGGGACGATCTCCCCATGGCCTCATCAGGCCACTCCAGTCAAGAGGAACAGAGTGGAAGGAAGACCTATCGGGCACGGGAATGGAAACCGCAGTGGTTCTCCTCCCTGCCCAACAAAGGTAAACAACATCAACACCACTGCTCAAGGAAGTCAACATGCTCCCCCACAGGGACGTCAACAGTATCAACAGAATCAAGTTCAGCATCAGCCTCAACGGTATCAGCCACAACCGAATCCTCAGCCACAACCACCTCGACAACAGCAGCAGTTCAGAGGAAACGGTCAATACTCATACCAGAACAGGCAGAATTACAGGGAGTCCAGGAAGCTCACTCCGCTCAGTCAACCACTTAGTCAAATCATGACTACGCTGGTACAAAAGCAGTTACTCACTCTGATGACACCTAGGCCTGCTCCTCATCCTTTGCCACCAAACTACCTAGAAAATGAGTATTGCGCCTATCATCAAGGACGTGGCCACGCCACTGATCGATGCTATACTTTGAAGAATGCCATACAAGACCTGATTGATGACCGCAAGATCATCATCTCGGTCCCTGGAACTTCTCCAGCAGCTTCCACCAACATCCTTCAGAATCCTCTGCCTCAGCATCCAACGGACCCCAGTTCGTCTCGTGGCCCTTCAGTCAATAGTATAGAAGAAGGGGACCATCTCGATCGCTTCTTCTCCCCCATCCAATCCATTCATACCTACACCTATGGGCCGACAAATCCTCCTCCAATCTTGCAAGGGGCAGGTCCCTTTCTTCCTTCAATCTCCGAGCCAGTAGTACTCGAAGGAGCACCTCCATATGATATATCAGTTGTTCAAGGGGCACCTTACAACCATTCAAGCTGGGAACCAGTCGTCCTGGAAGGAGCACAATCATACATCGAGCCCACATACGAACCTGTCATCTTGCAAGAGGCAACTCAAGAACAATACAATCCACAATGGAAGGATTATACTCATCAACAACAAGAACCCGTTGTATTGGAAGGAGCTATTCCAGTCGAGCCAGTCGTATTGCAAGGGGCAAACTCCGGAGGCGTGTCAATCACACTACGGCAGCTGGGACGAACAGAGAAACCTCCTGCCATATCAAGAGGACCAGTATTCATTCCATGGGAGCCTCCTGTCCCAGGAACAATCAAGCCAGGACCGCGACCTTATGTGGTCTATGAAGACAAGCCTCGATACTACCCCTTCAGCACAGGCAACAATGTAGTTCTCAAGGCAAAAGCTCCATACGAGGAAGATCTGGTACTCACACCAGCACCGTTGCAAGAATCGGTGGTCCTAGAAGGCAAAAGGGAGAAAAACTACAAAGAGGTTCCATGGCACTATCCAGAATGTGCGGAAGTGGGGAACATGAATCCCAATGGGCGTTGCATCCGAAGAGATAATCAGAACAGAGGAGATCCCAAAGGCGCCCTTTCAGGCCTCGGCAATAAAAATGAAGCCGCATACGATGTGGCGAATCAGCTTAAGTCAATCCCTACACAAATCTCAGTATGGGAGTTACTATGTACATCTCGCATACATCGAGAAATGTTTGCCAAGACCCTGAACGATGCTCACGTCTCCTCTGATACGGCACCAGAAATGATAGCTTTGATGATTGGACAACTCCTGGCTATGCGCGCCATCACCTTCACAGATAATGAGTTGCCACCAGAGGGACGTGATCATGGGCGATCCCTCAACATAGCCTTACGATACAAAGACCTCTGTGTCCCACTAGTCCTTATCGATAATGGCTCAAGCTTAAATGTCTGCCCACTCAAGACTGCGGAACGTCTGGGAATCAGTCCTTCTTCATTCCGACCCAGCACCATATGCGTCAGAGCATTCGATAACACTCGTCGATCAGTAGAAGGGGAAGTCGACATAGAGGTACAGATAGGTCCGGAAGTCTCTACCATCACATTCCAAATCCTGGATATATCAGCCTCTTTCAACATGCTGCTCGGACGGCCTTGGCTGCACAAGGTTGGAGCTGTGCCATCAACCCCGCATCAACGAGTGAAGTACATCTGTGGAAATCAAGTGATCTCTATCCATGTAGAGAAGGAGCTCATCATTCCCTCCAATGCTGCTACCACTGAACCAGACATCCCGGTCATCGATATCCAGCACTCTGAGGAAGACATCCCGTTTCATAGTTTCGAATTCGAGACTGTGAACTCTATCGCCAATCCAGAACCGATAAGGGTGGACCGTGTCTTTTCACCGGCAGAGCGTCTGAGCCTCAAATACCGAATGAAGAATCACTTCAAGTCCAGAAAGGTACCGCTGGTATATAACCAACGCAAATGGGGACTCGGATACAAGACAACCTTCATGGACAAAAGAAGGAAGAAATTTCGGTGCTCACCCATCCAATTCGTCAAGCCAGGAGAACCTTGCAAAGATCCAGGAGGGAATCAACCGATTGCATTACACAAAGGCCTCCCGATGAGCCTAGTTTGGGCCAAGTGGCCCCCCATTCGATGGGATCAGATTCTCGAACCATCTAAGCCTCCAGATGAAGAAGGAGATGATGAAGACGAAGAAGGAAGTCAAATACAGCAGCCTCAGGACCAGATTACCCTGACACCTGCTCCCAACCAGGGGCACAACCTGCCCACGTCAGCATCACTCAACCAGGGGCACAACCTGCCCACTTCAATCAGCCAGGGGCACAACCTGCCCACTTCAATCAGCAAGGGGCACAACTTGCCCATCTCATCACCAATTAGCAAGGGGCACGACTTGCCCATCTCTGCAGAATCAACATCATCAATCATCAGCCAGGGGCAGAAGCAGCCCATCCATTGGACCAAGAAAGGGAAGTGGCCGGCCCTAGATTGGTCTGATGTCCAGATCCCAAACATGTGTCTCACTGCGGAACCAGAATTGCAGTGCGAGGTAAGTGATCCGGGAGGGACTGAGTGCGACTCAGATCTCGAACCCGACCAGCGAGAAGTCATGGTCATTGGGCCAGACCATGATTCTTCGCTCAAATCATCAACCCCCACCTCTTCAGGGGATGAAGTGTGGGGTCCTAAATGGTCATCTGTTCCCCTAACTTTTGAATCAGCCAAAGAGCCATCTGAGGGCTCTGGCTTCAAAAAAAAAATGCCTGTTTAAGCAGCGACCGGAACTTTGGAACAAGTTGGGCCCAATCATGGTCTGCAATGCCTGCTTGTTCAAAGTCCCACGAATTTCGAAAATCCAAAAAAATCAAAAACTTTCAAAAGCCAAAAACATCTAGCATTTCAATTTCAGAAAAATCTCAAAAACCAAAAAATATTTCTTTTCCTGCATTCAATAGTGTGCCAAGTTCGTCTAAAGAGTCGCATGAGTTTGAAGTCGAATCATATGATTTCGACATCGAATTAGACTTCGAGCTCATGGGTCTGGACGAAGCTCGGGATGAGGAAGATGATGATCCGGCTCCCAAACTAGAGGATCTCCTCAAAAAGTTCGAATCTAAAGCCAATGTTGTAGCCGATGATTTCGAGATAGTAAACTTGGGGACGCCTGAGATCCCTAGGGAAGTACGCATCGGAAAATCGTTGCCACCTGAGATGAAACAGAAAATGATAGAGTTCCTAGCTCCAAGATTGTCCAACTTTGCGTTCTCATATGAAGACATGCCGGGGCTCGATGAAGAGCTCGTTGTACACCATCTGCCAACCAAGGCAGATATGAAGCCAGTGAAGCAGAAACTTCGAAGAATGAAGCCAGAATGGGCTCTGAAAGTCCGAGATGAAGCCATCAAGCAGTACAACGCGGGATTCTTGGTAGTCTCCAACTACCCTGAATGGCTCGCCAACATCTTGCCAGTACCAAAGAAGGACGGCAAGGTTCGAATGTGCATCGACTTCCGAGATCTCAACAAAGCCAGTCCAAAAGATGACTTCCCTTTGCCACATATCGACACTCTGGTCGACAACACTGCTGGATACAAAATCTTCTCATTCATGGACGGGTTCGCAGGTTACAATCAAATCAAGATGGCCGTCGAAGATCGTGAGAAGACATCGTTCATCACTCCCTGGGGAACCTTCTGTTACAGGGTAATGCCGTTCGGTCTGAAGAACGCAGGAGCAACATATCAGCGAGCAATGACAGCATTATTCCACGACATGATGAACAAAGAACTTGAAGTATATGTGGACGACATGATCGTCAAATCTCGCACAATTGAAGGACACTTTGAAGATCTGAAGAAGTTATTCAACAGATTAGAAAGTACAAGCTCCGCCTCAACCCTCAGAAATGTGTCTTCGGTGCAATGGGAGGTAAGCTCCTCGGCTTTATGGTGAGCGAGGATGGCATCAGGGTCGACGAGACCAAAACCAGAGTAATCATCGAGATGCCCCCTCCTAGAACAGAGAAAGAAATTCGTGGCTTCCTCGGCAGAATTCAATACATCAGTCGCTTCATCGCACAGCTCACACCTATCTGTGAGCCCATATTCAAGCTCCTTCGGAAGAACGTCCCAAAAGAATGGAATGATGATTGCCAAGTCGCCTTCGACCGCATCAAGAAATATCTCATGAATCCTCCAGTCCTAGTGCCACCCACTCCTGGACGACCACTATTGTTATACATCTCGGTAGCAGCAGAAGCCATAGGCTGTGTCCTCGGCCAGCACGACGAGACCGGGAAGAAGGAACAAGCAATATATTATTTGAGCCGAAAGTTCACCGACTACGAGACCAGGTATTCCCCGATCGAGAAGACTTGCGTCGCCCTAGTCTGGGCAACTCAGCGACTCCGTCAATACATGATTGCATTCCCTATTCTCCTCCTCGCTCACATGGATCCGCTCAAGTACCTGTTCGAGAAACCGGCACTCACTGGAAGGATAGCTAAATGGCATCTACTCTTGTCTGAGTTCGACATCACCTATATCACTCAAAAGGCAATCAAGGGGCAGGCCCTCGCCGATCATCTTGCCGTCCACTCTCTCCTGGACTATCAGCCGCTCAAGACGTTCTTTCCCGATGAAGATCTCTTGCTTGTCGAAAGTGAAGAAAAGAGGAAGAAAGGTGAGTGGACGTTATTCTTCGACGGCGCAGCAAATTCTAAAGGGAGTGGTATTGGAGCAATCCTCTACTCTCCAGATGATGTCCCTATTCCTATCTCGAGGCGCATCGCATTCGAGTGCACCAACAACATGGCAGAGTATGAAGCATGTATCGCTGGCTTAAGGGAAGCCATAATCTTGGGCGTCAAGAAGCTACGAGTGTTTGGAGACTCACAGCTTATCATCAATCAGACCAATGGCGAATGGAAGACTAAAGACGAGAAGTTGATACCATATCATGTGTATCTTGACAATCTGATCGAAGAATTCAAGGAAATCACCTTCTCATACATGCCCAGAGCCAAGAACCAGTTTGCAGATGCTCTCGCCACGCTTGCATCAATGCTCGAAATCCCGAAAGGAGCTTCAGAATGGGAGCTCACAGTCGAAATTCAAGAAGAACCTGCTTTTTGCCTGCAAATAGAAGAAGCCGAAGCTGTCCCTGACAAACCCTGGTATGCCGACATCAAGCAATATCTCGAAACCCAGGAGTATCCAGAGTCAGCAACAGCGACAGATCGCCGAACCATTCAGCGTTTGGCCGGCCAGTTCACCATCAGTGGCGAAGTTCTTTACAAGCGATCCTATAATCACATCCTCCTTCGATGCGTTGATGAAACAGAAGCTGCAAAGATCATGAAAGAAACACACGAAGGAATCTGTGGCCCACACATGAATGGGCACATGATGGCAAAGAAGATTCTACGACTTGGCTACTATTGGCTCACCATGGAGACAGACTGTTGCCAGCACGTCAGAAAATGCTTCAAGTGTCAGGAGCATGCAAATCAAATCCATGCCCCATCATCAGAGTTATACAACCTGACCACCCCCTGGCCCTTCTCCATGTGGGGACTCGACATTATAGGCAAGATCAGTCCCAAAGCATCAAATGGTCATGAGTATATACTTGTGGCAGTCGACTACTTCACCAAGTGGGTAAAGGCAGCCTCCTACACCACGATTGCAGCATCTTAAGTGATCAAATTCATGAAGAACAACATCATATGCCGGTATGGAATCCCTAATGCTATCATCACAGATAATGGGACCCCGTTCGTCAACAAGAAGATGGATGACTTCCTCAGCAAGTTCAAGATCCAACGTCATCGATCAAGCCCCTACCATCCCCAGATGAATGGTGGGGTAGAAGCCGCAAACAAGACAATCGTCAGGATACTCGAGAAGATGGTCGTGACCTATCGAGATTGGTCAGATATGCTCCCATATGCACTTTGGGCCTATCGAACGTCTGTACGATCTGCTACAGGCGTTACTCCTTTCGAGCTTACTTATGGAATGGAAGCAGTTCTACCAGTCGAAGTGGAAATACCATCACTACGGGTGTTATTAGAAAGAGGAATTGAAGAAGGAGAATGGCAACGGGCCAGATTCGATCAGTTGCAACTAGCAGATGAAAAGCGCATGCGTGCACTAAGTCATTCTCAGTGTTATCAGAAAAGGATCGCTCGGGCTTACAACAAGAGAGTCCGAAAAAGAAGTTTCAAGGTAGGCGACATGGTTATGAAGAAGATTCTACCGTCGCACCTTCCGGACCCCAGAGGAAAGTTCAAACCCTCGTGGGACGGGCCACTGATCATCAGAGAAGTACTTCCCGGAGGCGCCCTCAGACCCACCAGCATGAGAGGGGTGGATCTTCCTGAGCCAACCAACGCCGACAACGTGAAGATCTTTCACGGGTAAGTTATTCTGACCTTATCAAAGGTTACTTTAATAGAGCTGAAGTCAAGAGGTCGAAGCTAAGATCTCTGAGAAATCATTTCCGTCCACCAATAAGTGTTTCAAATAAGGGGATTCAAAAAGAGAAAAATACAAAAAAAAAGGGGATTCAAAAGGAAAAGACAAAAAAAAAAGAAGAGAAAAAGAATACAAAAGAAAAAAAAAAGAAGAAGAAAAGAGAAATAAAAAGGGAAGCCAAAGCAAGGCACCCAAGGAAAAAAATCAGCCCAAGAAGAAACACAGTCATCCATCCATTCATCTCAGAGGGGTCTTTAGCAAAGACCGACAGCTCTATTATCGTAACTCAGGATAAGGGCTGAAAGACTGCCATCGGCCGGCAACGACAGATTCCCAACCTTTAGCCGCCGCAGTTATCCAGAGATCCAGAAAGAAAAAAAAAGAGAAAAAAAGAAAAAGAAAATGTGTGCCTAAACAAAGAGGGCGGAGTGAAAACCCGAAAGGGCGCTCCGAGTAAAAACAGTGAGCATACAGCGGACTTGGTGAAAACCCGAAAGGGCGCCGAGGGTAAAAACAGCATAGCTGCCAAGGGGCAGGCAAGATCAAACACCCGGGACGTGGTGAAAACCCGAAAAGGAGCCACGGGCAAAAATGACGGAAAAAGGCCGGCTGTAGTGCAAACTCGAAAGAGCGCTACAGGCAAAAATGGCTCAAATAAAAAAAAAGAAAAAAAAAGAAAAAATAAAAGTGCAGGTACCAAGAAATTAGACGGTCCAGATCGGTTCAAGCAGTTACAGTTCAAGAACAAGAAGAAGTGCAGTCAGGAGCGAAAAGCTCTACAAACTCTGACAATCTCAAGAAGCAACAGTTTCCATTGCCTACACCTCTAGGGAACCAAAGGATCATGCAAGTTAATCTCGAGACATCGGTCAAAGCATTGGCCAAGCCCCAGTTCTGATTCCTATATCCCAACACAAAATCCAGACACACTCACAAGACAGCTAATGGCACAATAGATTCCCAAAACAGTTTTCTTTTTTTGTTTAATTAAATGCATCATATTTCTTTTACATATATCATATCATCTTTTTCAAAAATACAAAAAAAATGCATCATCATCAATCATATATGCAAAAAGGAATGTGCAGGTGGCCAACACAATCAATCCCTACCCTCCTCCTGGGCCACATCAGGTGAGTCCTCTGACTCATCAAAAGATAGCCTCTCTCTCAACCTGCTCACCTCCATACGCAGGTAATGCACCTCGTCACGCTCAAGGGTATGGATCGCTGTCTCCTCATCAGACAATCTCTGATCGGCAGCCAATCTCCTCGACATCATCTCGCAATGATACCGAAGTGCAGAGATCTCAGACAGCAGATGGCCATGAGTGGCCAAAAGGAAGCCAGGATCGATAAACGGGCGCTCCTCAAAAGGTTCATATGAACCAGATGAAGAGCCTGCATCTCCAAGGATATCCTACTCATCCTCATCAACAGTCTGGTGCCAGCAAGGGATACGTCGATACAAAGACTGCTCAGCAACCCAGTACTGATATGGGGCGGTCGCCATCGGAAAAGTCCGCAGCTCAAAACCCAGCAAATCAGCAGTCAGGTAACTCGCCCAAGAACAATCAATCCGGGTCCTGAAGTCAGAAGATCTAGAGGGAAGTGCTCGACGCCCGATACCCGTGAAAGCGAAAAGAGGAACATCCTGCTCATAACCAAACTGCCGCAGGAACCGGATGGGATGGTAAGAAAAGTAGGATCGAAAGCCTACCAACATCAGAGGATGGCGGTGTGCATCGCAAAGCACTGGAGGAAGTGAAAGCCAAGATGACTCCCAACGAACGTTCCAGTCACGAAGTTCAGCAAACATCTTGCGATACAAGGGCTCGCTCATCCTGGCTGTAGGCGGAAGGAACTCCATGATATAACGCATGATGTCAGAGCCCGGGATGCCAGGAAGAGATACAGGAACGGTCAGAGAAAGACGCTCCCATAGCCAGACCTGATCACAAAAGAAGTTCAGCTAAAGCAAAGCAATCCCTAACAAAGCAAGAAGAAAAAAGGTGCAGAAAAGATACCTGAAGAAAGGCACAACAGCCGCGAAAAACACGAGTGCGGCCCAGGGCGCAGTCAGTCAGCCCATTAAACAGCTCGGCCAAGATAAGAGAAATGATCCCCTGCCGTCGGATAGCTCGACTCATCACCTCAAAAAGCAAAGGAGTCTGGGATCTGCGCCATCCTGAGAACAGCACCTCAGCTATCAAGCAGAACATCAGTGCGTTCCGAGCAAAGGTAGAACCGGCCACACCCCAAGGACCCGAAAAAAGATCATACAGTAAGTCCAAGGAGAACACTACAGCATCCTGGCTGGCAGCTGCAGGATGAACAAGATAAGAAATCCCGAACCAGTTCTGCGGTGTAGCAGTCTTTGGCGATGTCTTCGGCGAGAAGTACTGAGTATAATCCAAGGGTAAGCCTGTCAAGCGTGCAAGCTCCTCCAAAGAAGGCCCCATCTCCATATCGTTGAACGCAAACAAGTTCAACGAAGGGACCCAGTCAATCAAGGCAGCTCCGAGCATCCTCCAGTCAATATCAACTCTGGCCATATGGATCAGACTGCCGAAGCCATAGGACTCTAAGTCCCGAATCTCATAAGCTGACAAACTGTCAAGCCAAGCAAGCAGTCGTGGCGAGTAAGAAGGACGAGGAAGCAGCTGACAAGTCCTCACTGGTACCCCCTCCAGCACAAAAGGCCCAGAAATCAATGATGACTCATCAAGGATCGGAAGGTCAACAGGCGAAGGAGAAGGAAAAGCTGGAACCTCTGCAGACTCGACAGCCCCTGACCTGCCCTCAGTAACGGCTATGTCTGATATAGTCGCATCACTATCTGAAACTGTCATAACCTCAGCCGCATGTGAAGACTCGCCCACCTCATGAACAGAGTGCGCAAAAGACCGACGATCAGGAGAAAGACAATACTCCCCATCAAAAGGGCTACCAGTAAAGATCACACCGCACATCGTGGCACCCTGGATAATCTGACCGTCAAAGAATGCATCTGAACCATCCAAAAGGGTCCCGGCTACCCCGATCGAAGAATCAACGGCCAGATCCGGACCTGCGGCCCTCTCCAGTAGGAAATCATGAATCCAGTCATCATCCTGGCCGATCAAAGGGATCATCGAGGCATCCACACCGTCCATCATCAGGGGAACATCATCAATGATCACATCAAGTCCACCCAAAGAAGTATACCGCACATCCTGGCCCTCATCAAGAGCATCCAAACCGTCAAAAATACCATCTGAACCATCTATCCCATACCAGTATGAGATCAGCCCATCTATGTCCCTCATGGTCCCATCATCACCATCCATCACATCATCCATGGGGCCCACACTCAAGGGATGCATAGCTTCACCCATGTCCCACCTCATCATCCTATCCATACCATCCATTTCTCCCACAATCAAAGGCCTATCCAAATCTGGAATTACAGCCATTCCACCATTAATGGAGCCATTCAAAGCCCCACCAACCACCAAGCTTAATTCATCATCAATACCCCCATTTAATGCTCTATCTCCACCATCAATCAAAGGCACCTCATCATCTTTAAAGCCTTCATCAAGTGCTGAAGTGTGGGACCCATCGACCTCTCCCACAATGGCCCCCAAGCCATCATCAATGGCTGCCCAACAAAAGACCAAGAAAGAAAAAGACAAAAAGAGAAGAAAAGGGGAGACAAAAGAGAGATTCATGGCTGGAATCGAATGATCCAGTGCAGAGCAGGTGGGGACAGCAGCAACAGGGACCAGGGAATGTCCGAGCACGAGCCAGCCCAGGCCGCTCAAGAGACAAGCCCTGGGCGGCCTGCTATGGGCCGCCTGTATGGACACGGATCCCCTCTCTCCGCGGGATTGGCTCCAAGTTTCTCGGTAGGTGAGGCTGACAGTCCACGTCAGCAGATGGCGCTCCATGGGCCGCCCAAGGCTCCGGTTCACTCCAGATTTCGACTGAGATTGATCAAGATCATATGAAAGGTGCCCCACCTGTCCAATTATGAAGTAATGCGGCCAGAACATGGCTGATCAAGTCAAAGAGAAGGAAAGGTGATCAAGTGGGGGCCACAAGCAATCCAAGTCATTCAAAGACTAAATCACCATGATCTAAACCATTGAAGAACCTGCATGAGCCATCAAACAACAAGATCAAAGGGCTGATCATCAAAAGAGGTGCCCCAAAGTAAAGCCAAGATCGCAAGTGGGCCCACAGGGCCGAATCTATCAATCTGAACCATTCAAGGGCTAAATCATCAGGATCCAAACCATTGGAAGGCTTACACAAGTCAGAAAGCAGCAAGATCAAAGGCATGATCATCAAGAGAGAAGGCCGGAATCCAAGATCCGATCATCAAATGGCCCGCAGGGCCAAATCAAGCAATTCGGACCACTCAAATCACAGTCAGCCCCGTCAGAAGCCAAAAAAAAAGCAAGGTAAGTATGCCCAACCCCAAAAACTGGTCCGAAGACCTTAAACTACGTCGGGATCGACATCCCGAGAGATTTTCAATAAAAGCCGGTATCGGTCTTGATCGCTCGAATTAAGATCCGACGACACCGAGTACTTTCAAAAAAAAAAAATGTCTTTCCTGTTTTGTGCAATACTGGTCCGAAGACCTTAAACTACGTCGGGATCAACATCCCGAGGGATTTTAATAAAAACCAGCATCGATCCCAGTCTTTAAGACCAACATCGGATGATCTGGATCATTTCGAAAAACAAAAAATATATATATGCATTACCAGCACTCTCTTATACAGTTTTTGGGTCCAAAGACCTTAAAATACGTCGAGATCGATATCCCAAGGGATTTTCAATAAAAGCCGGTATCGGTCTTGATCAAGATTCGCTGACACCGGACATTTTCCAAAAGAAAAATGTGTTTGCCCCCTTTTGTACAGTTTTTGGTCCGAAGACCTTAAACTACGTCGGGAACAAAATCCCGAGAGATTTCCAATAAAAACCAGTGTCAATCCTGACCGTTCAAAAATAGAGATTTTATGACCTGGAACAGTTTTCAAAAAATCACAAAAAAGAATGTATTTTCAGCATGTACATATTTATGGTCCGAAGACCTAAAACTACACTGGGATTAATTTCTCGAGGGACCTTTCTCGCTTTCAACTAAAAATCGGCATCGGCCTCGACCGTTGAGATCAAGGTCTGATAACCCGGATCATTTCGAAAATACCAAAAGGATTTCAAGTTTTCCATAAAAACCAGCATCAACCTCGGTTACCCGAGTTAAAATCTGGAACTTTTTCCAAAAAACACAAAAAAATGATTCACCAAAATTTTCAACTGCACAAATTCATCCCCAGTGGTCCGAAGACCTAAAACTACACTGGGATTAACTTCTCGGGGGCTTTCTTTCCTAACCTGTTCCAGACATGGCTGACACTTGATCGTACGGGTGTCTGGAATCTTCTAAACAGATAAGGGCTGAGGCGGGCAGAACTCCGCAATCCTGTTCGTGTTGAACGCACCGTGATAGACAACCTTGATTTGGAAGTCGCTGTTGAAGCTGACGGATGTTCCCTGTTCCTAGAACTCATGAAGGGGATTAAGGCTGTTGGGAGGTGAAGCTCACCCTCACGGAATTGTGAGCAACGTAAGACCCCAAACTGGATTGACTAAGGGAAATGTGAGGATGTGGCTCCTCTTGTGGCCGAAGGAGTCCGTCGGACGATACGTGGTCTATGTGCATTGCACATGAGGAACAAGCAACTTTGTGGGTGTGTTGACTGAAAACCCTCAAAATCTCCTCATCCGAAGATGTAAAACTACGGCACTTAACTGTGTGAGACTCGTCTTGCTCGCTGACGTAAAATGGATCGAGTGCCTTACCAGCAGTAGAAGCTGGAAGTGGATGAAAATTCCACACTTTTCCCTGCATTTCAGAAAAATCACAAAATACAAAAACATTGCAAAATCACCTCTTCAAAAATCACAAAAATACTTCCCTTGCTTTCAATCAAAAAATTTGCAAAAATCACAAAAATATTTCCCTTGCTTTCAATCAAAATATTGTCAAAAATCACAAAAATATTTCCCTTGCTTTCAATCAAAATATTGTCAAAAAATCACAAAAAAATATTTCCCTTGCTTTCAAATCAAATATTTACAAAAATCACAAAAAATATTTCCCTTGCTTTCAAATCAAATATATTTAAAAAAATCACAAAAATATTTCCTGTGCCTTCAATAAACCGATCTCTATCTTAACCATTCAGGTAAAGATTCGGACCACATATTTACAAAAAATCACAAAAATTAGTATCCCCATCACTACAATTCAGGAGTCTTGAACTCTGTTCACTTCACAGTTTGGGATGACGGATCCGATCGCCCGCAAATTGGAATCTTGACCAAAACGGGCAACCAAACACCATCTCAATCACATGTATGCCCAGAAGAACATCTTGAAGTCGAATGATATCCTCGTACATTCTCATTAGCAAAGAAACAGCATCTTGGGACGATGGACCTGATCGACCACGGGTCGGGATCTTGACCAACCCGTTGTCCAAACCTCCGTATCAAAAAGAAAAATTCCCAAGGGAGTACAACCCTGCAAGCAATAAGCTCAAAATTCTCTGCATCTCCAGCAAAAGCAAGATCATCAAACTGAAAGAGAATGAACCAAGCCATGCATTCATCATGCATCTCCATGCATCAGCATCCATCGCACCAATCATCATGTTTACCTACTTTCAAAATAAAAGTCGGTTAGCTAAAGACCCCACAGGCATCCCTAGTGGAGGCACATGCAAACCAGATTTTCATTTCAAAAAGACAAAAAATATTTCTATTCGCAAATAAAAACCCCATGGAGTATCACTCCCCAGAGTGGGTATCTTTTCAAAAATCCAAAAATATTTTCTCAGTAGAGCGTTCTGCCTCCAATACGCTGGGAGATCTTCCATATCTCTGGGTAGGAGCCGACGCAAAAATCAAATAAGATTCGATGTCTCGCGGTTTCCCTGGAGATCATCGGATCCAATGCACTCAAAGTGCGGTCGAACTGAACTCCAGTGTCAGTGCGGTCGTACCACATGCCAAGATACAAAAAGATGAAAGCCAAAAGGCTCGGTCACAGAAACCATTTGAACAGGTGGAAACGATGAATTGTAACCCAAGTATCAAAATCAACAGATTGGGTGGAAAGAGTTCACCCGCACATACCTAGGCGTGGATGCCTGAAGTACCTTGACTGAGTCCAAGTCGGCGCAGTAGAATCCCGTAAGACTATCTGACGGAGGGCGTCTAACCACTTTGACAGTCAAGCGAAACAAGTACTCCTGGAGTGATCTGGGAAAACATCAAACATCACACAATCAGTCTCAGGGTCAGCATCCTCGTAAGACTGTCGACGCAGAGGCTCTACTGTACCTTTTCGATGTTAGTACCGATCGGGAATGGAAGGGTTGCGATTGGGTACCCAGGTTGCAGCAAACTGCAGGGACAATCGCAACGTTTTCTCCAAACTCTCGCGGTATGTGCGAGTTATCAACTTCCAGACAATCAACTGACTCAGATACAAAGGACAACAAAGATTCCAGACCACAATCAAGGAAAGAATGAATTGCAAACCAAGCATTGAAACCAGCGGATCGGGTGGAAAGAGTCCACCCGCACATACCTAGGCGTGGATGTCTGAAGTACCTTGACTGAGTCCAAGTCGGCGTAGTAGAATCCCGTAAGACTATCTGACGCAGGGCGTCTAACCACTTTGACAGTCAAGCGAAACAAGTACTCCTGGAGTGATCTGGAAAAACATCAAACATCACACAATCAGTCTCAGGGTCAGTAACCTCGTAAGACTGTCGACGCAGAGGCTCTGCTGTACCTTTCCGATGTTAGTACCGATCGGGAATGGAAGGGTTGCGATTGCGTACCCAGGTTGCAGCGCATGCAGGGACAACGCAACGTTTTCTCCAAACTCCCGCGGTATGTGCGAGTGATTGGTTTCCAAACGATCAACTGACACAGATGCAAAAGCAAGCAAAGATTTCAGAACATGATCTATGAATGACCGGGTCAGAAGTGGGGTGTCTACTCGCTTTGGCATTCAGTTGCACGCAACCTCTGCCAAAGAGGGGCATCTGTAGACACCCCACCTTCGGCTACGCTGTTGGTAGAGATAGCTGGTTGAATGGAGGACCATACCCCCAAATCCCAAGTCCAAACTCAGCCAAACTCACCCTTGTCAGCCCCATTCCATAGCCCAGTTCAAGCCTGAACCCAGTCAACCCAGTCCTAAACATCACCCTGAAAAATCCCCCAGAAAAAAGGCCAGTCAAAAAATCCTAAAAAAGTCAAATTCACTGAGTCAACCCGCTGAGTCAACCCGCTGAGTTAACCCGCTCAGTCAACCCGGCGAGTCAACTCGTCGAGTCAAAACACCGAGTCAACCCGTCGAGTCAACCCGTCGAGTCAAACCACCGAGTCGACTCACTGAGTCAACTCACTGAGTCGACCAGCGAGTCCAACAGCAGCCCCGAGGGAGCGACCGTACTCGCTGGAAACCGAGGAGCGGCCATACGAGCAGCCCATAACAGGCCGCCCGGACAAAATTACGCAAACTGCCACTCCTCGCTGCTATAAATACCCCCCTCCCCTTCTCATTTCAACATCCCTTCAAGTCCAGCCAGTCCGGGTGCGGTCCGAGTCCTCATCCACCCCTTAGCCCATTTTTTCACCAAGGAGAGCCCGAGTGAGGAGAGTCTAGCCCTGGTCCAGCCCAGCCTGACCACTGGTCCAAGCCTCCCAAGCCATCCAAGTCTTGATCCAGCCACTCGAAGCCAACCCTTGCGACACCTCCGTCCACTCAGCTACTCTTTTCCAACATCATCTCATTTGCATCTAGCATAAGTGCAACATTTACTTTTCTTCCAACCCCCCTGCTTCACTGCAAGCACTTTGATTATTCAAGCACACTTGCATGTCTTAAATTCAGCACCTGTCAGTTCGAGCGTATGCTCTGGGCTTGCCCGTTGTTGGAACCTGCCCATCAGAAACTCTTACTGTTCAGACCTGCATTCATGCTTCACCATAAAACACCTTGATCATTCAAGCACACTGCATACGTCTTACATTAAGCACCTGTCAGTTCGAGCGTACGCTCTGGGCTTGCCCGTTGTTGGAACCTGCCCATCAGAAACTCTTACTGTTCAGACTCGCATTCATGCATCATGTTATCCATGAGAATATACGAGGATTAAACTAGACTTTCAAGTATTCGATCGATTCTGTGAAGTAGAGACCGTACTTCGGTACGGGCAGTGTGTGGGGTGCTTAACCTCTTCCCACCCTGTAACCGTGATCCCTTACCTTGAATCTCTGACCGCAGATCAACAGGAGTCATTTTAGAGGAAAGGATCTTCGGATCCCTTTCTCTAACGTTTCTACGGGGTCTAGCTGACTGTAGATTCGAAGTAACTGGCTAGTGGCGACTCTGGTCTTATATAAACTCACTTAAACATATCCAGCTTAGCACGACTACCAAACGAAGCCCTCGAGAATGAGGCAAGCCAGTGGCACAAACGGCGATTTCGCACTCACGCATCCTCATCTCCTTCTTTTCCGAAAGGAAAAGGGAAGGGAGAAGAACGTCGTGTGGGAGCGCGAAAAATCGGCGAGGGTCCACAGGTATGCTTCACCCACTTTGAGCAGATTAAGAGTGCGCTCCACGTGGCATCCGTTGATTGGTAGTCCTCCAGGATTTTTACTATTCATTTGTACGTGCGTCTTCAGAGAGAGAGCTAGTAACCTCTGGGTATTAGGAGACCTCACCGGAAAACCTCACCAGAATCCTTTTCCAACCATCGAAATCATTTCCGATCGTTAGAATCATTTTCCTTTCATTGGAACTCTCTGCTCGAAAATCCTTTTCAGACCACCATAGGTTCGGCCCAAAACCCACAATCTCGGCTTAAGAACCCTGGCAGTCTCAGCCCGGATCTCCGACAAAACATGGGACAAAGACATCTGACCTGTACAAAAGAGGGATCAGCCCATAACAAAATACATCGGTTTCTATGGCCACGAACTCAAAGACCATACTCCCCGCTGACTCAGTCTTTGGCTTATAATCAAGGGTCATCGATCATTCGATGTAATTAAGGGCTCGTGCCAGATTACGGTCAAGAATGTATAAGATCTCAAAATCTCTAGAATAAAAATTCGTCTTGTAATATCTTTCTCTTGTGTACTTTTGTGAATGCTTATGATTGTCTATGAATGTTTCTATTACTCATACTCCAAACCCAAAGCAACAATACACAAAATGTCCGTGTAGCATTTTCATTTTTAACAATTGACTCATAGGAAGCCCATTAGTTGCTTTTGGAGCCCCACATACGGAAAAGGGAAGGTCTAATGATCCTGAGACCTTTTATAATCGTGCAAACCTTTCCTCTATTAGAATATTCTCAACCTTTCAACATGTTGACTGAAAACAGGTGGTTAAGAAGGAAATACAGCAACCACCCACATTCAGTGGGAAAAGGGCACAAGATTGGTGGCTAGGATCTTCAAATCTAGGAGATTTTAGTGTTTCAGTCCATTAACTGTACTTCCCAACAGACCATGGTTTGAATCAATGAATAGGCTTTTGCTAATTGAAAACACAAGAATACTGTCCATATCTTCAGCTCAGGGATCACACGATTCATTTTTCATACTAGCCTAAGTGTGAGGAGCATTATAGGATCCACAGTGCTATCCTTTGCACACCACACCAGCATTTTAAGTTGTGACAAGTGAGGTACATAGTCCAACCATCAAGTGTGATTTGGCATGGACAGTTCGATCGGTCAATGATTTAGTTGGACTGCCCAAGCACCCTATGCAACTTGAAGAACTGTAACTTATAGTGCTCTAAGAATACTAAGAGAGCACTGGTTCATTTCTTTTGGATAGTGGAGAAAGAGATGGTCTGCATATTCCTTTTTCTCTAGCAAATGAAACATATGTTAGGGAATAAAACTATCCTTTTTTGGCTGTGTTTGGATTCACAGAACATCGATGCAGAAACAGAATTTTTTTTCCACCAACATGGCAGTTGGGATGTACATGAATCCCACACAGTAATAATTACTCTAATCCATGCTCAGAATTCTCTAGTACAAGAAACAAGGTAAAGTTTTTTAATGAATTTAAGGATTCCATATGCTATCCAAAACATGCACTTCCATTCCATGTTTGGAATCCTATTTTCTCTAGAGATCATTGAAATTTTCGTTAGGTAATCATTACATTGTCTAGGAATCCACTTGATACATGTCCTTAAGGTCATCCAATGTTAGAATTTTGTCAATTGTGTTATTTTTGACCTTTTTTCTTACACACTCACCCCATCGGCACTTGAACCTAGGACTGCAGTGTTGAAGCGTTGTGCACCTACCACTGAGCCATGCATCAAGACCCTATGTGTTGGCCCTTATTTCTTATGTACTCATGTCCAATCTAGGTGCTGCCCAAACACACCATTTGATTTCCCATTGAACTGTGATCCTTGCCAAGTCATTTTGCATAGGTGTGGTCGAGTTGGACGGATGGGTAATTCGACCGTTTTTTCCCTAACGCACTAGCCCACCATTTGAGTTGGAGGCCTGACTTTTTGATGCAAGACATCTAATCAACTCACCAAAAGCTTCAAAGTTGATGGGGGAGGCACAAAATATCATTTTATCTCATAGTCGAGCCCGGTATGAAAATGCCCCTGTATTAATCACCCCCAGTGAGGAATCTTAAACACGAGACCTCGCAGGACATCCGACCAACTTACCAAAAGCTCCAAAACTGATGGGGGATGCACGAAATATCCTTTTATCTCATAGCCCAAGCTAAACCAGGCTCTAGTTGAACCTTCCTTCGTGAGCCACCCCACCTCGCATGGGTCTCGCTTTGCACGGTTTGCCCCACCTCAACTGTGCCCCCGCCTCACACAGGCTGCCCCACTCAAGCCTGATGTGAAAATGCCCCTGCATTACTTTTGGGCCAAGGCATCTAAGTTTCGAGACCCTTAAAATGGACACACCTGATCTTACAGTTTGCACCACAGATTGGATCTCACACTTGTCTGCAACATGAGCCATGCATGTGGTCAGATTCCAATCCAGGGTCCAATCTTCGGGCCATGTTCCGAGGACTTGATTTCGGCCTACTTGGTTGTGTGACCGGACCCAATGCCACCCCTATCATACCCCACTCTAAAACGAGTCCAAATTTGATCACTTGAACATAGAACCCTACCTAGTCCTTACCATATATTCATCTTACAGTAACAATTAATCCTTTAGCCCGTGTTTGGTTACACTTAATTCAGAAACTTACCTAAAAAATAGGTAGGATGTGTTTGGTTGCAATAGGTATCATGAAGTTTTTGGGTGCGAATTAGGTGTTACCTGGGTACCAGCTTAGTGGGTGTTACCCCTACTGTAGGGCCCACATTGATGATATTCGGTATATCCACACTGTCCATCCATTTCTATGGACCATTTTAGGACGTGATACCAAAATTTATAGATATCCAAATCTCATGTGGACCACGCCACATGAAACAGTATTGATTGAGTGCCTCACCATTAAAAATTACAAAGGGCCCATTGTAACGTTTTCTTAATGTTTATTTTCAATCTGGATGACCCAAAGTGTTTGTGGCCTGCAAAATGTTTTTAATGGTTATTAATCACTCTTTCTATTGGTATGGTCCACCTGAGATTTGGATCTTCTTAGAATTTTGGATCCCCTTCTAAAATGAGACGGAAAAACAGATGGACGGCATGGATACATAAAAAATACATCGAGGTAGGCCCCACATGGTAGGGGTAACACCCACTAAAGTGTTACCAGGGTAACAACACAAAATGTTTTTAATGGTTATTAATCACTCTTTCTATTTGTATGGTCCACCTGAGATTTGGATCTTCTTATAATTTTGGATCACCTTCTAAAGTGAGACCGAAAAACAAATGGACTGCACGGATACATAACAAAATACATTAAGGTAGGCCCCACACAGTAGGGGTAACACCCACTAAAGTGTTACCAGGGTAAGAGCTAATTCGCTCCCCAAGTTTTTCACCAAATCTGACCAATTAATCATGATATTTGGTGCAACCAAACAGAACCATAATGCTGAACAAAAAGTCTGGATTGTTGGAAAGTAGAGCATAACACAATTTAAACCCGACACCTGGGTCTGGTCCATATCCTTGTTATCTCAAATTAAACCCACAGACAATCCGTTACACTGATGGTAGGGATGGAAACGCCCACTGTTGAATCCTTCCTAGGGCCCACCATGATGTTTGTGTGCCATCCAAACCATTCACAAGGTTATTCCCAATAGGATTAACTGAAAAAAAAAATACAAATAGTAGCCTAATAAGAGACTTATGTAACCCTGGAAGGTTTCAGTGGTGGAAGTTCAATTCCCACTTTTTCCTAGTTTTGGCCATATGAATTTTGGACCTCCCTTATTTTTAGGCTTGTGTCCTATTGTGACTTGCTGAAACTGATGCATCGGGTGAATTTCTCGTGAACATTGTGGTGGGACTCGCATTTCTCAGTCAGCAATCAGATAATTCTAGTAAGCTTCTCTCTTACTTGCCTTCTTGCTGTGGCCTCAAATGTGACGTGCAATCAAAGCGGTGTACATGCTTATTCCTACCCATCTGAATCATGGATTGATTTAATGTTTGAGGCCCAGGCATAAATTTTGGTATGGCATCTTAGAGTGAATTTCATATAATCATCATGGTGGGTCTCACAAAAATCAAAGTTGAATATTACTCTCCTAAATGTTTTATTTGGCATAGCCCACCCGAATTGCATGTCAACCTAAATCTTTTTTGCACCGGGCGCATTATGGGATTACACATCTAATAATCAGAGTGGATTTCACATACACATCATAATACTGTCGAAGCAATGGGCACCATGTTAACCCTCACAGTTAGTCAAAGGATGCACCGGTGGGGTTAGTGTGTCTACTTGGTGTTTTGAACCTGTTGTTGAGCTGCGTGGGCTTCTTCCAGCTGGGCTAGCAGGCGAGACAACTGAAACCCACCTGTAAACCAATTTTAGTTACATAGTAAACTGGGCCCCACATGATGGATGACACTTATCAACATGGGCCTACAAGAGGAAAGTTCACATAAAAGGTCGACCCATAATAATGAATGACCCACATTCAAGGCAGACCCCACATAATGGACACTTGAAAGTTGGGCCTTACATGATGGATGATCCACATTAAAGGTGGGCCCTGTATGATGAACACCCCGCATGATAGGACAAACAGCATGGATATAAGGGGAGCGGATTGGGTACTACCCCACCAGGACCTAGCTAGAGACGGACAGTCCTGTCAGGGGCTCTGTAGGGCCAAAGTGATGTAATTGTTTCATCCATTTTCAACAGTCAATTTAGAGCATTATACCAACAATTAGGTATATCAAAGGCTCAAGTGAACCACACCACATGAAGCAGTGGTGACAATAACCTCCACCGTTGAAACCTTCCTACGGGCCCATAGCGACATTTAGTTGCCAGTCAACCTCTTCATAAGGTCACATGGACCTGGATGAAGGTAAAACATAAGTTTCAGCTTGATCTAAAACTTCTGTGGGCCCCAAGAGGTTTGCAGCCGTGGGAATTCAATCCTCACTATTTCCTGTGGTATGGTCCACTAGAGCCTTATATCATAAAATAAGGCTCTTCGTTTTGTTTTTGGCCTCATTTCATAAAATGATAATTCAAAATGGATGGACGGATAGGATAAAGCAAATATATCACTGTGGGCCCCACAGAGCCCCTGACAGGACCGTCCGTCTCTAGATAGGTCCTGGTGGGGGTAGTACCCAGTCCGCGCCCGGATATAAGACACATACACCGTGTGTACTAATTATCAAGTAATTTCCAAGTGCTTACGTATCATTCATCATACTCTGTCAGAGTATCAATTTTCTCAACCTTCAAAAATAGCAACGGTTTCCAAAATCGAAAAACCCTTCCTCTCTCTCTCTCTCTCCCTCTCTCTCTCTCTAGAGGTTAATCGATCTCTCCGAACTCTTGCACTGCCAAAAAGGAGGTGGAGGTACTCTCTCTCTCTCTCTACTGCCTGCAATCTCACTTAATTTGGTTCTAGGGTTCTCTTTGGGGTGCGTTTGGATGAACTACAGAATCTAATCGTCGAAAACTAGTTTAACGTTTGTATTAGTTTGAAGTTGGGCTCGAAATTGAAGTAACTTCAAATTCAGCTGTACTTGCTCATTCCCTCTCTGTTTAAACTAAATGCTCTCAGTATAAATTCACTTGCTCATCCAAACACGAGAATCTCAGTAGAATTCCCCAAATTCCGATCGTGCATAATTTATTGTTTTGGATCTGATCTGTTTCTGGTTTCATCAATCGAATTATTTGTTTGATGCTTACTGATTATGCGTGCGGATTAGGATTTGAGACGAGACGTTGTTTCTTTTCGGCTTGATGATCTCATTTTATCAGTTCAACTGACGTTTATCAGTAAACTCCACCTGATTTTCGGGCCGGGGCATGTATGGAGTCGTATCTACATGACGCCTAGAGCTGTACACGAGCCGTACCGAATCGAGCTGGGCCCAGCTCAGGCTCAGCTCGACCAGCAGACTACCTGGGCTAGAGCTCGGCTCGACCAGCGGACTACCTGGGCTAGAGCTCGGCTCGGCTCGACCAGCGGACTACCTGGGCTAGAGCTCGGCTCGGCTTCGTCCTCGAGCCAGGCTAGCCAGCTCGGCTTGGTCCTCGAGCCAGGCTAGCCAGCTTGGCTTGGTTTGGTCGAGCTCGAGCTTTCGAGCCTACTTCGAGTCGGAGTGGAGGTGCTTGATCCTGGGTAGACTGTCGTCTGTCGGATAGGATGTGATCGTCGCCTAATTGAACAAGGAGGTCCGGTGGGGGTAAGTGAGAGAGAGAGAGAGGGGTTGGAGGGACAGAGTCAAGTCGTGGAGAGAGACGAGAGAGGGTTTGAGAGAGCAGCAAGGTGAGCCAGACGGCCAACTAGGACGGGGGAGATGAGAGAGAAAGAGAGAGAGAGATCCGGTGGGGGATGTTTGCCGGATGGTTAGTGGGCAACTAGGCATTGTGCGGGCTGCGACAAAACTCGGGGGGGGGGGGGGGGGGGGGGGGGGTTACACTATGGTTGGGAGAGGGGCCCTCGAACAAAATTCTTTTGTGTGTGTGTGTGTGTCTATATATATATATATATATATATATATATATATATATATATATATATATATATATATATATATATATATCGAAACCTATCCCAATTTTTCTTTCTTATGATTACGAGGTTCATTCGAATCTGAAATCCAATCCCGGAAATATAGCATCCCACTTTTTTTTACTACCCAGGGCTTCGATACATTTCGAAGTAGAGAAATCTCTACTGGAGCAGGTGCTATCAAAGCACAATTAGTTGATCCGGATTTGTGAATTATTACAGATCATTCATTGGTAGAATGGAAGGAATTAGGGGAAGAAGGGTTCACTTATGGGAATGAATGGGAAGATAGAAAAATTGGAAGATGGAACGATTTTTTGGTTAGACGCATGGAATTAGCTAAGCATTTTATTCGAACAAATGTAGAACCAGAATGGATGGTTTTGTCCCTATTACCTGTTCTTCCTCACGAGTTGAGACCAATCATTCAGATAGATGGGGGTAAACTAATGAGTTTGGATATTAATGAACTCTATCAAAGAGTTATCTATCGGAACAATACTCTTACCGATCCATTAACAACAAGTAGATCTACGCCAGGGGAATCAATAATGTGTCAAGAGAAATTGGTACAAGAAGCCGTGGATACACTTCTTGATAATGGGATCCGTGGACAACCAATGAGGGACGGTCATAATAAAGTTTATAAGTCATTTTCAGATGTAATTGAAGGCAAAGAGGGAAGATTTTGTGAGACTCTACTTGGTAAACAGGTCAATTATTTGGGGTGTTTCGTTATTGTCGTTGGCCCTTAGCTTTCATTACATCGATGTGGATTACCTAGAGAAATAACAATAGAGCTTTTTCAGACATTTGTCATTCGTGGTCTAATCAGATAACATGTTGCTTCTAACATAGGGATTGCTAAAAGTAAAATTCGGAAGAAAGAACCAATTGTATGGGAAATACTTCAAGAAGTTATGTAGGGGCATCCTGTATTGCAGAATAGAGCACCCACCCTACATAAATTAGGCATACAGGCATTCCAACCCATTTTAGTGGGGGGACGCACTATTTGTTTACATTCATTAGTTCGTAAGGGATTCAATGCAAACTTTGATGGGGATCAAATTGCTGTTCATGTACCTTTATCTTTGGAAGCTCAAGTAGAGGTTCGTTTACTTATGTTTTCTCATACGAATCTTTTGTCTCTAGCTATTGGAGATCCCATTTCCATACCAACTCAAGATATGCTTATTGGGCTTTATATATTAACGATCGGGAATTGTCAAGGTATTTGTTCAAATAGGTATAATCCATGTAATTGAAGAAACTATCAAAATGAAACGGTTGATGATAATAAGTATACGAAAGAGAAAGAACCTTTCTTTTATAGTTCCTATGATGCGCTTGGAGCTTATCGGCAGAATTATGTTTCATCATTTGAATTTTCTACGTTCGAAAGTCATTATGACTACTCGTAAACACGACCCTTGAGATACTTTACTCACACCTATTTAGCACACCTCCGACCACCCTTGCTTCCTATCCACTCTCTCTACAATTCCCTAGAGTCTTTCCCTGTGTCGAATCCCAGACCTTTAGAGTTCACCCAGGGGGCTAGGTGAGTTATGTTCAAATAGGAGAAGTGCCTGCTAGAACGATTATTGATCATATGCCAGAGATAGCCGGAAGCACACGAGTATGTTCCCATGGAAAACTTCCTAGACCATGCTTCTAGGGATTTGGAATTTGAGAATGTTGAAGTGAGAGAAGTCTTGGCCTCGTATGATGCAGTGACCAGAATAGCCACTGTTAGAAATTGATAAGTTGAAGTATCTGAGGCATCAGTCGCAGAGGCTACTAGGTTAAGCAGGGTCTACGTTAAGACGTTGGAAGGTCGACCTGGGCGTACATATGCCCTTAGACTGTTGACAACCAAGGTTTGTAAGGAAATGGTATGTTCGCACCCCCACAGAGCCACATACCCCGGTTCTCTGTGATGCCCGACCCATGGAGGACAATTGTGGAGGTTGTCCATCCATTCTGTTATATCCATCGCGGCCCAGCTTCAAAACTATTGAGCACGCTAGCAAGCAACGACTTCAAAGCTTAAAGCAAAGGACTGACGCGCCCCCCCCCCCCCCCCCCCCCCCCCCCAAGGCCCTTGAGGGGAGCCCTTCGCGTCGACTTCTTCTCTTAGATCACTTTACTAACTTTGAGTTGAGTCATCATAGAATAGAGGATGAATCCCATGTTTTGCTGTGATTAACAAGTCGCCAACAACAACAAAAGTATATTGATCCTGAGTGATTCAATATCGGAACACGACTATTTCTAATATGGAATGAGTCAATCATCCACTTTGGTATCTTGTTGAACAAAAATGGTGATTTTGTTCCTCCATTGATCAAGAATTTTGATCTTTGGGAAGTATCATGATCATCCAGGGTTTCAATTTATTCCAATGAACGATTTAAACACCTATTGATTCTAACAACTGATTGCAGAGTTGATCATTCGGGCCTTTCAATTCATAAATGTGGATCTCAAACCTATGAATGGGGATATTACCGATACTCACAAAGAAAAATGGAAGTGATTTAGACAAAAAGAGAAGTGACTTGGACGAAAAGAGAAGTGACTTGGAGAAAAAGAAACGAAGTGACTTGGACAAATCTTGGTTGTCGATAACCTCAAACCAATCAATCGAATATTGATTTATACGTAGGCGATCGAACACTACTTGAAAACGGTGCTTCTATTCAGAAATGAAATGTTCCAAATGTTCCTAGAAATTCTTGCTCCCATTGGACCATTTGTATCTATATGCATCAGGATCCCGATTCATGGATCTCTCAGTTTGAGAAATAAGAGGATCGAACCATTTCTTCTAGCTCATTTTCAAATTCGATAAATGTTGGTTGATCGTATATTTTATTATAGTTAGATTATTCAGAGTATCATTTCCGATTTGATCCCTTTGATTTCCATATTCGAAGTTGCGATCGGATCTATTCATTAATGGCCCGTTTGGCACCATGGATTCTAGGAGAAAGTAGGAGAAAGGAGGAGAAACTGGTCGCTTTATTCTGTTTGGCACCATGGATTTGATGAGAAGTGGAATCCAGGAGAACTCAAAAAGGCACTTTTAGCCCTTTCTCAAATCCCTCAAAAAAGGTGAGATTTGAAGAGAAATCATTCTCAACGTGGGACCCACCGTAATGTGTCCCTAACTATGGGACCCAACCTGATGTATATTTTCCATCCAACTTGTTGATCAGGTCACAAAGACCTAGATGAAGGGACCATACAAATTTCAGTTTAATCCAAAACTTTTGTGCATCATAAAGGTTTCACTCTCCATTTTTTCTTGTTTTATGGTCCACTTTAGATGTGGATTTGCTTTATTTTTTTGATCTTGGCATAAAATGATTTGTAAAAATAGATGAATGGCATGGATTTAAAAATCGAGGCTAATACGGTGGGCATACGGTGGGATTAAAATTTACACTGTCCATTCCTTCATGTTTGATTTCTCTCCAAATCTTGACTGCCAAACAGAAAATCTGGAATGGGTGAGAACCGGAATTGATGAGAATTCATATCATGGAATCCACTTCTCCTCACTTCTCCTCAAATCCATGGTGCCAAACGGGCCATAAAAAGAATCGATTCGATACATTTCTTATGTGCCCATAGGTGTTATATTGGATTTGAATCAGATTTCGGATCAATCTATATTGATTGACCAACTCCATTAGGTTGTTGCTAGCAAATACCACTATTTTTTGTTTTAGATCTTCTAAATCATTCCAATAGGAAATTCGGACCGATTTTTTTTTTTTTTTTTATCCTTCGATAAAAAGATTCATTCTCTTCATAAAAAAATAGGAGGTAGAACCCATAAAGATTTCTTTTTCGATTCATCCTTGGAGTTGAATACCTCATTCAAGAATTTTTTTTTTTTTTTTTATCCAATCCGTAGGAATCAATAGAAAAAGGCAAATCCCTTTGTAAAAATTTATAAAATTTTAAATAAAACCGAGCCGAACCGAGCCTGTTCTAACCAAACCGAGCTTGGTTTCGAACCTAGCCGAATCGAGCTTAGGTCAACTCGAGCTCAGCTCAAATTTTCAATGAGCCAAAAAATTAGGCTTGGTTTGATATGAAAAACTTTTCAAACCGAGCCAAATTGAGCTTTTTTTAGCCGAGCCGAGCCGAGCGAGCTTTTCGAGCCATCTTGGTTCGTGTGTAGCTATACTGACGCCTCTGATCTTGCTCGCATGTGCCGCATTGGGGTTGGTAGTTGAATGCCTTATAGGTGGACGTGGAATTCAAAACCTTTTATGTATCCAATTCTTAGGTTGCTTGCTAAGACCCTCTTCTTCTTCTTCTTCTTCTTCTTCTTCTTCTTCTTTTTTCCTCAAAACGGCATTTTTAAGATGCCTTTAGTTGTTTTGAGAACATTTACTTTCAATCAAGAGGGAAATGACCGAGTCGTAACGGTGTTTCCTCGTATTCATAATTTGAGGAAGTAATCCTCAAATTGAAGTTACATTCAGTTCATACACTAATTGGTGCATATTCTCTTAACATTATACGAGGCCGTATTGCAATTCAAGTGCCATGGAGACAGAGAATTCATGGAGACTGATAATATACCATAATTAACTCAATTTTAGGCATAACTATCAATTAGACAGAGCACTGACTTCTAAAGACTTGTTCAAGTTTATATGATTCCCTTTGATTCATATCATCATCATCTAAAGACTTGGGTTCAGCTATATGAATCATTTTCCACCATTCCACTCTATCAAGGGCCAAACTTTCAGTTAGACCATAGGCTTCAAGTCCTTTTCTATGACCTCCAACCACGTCCTTTTGGACCTTCCCCTTGCCCTTTTAGAACCCTCAACTTGTACCAACTCTTTCTAAATGGCACGGTTATTGGTCCCCTTTGATTTATATCTCCAACCAAAATATTTGGCACATACAAGTGTAAACTCCTCTCTTTGTATGAGTAGATCTAAAACAGTCATTGTCGCAACACTCAGTAGGCCAGCATTATGATGGACCCACTAGATGCAACTTTGTGGAAATTGCGGCAAAGAAATCAACTTTCAGTAGAAAATTGAGGAAATTGGCCATCACTTCTCCTTTTCTTGATTTTTATTTTAATCATAAAAATGAAAATATAAAAAATCTTTTTAATTAGATAATATGTGGGTTTGAGGCATAGGTATACCTTTCATTATCTTTAGCTTTAGGGATGCATTGCTCATGTTTTGTGACTTACATTTTATTGTGTTTGAATGATATGAACTCATTTTGGTTATGATTGCACTTTTTTTTCCTGACAGCACATTGTTTAGCCTCCTATAAATGGAAACCTATTATGCATAGTTGTTTTTCCACAATATTTTGATTCCTAAATTTGTAAACATGTGTCTTTTAACACCTCTTGAAGTTTCATTACAAAATTTCACATGTTTCCCATTGTTTTCTCAGTTAGTGATACTTCTCAAATATGGTGATAATGTTAACGATATCAGTATTCGGTACATGTTTTTGGATGCCCTGGCAATGATGCATGTAACAGTACCGAATACTCTAAACACTGGATAGAAGTAGAGTTGAGTTTAATGTCTTTAATCTTAGTTAGATTCATATTTTGCAGGACATATTTTATAGTTGAATAAGGTTAGGACTACCATTGGTGAGAGGATTGCACTAATCACATCAAGCTATTTTCCATGAAGGATTGCTATGTGCTCTTTCTTTCCCTCTTCTTCTTCATCATCTTTTCACTTTGATCGGCATTATTAAACAGGTGTTGAGGGGAAAAAGAATGCACCCACAAGAAACAAGACCTTTCCCCATCTTACAAGGAACTTCTTCTAGAGGGGTAAAAGAAACACCCATAGAAAACAAGCGTTCTCTACACATTCAACACTCTATACCCGACAAATTCCTTTAGAGATCATGCCCAAGAGAATACATGTGATTTGAGATTCTCCACCATGTAAGAAACTGGCTTCAAACAATTAGTGAAGGTTTGATTGTTCTTTCCTTCCAAATTGCCCAAAAAATGCTAGGAAGCTAAATATTCTACAGTATCTTTGCATTTGCTAGGAAAAGGACCTATCTCCAAGTCCATACGAGAGAAGACATCAAGGCCGGTTTTGTCCACTGGATACCAAATTATTAAAAGCACCATAGCCTCGCCACGGATGCAAATAAACAATGAATGAATAAATGATCCACATCAACTTCCTCTTGAACATATGTGACATCCATTGACAATTATTTTCTTCCTATTGCGGATATCATCGATGGTTACCTTGACCCATCACACAAAAAAGGAAAAAGTGAGAACTCTTTGTGGGGCTTTTTCTTTCCATAACCAAGCTAATGATCTGCATCTGCCTTCCCTTGAGAATATGCACAATCCATTAACTATTATGTTCTTTTGTGGCGGAGATCGTCGATGGTTAGTACCTTCTCCCATCCCACTAACCAGGGAAAATTGACAACTGTTTGTGGGGCTTTTTCTTTCTGTAACCAAGCACAGGGTGCCAATCTCTCCACTCCTCTCTGTACATTGCAAGTATGATTGTAAAAGGATTTAACCGAGATGCAAGCATTCAATGCTCATTTCCAGATCCTACTGTCTTTCATCTCATGACCAATCTTCGTTTCTTCAAGTTGTGCCAAAAGAATGATCATATCCTTACCTGGTGAATGAATTCCACATCACTCTCTCTCATTCCAGTCATTTGAAGTCTAATGTGGCTTGTTTTATTGCCAATATCTACATCATTTGAACGCATTCCATGTGCCACCATGAAAATCACATTGATGTTTGGACCATGGACCTCACTTGCTAGAATTAAAAACTCATATACTGCAAAGACTAGGGTCGAGGATTCTATAATTACTCTCATAGTCAGGAGTAGAAAAGGAGAATAAACCCTAGGAAGAGAGAGAGAGAGAGAGAGAAAAGAAGTAGAAAGCAAGGAAAAGAAAAAATGGAGATTTGGGGGAGAAAGACGGGTTCATTTCTGCCAACTTTTCACTTATATAAGTGAAACTTTTAGAAAGATTAAAAATAAGCCCTTCTATGAACCCATATTACATAGAATCCCTTCTAACCACATATTCAACACTCCTCAAGCTAGGCATAGATGTCTATCATGCCCAGTTTGCTAAGAACAAATTCTGACTTGTGTCTCATCCAAACACAGATTTAGTGAATATATTGAAAAATTCAACTGCATTCCAATTCCTCCCATTTACTCTCATCCAAACATGATATTTTGTTTTCAAATGCATTTCATTTAGTCCCATCCAAACACAAATGTGTAAGCCATTTACTCCCAATTCATTTACCTCCAAATCCATTTTCCATTTACAAGCTCCCAAGCAAGCCCTAAAGGTTAGTACCTTGTCCAATCCCACTAACCAGGTAAAAGCGACAACTGTTTGCAGTGCTTTTTCGTTCCATAACCTGGTCGAGGAGGCCAATCTATCCACTACTTCTGCCATGTCCAGATCCTTCTATCTGGCATATGATAACCAATAAGAGTTTATCCATTTGATTGTATCTGGTGAGTGAACTCCGCAAGCTAATGATCTGTCACCCCCTCCCCCCATTCACAAGAGGCCCATCTGGTCAATTTTTTTGAAGTCCCCTTCGACAATAATACTTAATGGAAAAATGGAGGTCTAAAGATCCTAACACCTTTGCTAAACTGCACAAGCATTGGCTCTATTTGCGTCTCCTCAACTGGCCGACATAGCATGGTTACATGCAGCCTTGGTTTCTCTGTTTGCAATAATGTTTTCAAAATAGCTTAAGAGATGATGATGGCATGCTTAGAAGTCTCTCGTTTTGGAGTCTTATTCAACAATAATATTTCATGGTCTAAAGATCTAAAGACCTTTACTAGCTGCCAAAGCCTCTGCTATATTTTTATTTCCTCAACAGTTCCTTTGATTTCTACGATTCCTTTCAATGCATTCCTTGATTGTCAGGCTTAATTTGGATTGTGAATACATATTTGCATTGATTGTAGGCTCCGTACTGCATTTGCAAGTTAATGTTTGTTTCTAAATGATTTTGGTACAATTATGTGCGTGCAAATGATCTGGCAATTTTGTGCAGCTTTTTCTTCCCTTTTGTAATTTTGGAGGTTGAGAAGAGTAGTGAGGTCTAATAATTTCTACTGTATCTTAATACAGGAGGACAGGGTTGGACAACATATTTGCCCATTTTGAAACTTAAGCAAGAACTGTAATGGCGGTGAGAAGAAAGAAGCTGTGTAGGAAGCAGCTCAAGGAGAAAGGAGAGAATGAGGAGAGCTTTAGGGATTGGGCTGAACTTCCAGAAGTTCTCCTGGAGATGATACTGGAACGGCTACCCCTACTTGATTCACTCGTGTTTGGTGGCATTTGCAAGTCTTGGAGAAACATTTTAACAAATAAAAGCCATCCAGACATATGTGGGTTTCCATGGCTTATCCAATGTGGTCAAAATTACAGCGAAAATAGAACTTGCCTAAGCATTGTCGAGAAGAAATTTTGGGAGATGAAGCTGCCGAAGTCCTTCGGGAAATACTGTTGGGGGTCTTATCAGGATTGGTTGATAGTTGCCGATGTTAGTTCAAGAACCATGAATGAAATTAGTTTCTTAAATCCATTCTCGAATGCTGAGGTCCATCTTCCAGATGTGATCAATTTTTATTGCCACATTGTTCTGTCATTGCCACCGACCGAAAAAAACTGTGTTGTCATGCTGGTGGCTCGCTATTGTAAGAATCTCAGGTTCTGGAGTTCGGAAGCTCAAGAATGGCGCAACTATTATTTTGATGGTCCACACTATCAGGATGCAGTCTTCTACAAGGGATGTTTTTATCTTTTGACCAACGATTACAACCTTGAGGTTATTGATGCTACGAGTGTTGCAGGAGATGAAGTTGTGAGTAATCGTCAAATCCTTAAAGTAGGAATCGAAAAGATATTATCAAAGGGTATCTGTTTGCGGAGGTATTTGGTGGAGTCGTGTGGAGAGCTGTTACTAGTCTGTCGTTTTTTCCAGGATGAGGAGCCTAAATATCTTACAAGTTGGTTTCAGGTTTTTAAGCTGGACACATGCCAGACCCTTTGGAAAAGGGTGGACAACATCGGTGATCGGAATCTGTTTATAGGCAAATGTTGCTCTAGATCGTTTTCTGCAACTGAGCTTGGATTCAGGAGCAACTGCATTCATTTTTTGAATGATTCAGTTGTCTTTGATGTTAGCGAGTGGAATGATGAGTTTAGCGCCTCTAATTTTGATAATTTGGGCATCTTCAGCTTGGAGGATGAATCTTTCTTGAACCCTTACCGTGGATCATATCCAGATTCGTGGGCGCCGATTTGGATCACGGCTCCAGTTGAATGGTACATGCACAGTCCTAATTTATGATGGATTTTTTTTTTTTTTCAATTATGTATTAGATATTCAACATTCATTTTAATTATTGTAATATGAACATAAAATATTTAGCATGTTACTGCATGCTCTTTTGATCCAATATGAACGCAATTTGCTTCATGTTTCGTAGGTGTCTGATAAGTGGCCTACAGTGTCCCACAAATATAAAACAAATACAGTAGTGAACAGTTAACCGAAGAAAAAATGTGCAGATACGAAGGTTAAGTTCTTCTGATTATGATCTTTTGATCCAAGCCATTTTGGGGCATCCCCCATCCATCCAATCGCTGACTAGCAAGAATGAGAAATGGAGCACAACTTTTGGATCCAACGGTCTTTTCCCTTTTGAGTGGTGGCCTGAAAGCATGGCTCAGAAAATTGGTAGGTTTGAGGGTCAACCCAAGTACAACCCCACCTCAACAGGACCCAAACTGTAGCCTGACCCGAACTGAATCCAATCCCAGGTGCCCAACCCACACCCACACCCACCCTGAAATCTGTCGAAAATGGGTGCCTTTAATCTATGTTGTGCAGGGGTCCATGATCAATATTCAATTAACCACCCTGGTTGATTGTTCAAAATTCCTGATTTTTTTAGTTTGCTCATTGTATGATTTTCGCCATGTTCATTCGATCAAACATGGGACCTAGATCATCGGTCGATGGCACTCTATTAATCGATACTTAGATTGATGGAGTGCATAGTTTTATGTAATTGCTTGATTTGTTTCCTATTCCCGGTGTTATATTACATATATGGGTGTAACACGAGATTAGGTAGAGAACGAGGAGAGCTAATTCGTTTCTAGGGTTTAGAAGCCAGGGAATTAGGTTATATTGCATTTGTAAATTAATTCTACCTCATGTAATTTTGTGTGTTCTCAGGATTGTTTGTTTGTGTTTCTTTATCGCTTGTTTGATTCTACCGAGTGATTGCTTCCGTGGCGTCCCAACAAAGTCCTCTATACACGACCCCCACCGGACCCAAATACATATGATCATTCCCAAGCCGAGTCAACATTAGCCAAATTGAAACCCAACCCAAATTCAAATTGGGTCAGCGCATTCCAACCAAAACCCAAGGACAATAACACCCCACCCCACCCCACCCCACCCCGAACTTTGGTTGGGTCAATTGGGTTCGAGTTTACCCAACCCAAGTTTCACCCTACTATTGGACAGAGGTGTTCTCGCATACCTCCGACTGCCATGGAAGGTCAAGTGGATCACTTACTGTGGTCCCCATCCCTTTTCAAGGGAGAGGTAGAGTTATGCTTTACATCTTTTGGATCTGATGGGCCTCACCCTGGATCGATCAGGCAATCGGACTATTCAAGAATGTGTAAAGCTTGTGATGGTCCCACCTTGGATGGACCATGGCCCAAAATTCTCTGGCATAGGACTATCTCAAGAAGTTTAATGAACGTTTAATCCCCACTGTGTGGTCCACTTGAGCCTTGGATCTACCTCATTTTTGGGCTCATACCCTAGAATGATATTAAAAAAAATGAATGGACGTCGTGGATAATGTCTGGCCCCACATACGCTGCCTGCACCGAATCCGTCCAGGTTGGGACGCAGATTTCCTGCTAAACCCTTTTTCAGGAAGTTCCTGCGCTGGGAGGGCGCGAACTAGGTGTAACCCGGGGAACATCTTAGTGGGTGTTACCCTAACTGTGTGGGGCCCATCTTGATGTATTTTTATATATCGAAGCCGTCTATCTGTTTTTAATGTCATTTTAGGATGTGATCCAAAACCCTAAGAATATCCAAATCTCAGGTGGACCATACCACTCGAAACAGTGATGAATAACCATTAAAAACGTTTCGTGGGCCACAAAAGTTTTGGATCAATCTGATCTTTATATTTTCCCTTCATCAAGATCTTAAACGGATGGACGGAATGGATATACAAAATATCATCCATGTGGGCCTTACGTTAGGGGTAACACCAACTAAGCTGTTCCGGGGTTATACCTAATTCGCTGTTCCGGGGTAACACCTAATTCGGGCGCGGATTTCCTGCGAAAGCCCTGCACAGGAAGATCCTTCGCTGGGAACCAAGGTGGGGCCCACAGTGATGTTTGTTGATAAAGCCACCCCGTCCATCCGTTTTGGGTGCTCATTTTAGGACGGGAGAACAAAAATGAACCGGATCCAAGACTCAAGTGGGCCTCACTAAAGGAAAAGGTGGTTAGGTAAATTACAACCGTTGAAACCTTCCTGGGGTCCATGGTGGTGTTTATATGACATCCATACCGTTCATAACTACTGGGATGAACTGGAAACACAAATATTATGCTGATTCGAAACTCCTGTGGCCCCACAAATATTTCAACGATGGACGATCAATCCTCACGTTTTCGGCCCACTTGAGATCCGGTTCATTTTTGTTCTCATATCCTAAAATGAGTTCCCCAAACGGATGGACAGGGTGGATTTATCAAAAAAAATTATTTTGGGCCCCACCTTGTTCTCAGTGCAGGAACTTCCTGTGCAAGGCTTTCAATAGAAATCCGCGCGAAAGCCCTGCGTAGGAAATTCCTGCGCTGGGAACCAAGGTGGGGCCCACAGTGATGTTTGTTGATAAATCCACTCCGTCCATCCGTTTTGGGAGCTCATTTTAAGACGTGAGAACAAAAATGAACCGGATATAAGACTCAAATGGGCCTCACTAAAGGAAAAGGTCGGTAGGTAAATTACTACCGTTGAAACCTCCCTAGGTCCACAATGGTGTTTATATGACATTCATACCATTCATAACGTCACTACTACTGGGATGAACGGGAAACACAAATATTATCCTGATTCGAGAGTCCTGTGGCTCCACAAATATTTCAACTGTAGACGTTCAATCCTCACGTTTTCGGCCCACTCGAGTCTTGGATCCGGTTCATTTTTGTTCTCATGTCCTAAAATGAGCTCCCCAAACTGATGGACGGGGTGGATTTATCAAAAAAATCATTTTAGGCCCACCTTGGTTACTGAGAACCAAGGTGGGGCCCACAGTGATGTTTGTTGATAAATCCACCCCGCCATCCTTTTTGGGTGCTCATTTTAGGAAGTGAGAACAAAAATGAACCGGATCCAAGACTCAAGTGGGCCTCACTAAAGGAAAATGTGGGTAGGTAAATTACTACGGTTAAAACCTCCCTGGGGTCCACAGTGGTGTTTATATGACATCCATACCGTTCATAATGTCACTACTACTGGGATGAATTGGAAACACAAACATTATCCAGATTCAAAACTCCTGTGGCTCCACAAATATTTCAACTGTGGACGTTCAATCCTCATGTTTTCGGCCCACTCGAGTCTTGGATCCGGTTCATTTTTGTTCTCATGTCCTAAAATGAGCTCCCCAAACGGATGGACAGGGTGGATTTATAAATAAAAAAAAATCATTTTGGGCCCCACCTTGGTTCTTAGGAGCTTCCTGCGCGGATTTCTGCTAAAGCCCTGCGCAGGAACTTCCTGCGCTGGGAACCAAGGTGGGGCCCACAGTATGCTTGTTGATAAATCCACCCTGTCCATCCGTTTTGGGAGCTCATTTTAGAACGTGAGAACAAAAGTGAACTGGACCCAAGACTCAAGTGGGCCGAAGATTGAACATCCACAGTTGAAATATTTGTGGAGCCACGGAGTTTGGAATCAAGATAATATTTGTGTTTCCAGCGCCCTACCTAATTCGCGCCCTGGGACCCACTGTTATGTTTTTAGAAATCCACTCCGCCCATCTAGGTGGGGAGCTCATTTTAAGACGTACGACAAAAAATGAGTTAAATCCAAGACTCAAGTGGGCTGAAAACATAAGGATTGAATGGCCATAGTTGAAATATTCTGGGGCCACAGTTAAATCAGGCTAATATTTGTTTTTTTCAGTTCATCCCAGTAGGAGTGGCATTATGAACGGTATGGATGCAATATAAACATCACTGTAGACCTAAGGAGGTTTCAACCGTAGGAATTTCCCTACCCACTTTTTTCCTTTAGTTCAGCCCACTTTTAGAGTCTTGGATCTGTATTATTTTTGGTCTCATCCTGGAATGAGCTTAAAAAATGGATGGACGGCATAGATTTCTCAGAAACATTACGGTGAACCCCACCTTGTATCCCAGGGCAGGAACTTCCTGGGTACCGCAGGAAGTCAAGCGTCGATCAAGGTGGGGCGGGACGGAATCTCAACCGCATCTATTAACCCCACACACACCTTGGAGAGGCTAATAGTTGAAAAATCCCTGATTTATGATGCCTTTTATGATGTTAGCTCTCATGTCAGAGCCTTTTATTTATCTAGCCCTGGGCATTGTTGGACTTTTTTTCATACCAAAATGCCTCTTCTGTCAGCCATCTTCTCATACAGCTACACCAGAATGTGGAAGTTGAGAAGGCCTTTTGAAAATAAGAGTGTGAACCTACTAAATCAATGATTGGGGCCATCCCTTGGCCAATTTAATCAGTTCACTTTAATCGGGCAGTCGTGAACCCACAGTAAGATTATTTCAAAAAATAATTAGAGATTTCTGTGGCCCACACCAGCATTAATGTTATGAGTTAATTCAGAACTGTTTTCTCTTGTGTAGTCTATCCATGATGAGTTTTACCCTCAAACTTGGACAGATGACATGAAATTAAAACTTCATTTATATGGACGGCTTGAGTCTACTCCAAGACGATCCAGTTGGCCCCACATAGGGCTGTCAATGGCACGGATCAAGATCCGTATCCAATCCGTATCCGATCCGATTTAATCGGATTCGGATCAATAATCGGATAATCGGATCGGATACGGATATCCAACAATGATCCGTTTAATATTCAGGTCGGATTCGGATCAACCTTGATCCGGCCCGTTAACGATCCGACCCGATTAAAAAAAAAATAAAAAAAATAAAATAAAATAAAATAAAAACATATGATAATCTCTCTCTCTCTCTCTCTCTCTCTCTCTCTCCTCTCTCGGATATCCGGTCGGATATCGGGTCGGATCATAATCGGATCGGAAACGGATTTTGAAAATTTTAATCGGGTCGGGTTCGGATCATATACTTGTGATCCGAATCGGATTCGGGTCGGATTCGGGTCGGATATATTCTTAATCGGGTCGGATTCGGATCATCACTGATCCGGCCCGTATCCGACCCGTTGACAGCCCTAGCCCCACATAAGACGTGAGATGGGTTCAATAGATGGATCCCTTGAGCAGAAAAGGCCATTTGGCCGTTAGGACCATTGTCGCCTCAGTAGGACCCACTCCGGTGAGCTTCCGGTGTCATTCCTTCCATTCCAGCGAGTTTCTAAGTATTTTTTTTTTTTTAAAGATTTTCAGCCACAATCTCCAACGTAAAAGTTATGATGGCAAAGGTGGGTTTAAGTAAATATAATAGTAGATTTTTTGTTGGTGGGTATCAATGATCAGAGTTTATGAAAGAGAGAAGGGTGTGGTGGTTCCCTTTATAAATTTTTTTAGTTTTATGAGTATGCAAGGTGAGAGCCTGTGAGGGGGATGAATTTTGTAATGAAAGAATGTTGTAATGGATGAATTTTGAAATGAAAGAATGATGTAATGGATGAATGATGTAAGATGAATGTTGCAGCAGAAGAATGTTAAAATAGATGAACGGTCATAACTGTCATAACTCCATGTGGGTTGCAAATCCAAAGAAAATGGGCCCAGTTTTGGGTAGTCAAATGGTGTTCAAATGAGGTGATTCCAAAGCATTTGAAAGTTCATCAAATTAACTTTCTAACAAGTATAAGATCACCCAAATCGGACATGTAATGAGGGAGTTATGACCATTTTTACCGGATCTGCAAACGACGGTAAGTATCGACTAACGATAATGACTTTGGGCCCATTGTGGGGCAATCAAATGATGTCTAAATGAGGTAATTATAAAGCCATTTGAAAGTTCATCAAATTAGTTTTCAACAAGTATAAGATCACCAAAATCAGACATGTAACGAGAGAGTTATGACCATTTTCACCGATAGACACTAACCATCGCCGATGGACGATCGTCGATACCGACACTCACCAACCGTTGCCAATCATCAATACTTACTATCACCGTTAAGACTGACCGTCGCCGATATCGGCGATTCGCGACCTGTAAGTGAGATCGACGATTGACGATGGCTAGTGGGTGTCGACATCAGCGATGGTTAGTGTCTATCAGCGATGGTCAAGTGAGTGTCAGTATTGGCAATGGTTAGTGAGTGTCGGCATCGAACTTGGATGCCTCGAATCTTTGCTGAAACAAATGTTGTAACTCTTTGGACATATTTTGACAAGTTCAGTTGATCGAACTTGTCTAGTCGGGCGATCGATCAATCGATCGGGGTTACTCAAGCGACCAACAATTTATGCGGTTTTGTGCGGTTTTACGTAAGTTTTTTCTAATTTTGGTTATATGTTATATAAGCGGGTGTAATGGAAAAAAATGGTTAAGCTAAGATGTGTTTTGGGGTTTGAGAGGGTTTTGAGGAGAGAAGAGCTAGGGTTTTCTCTTGGGGGCTTTGATCTTGGTAAGTTTAATATCTTGTAACTTTTGATTCATAGTGCATTCATTGCCAAGGGCTTTTCCACATAAATTTGTGTACTCTTTATTAGATTGTGCTTGTGTGATTGTAATTACGCTGTTTGATTCTTCTCTGTGTGCTTTTGCGGTTCCCAACATCCTCAAGGTGATTATCAGGATAGATAACAAGCATAGAATGAATGATTTGGAAGGTTATATCGTGCCAAAGCAGTCGCCATAATCCTTAAATCGTGTGTATGGTAAAGCTTATAAATAATAGAGGAAAACAACAAACCAAATCGTCTCATATCAACCAAACCAAATCAAACCAAATCGATATTTCAAATTACTCTGTGCTTCTTAACAAAACTAGTTTTTTACATTTCTTAGTGTAATTTGTTTCTTTCGTTTCTTAGCATAATTTGTCTTTTAATTCCTTAGTATAATCGACAATAATCCAGTAGCTGTTAACTTTAACTAATCCAAATTTATACACATATACTGGACTTAGTTTAATATTAAACAATTTCTCCATCCAAAAACGTAAGGGTGTAAATGGTCGGATTTAGGGTGGGTTTAGCCAAAACCAGACCCGCCCATTTACTAAACGAATCTGGGTCCAAATTTTAGACCCAGACCCTTTTACTAAATGGGCGGGTTCAGGTCGAGTCCGAGTCAACCCATTAGACCCATTTATAAATGGGTCCGGGACTAGTAGAGGGAGATCCACCCAGACCCATTTATAAATGAGTCGGGTCTAATGGGTCCCTTGAATCATAGACCGAACCCACCCACTTACTAAATGGGTCCAAGTCAGGTCGGGCCTAATATAAAGGAACCAGACCCAGACCCATTTAGCAACTAGGTCGGTACTTGGACTCAGATCCATATCATTTAACAAATGGGTCGGGTTTAAATGGGTTTGGTCCGAGTACCCCCATTCAGTCAGCTGACCCATTTACAGCCCTACAAAAAGGTGTCCTTGTAAGTATCTTACTTTTGTTTTATCTACATCCATAAGTCCTATTGTACGGAAGATAGACGTATAACTCATCTGTCGAGAATGAAACCACCCAGTAATAATCACTTTGATTATGTTAAACAACATTGTGAAAATAGTTGAACAGGGGATTAGTCTTATTTGATATTGGTTAAATACGGTCGATTGTGACTTATCTCGGTACTTGGACCTTAGTTATTTTGTTTGAATCCTACCACACAGTCAGCTCCACACGCTCGCACAAACGACGTTACAGAATTTGAAACGCAGACCTCATCCACTCCCCCCCAAACGGACGCCGGTTCCCTGCGGAAGCCTTTGCAGGAAGGTCTTGCGCTGAGAATATAGGTGGGGCCCACCGTGATGTTTATAAGACATCTACTCCGTCCATATGTTTTGTGAGCTCCTTTTAGGACATGCGATTAAAAATGAACCGGATCGAAGACTCAAGTGGGCCGCACTAAAAGAAAAGGTGGGTAGGGAAATTCCTACGGTTGAAACCTCCCTGGGTCCACAGTGATGTTTATATGCCATCCATACCGTTCATAATGTAATTACTAGTGGAATGAAATGAAAACAGAAATATTAACATCATTCGAAACTTCTGTGGCCCCACGAATATTTCAACTGTGGACGTTCAGTCTTCACTTTTTTGGCCCACTTGAGTCTTTGATCAAGCTTATTTTTAGGAGCACGTCCTAAAATGAGCTCACAAAACGGATGGACGGCTTGGATTTATCACAAACATCACGGTGGGCCCCACCTAAATTCCCGGGCAGGAACTAGCCTTTAGCAGGAAATCCGCGTCCCCTCCAAACACCTTGTTCAAACGTCGAGTTATTTGATACTCTGGCAACGTGTGATGCTTGAAACACAGGCAAACAACATTTGTACAGATGAGGTATCTTAAATCAGGTTAAACCGCTTAAATTGTTGAACCCACTGTAACTGGTTCAGAAACCCAAAATCCTATTTTTTTTAACCATCTTAAACTCTGATATATGGACACTAATTTGCTGAAAGAAGACCGTTGGATATTTTCAAATCAACCGTCTAATAAATGCCCACCAATCTTGTCATTAGATGACCAAATAGATGTGCTTTTCTAGTTTATGATACATACGAACTGGTTCCCCTAATTTGTACAGTCCAGTTCTAATCAATTGTACGCAAGCAAGCGTATAGAATTTCACAGTCCCTGCGTCTCATCCATCACACTCCGCCAGAGTATCAGTGTTTTTACTCTTGAAGCGGTGTGTTTTATATCCACACCGTCCATACATCTGGAGAGATCATTTTAGGGCATGGACAAAAAAATGAGGCAGATACAAGGCTCAAGTGCGCCACACCACAGAAAGAAGTGGAGATTGAATGTCTACCATTGAAAACTTCTTGAGGTCAACAGAGGTTTTGGATCAAGCTGATATTTGTTGTTGTTTTTTTTTTTTTTTTTTTTTTTTTTTGTCCATGCCCTTGTGACCTTGTGAACAGGTTGGATGACAGATAAATATCATGGGCCCTAGGAAAAGTTTCAATTGTGGGCATTATTGTTCCCACTGTTTCTCTCGTGTGGTCCGATTGAGCCGTATATGTGCCTCAATTTTTTCAGCTCATGACTTAAAATAATCTCTCCAAATTAGGCCTAGCAATGGGTTATGTTGAACCGTGTTCATGTCCTGTCGTGTCAAAAATTTACTCACCCAAACCCGACCCATTAACTAGCAGGTTGAAATCTAGAAACCCAAACCCATTCGTTAATTTTACTGGTTACCCGCAACCTAACCCATTTAATTCATGGGTAGAGAGATGGAGAAGAGTTTCGGGTGTGGCCATGGAGAAATCTCCACGTGAAATAGAGTCCTGCAATCGTGCAACACTAGCTGTGGGTAGAGAGATGTAGAAAGGTTTAGGGTGTCACCATGGGTAGAGAGATGGAGATTGGAGAAGGGTTTGAGGTGTGGTCGTGGAGAAATCTCCCACAGAGGGGGGGGGGGGGGGGGGGGGGGGGGGGGGGGGGAGTTGAGAAGGATTTTTCCACATTAAGCATAATTACTAAAATGTCCTAAGTTCTTAATGGGTCACACGAGTTTTGTGGGTGAAACACTGAAATGACTTGTTATCTAAATGGGTCAACCCGTTAGTGACCCCACATGATAAGGGTGGATTCGAACACTATTTTTTTTTTGTGTGTGAGTTTTGTGAAGGTTAACAGATCGTGTGGAATTTTGCTAGGCCTACTCCAAATGGATGAACATTGTAGATATAATACAAGCATCATAGTGGAGCCCACAAAACTTTGTGATGTAAAATGCTCCTGGGAACCTACATGGGGCCACCGTAATATTTGTGAGAAATTCACCTGTCCATCCATTTTGTGAGCCCAATTTAAGATGTGCGGACCAAAATGGGCCATAGCCAAGACTCAAGTGGGCCGAAAAACATGAGGATTGAATGTCCATAGTTGAAATATTCATGGGGCTGCAGAAGTTCTGAATTAGGCTAATATTTTTTTGTAATGCTCATGGGGTTGCAGAAGTTTTGAATTAGGTTAATATTTTTGTTTTCAGTTTATCTTCCCAGTAGGAATAACATTACGTTTGGATGGTATATAAACATTACTGTGGACCCAGGGAGGTTTCAACGGCAGTAATTTCCCCACCCACCTTTTCGTTTAGTGCGGGCTTGAGTCTTGGATACGGCTCATTTTTTTTCACACTTCCTCAAATGAGCTTATAAAACGGATGGACAGGTGGATTTCTCACAACATCACGGTGGCCCCACAGGATATTCCTGCGCTGGGAACCTAGGTGGGCCCACTGTGATGTCTGTGAATCTATGCCGTACATCTGTTTTGTGAGCTCATTTTAAGGCTTGTGAATAAAAATGAGCCACATCCAAGACTCAAGTGGGCTGGAAACGTGAGGATTGAACATCCACGGTTGAAATATCTATTGAATGACATTATTAACAGCATGGATGGCATATAAACATCACTGTGGACCCAGGGAGGTTTCAATGGTTGTAATTTCCCTACCCACCTTTGCTTTTAGTGTGGCCCACTTGAGCCTTGGATATGGCTAATTTTTGTTGTACGTCCTAAAATGAGTTCACAAAACGGATAGACGGGTGGATTTCTCACAAACATCACAGTGGGTCCCACCTAAATTTCAAGTGCAGGAATGTCGTGCGAAATTTGGCAGGAAATCTGCATCCGGAAGGGAAGTTATTTCATACTCTGGCAGTGTACGACTGTATAGGCACTCAGATTATTGTACTCATGAGATTCATAAACTCAAATTAAACGGGCTGAATTGTGGGGCCCGCTTTATCTATGTCACGGCCCCAAAATCAGCTTGGTTGAACATCTGATTCGTGGAAATCGTTGGTTGAGATAGGACCGTTGGATATTATTCATTTTGATCCGTCCAATAGAACCTCCAGAAATCCTTAATTCAGACATTAATTTGGACGGACTAATTTGAATTAATTATACTCCACATATGCAATTTCTAAGTGCCTGCGTATCATCCATCACTCTCTGCCAGAGTATCAGGTTTTCGTATTACGTTTTCTTCGATTATTTGAATTTAAAAACAACAACGTTCGCCAAAACTAGCCGTTCGAATTCTCCTTTGAGAAGAAATCAAGAAAGAAATGAAATTTGAGACCTGTTGAATCTTGGGAGAAAATCGTTGCTTGCACCTTCATTGCAAACAGAGCTTCAAGTGATCCCCGGCCCTCGTTTGCTGTCGCATTCGCCATTCGATCCTACTTCCATCGGTGGCGATCTTGCAACAGCTCTTCCTCACCATCGAATCCGAATCAAAATTCACGCCATCTCTTGCGATCGAATCCCTGTACCACCAAAAAAGAGCCCCTTCTCACACGATTTGTTGTCGCCATTTGCCATTTAAAATTCGGTAACTATCTTACAGCAGCCCTTCCTCGCAATCGAATCAGGGTTGAAATTGATGCATCCTCTTGCGATCAAATCCCTGTACAGCTGCAAAAGATCCCCTCACGCCGTTGCTGTCGCTGTTCTCCATTTGAAACTCCTTTCGTCGGTGATGATCTTACAGCAGCCCTTCCTCACAATGGAATCGGGGCTGAAATTGAAAGGATTTGCAGAAGTGTGAGCCTCCAGGATCCGATGGTCTACACAATGAGAACCTTCGCAAAGCCGGGGATGAGCGGTGCGGTCCAGTGATCCGCCCAGCTGCTACAAGAGCAAATGGGTGTGATCACCCCTCTGATCCTACGGTGAGCATGGTCCCTGGATCACAATCTATGGCTTAGATGGAAAGGGACGCGCCAGATGGACACTCAATGTACTTCCCTCTTTTTCTCTCCGTAGCTCCTTTTTACTTTTTCTTACGGGAGGGAGCTTCCTTTATTTATAGAATGTATAAGAGGGATAAGAAGATGAGATGAGATAGAGTTTATCCTTACCTCATCCAATCATCTTCGGAATTTGAAAACTCAATTTGAGTTTCAGACTCCCAGAAGAAAGAGGATGCGGGAACAACCTATGGGCCCCACCCACAAGTGGCCCCACAGGTCCACAACTAACAGAAATTACGCTTCCTCTTGCAGTCGAATTGGGCCTGAAACCCTTGCCCCTTCTTGCGATCTAATTGGGGCCATATCCCTCACCTTCTTGGACCTTCATTGGTGTGAGAGAAGCTCTCTTCGGCCTTCATTGAGAAAGTAAAGACAGAGAGAGATGGAGAAAGGAAGAGATGATGTCAAGAAAGAAATGAAATTTGAGACCTGTTGAGTCTTGGGAGAAAACTGTTGCTTGCACCTTCATTGCAAACAGAGTTTCAAGTGATCGCCGGCCCTCATTTGCCGTCGTATTCGCCATTCGAAGCTCCTTCCATTGGTGACAATCTTGCAGCAGCTCTTCCTCACGATCAAATCCAGATCGAAACTCACGCTGTCTCTTGCGATCAAATCCCTGTACCACAGAAAAAGAGCCCCTTTTCATGAGATTTTCTGTCGCCGTTTGCCATTTGAAACTCAGTAACTATCTTACAGCAGCCCTTCCTCTCAATCGAATCGAGGTCAAAATTGACACATCCTCTTGCGATCAAATCCCTGTACAGCCGCAAAAGATCCCCTCACGCCATTGCTGTTGCCATTCGCCATTCGAAACTCCTTTCATCAGTGACGATCTTACAGCAGCCCTTCCTCACGACAGAATTGTTGGAGAACCTTCAAACTGTGCACAGGTTGCGTGCTCAGACCGGTTGGGCGACTGGTCTGACCGTTTGGCCAGATGCACAGGAGGCTGCTGGACTGTTTTCTCTCAACGTAGACCTGTCAGGCGACAGGTCTAATGTGAGGCAGATGTGCGATTTTGGTGTTTTTTCATCTGGACTGTTTTGCACCATGTGCGACCTGTCTGCGTGTTGTGCATGGTTACATAGTTTTGCGTAACATGTTTCTAATTCCGGGTTGCTTGCTATATATATGGCATGAATCCGGGATTAGGTGCAATCCTAAGGTGTCCAAGGTATCCTAATCGCATTAGGAAGATGGGAGAGTGTTTTGAGAGGGAGAGAGCTTGGGTTTTTCTGTTTTCCTTGCTTGGGGGCTGTTAATCTCTGTAATTTTCTGTTAATCATAGTGGATCACTTTGTGCCGTGGATTTTTACTCGTTGAGGGGTTTTTCCACGTAAAATCGGATTGTCTCTTGTGGCCGAATGCTTATGTGAATTGGTTTCATTTTGTTTCTCGTTTGATCTTATATACTGCTGTGGTGTTTGTTCGGCTTCCACTTCCGCTGCCGGCGTCCCTATTCCCAACAAGAATCAGGGCTGAAATTACGCTGCCTCTTGCAGTCAAATTGGGCTGAACCCCTCGCCCCCTCTTGTGATCTAATTGGGGCCATATCCCTCACTTCTTCGACCTTCATTGGTATGAGAGAAGCTCTCTTCGACCTTCATTGAGAAAGTAAGACAGAGAGAGATGGAGAAAGGGAGAGATGAAATGAAGATGATTTTGCGAGATGTGGAGACATCTTCAACTCCATTGCCAGAATCTGTACAGCAACTGAAGACAATGTATGGCATCACTGATCCAATCACTGATCTTCTCTAAGCCATCCATGGTGGACAGGTTTCTGTTGATTCCGCAGTCGAAATTATTGAGACGAGTTGTATCCTTTGATCCATGAGAGCTGATGTAGGAGGAATCGATCTTCGTGCCATCCGTGAAATCTTCTTGGACGTTGCAATGTTAAAGATGTCAGAACTCCACGATTTTTTCCTTAAACTGAAGAAAATTATGGGCATGAAGGACTATATTAGGGAGCTGTTGCAATCTCTGAATTCTAAAAAAATGTAACTTGTGGATCTCGATGCAGCTGATTCCTTACTGCTGCTAAAGAAAATAATATGAATCGGGAAGAGGAAATATAGGAGTATGAACGAGATTCTCTCCCATCCCGATCCACCTTGGCCATCATTCATAGATACTTCCCTTCCACCGCCTACATTGCCTCTTCCAGCCACATCCCCATTCCCCCCTTGTTTCAATCTCCTGCAAATCAGCAGCGATCTGGCAGGGCAGACAAGTCTACCTCTGTAGACCGCAAGGTATATGTTCCTCCTTTCCAATCTATTTCTACTTTATCTATTCATTTTCTAATTTTCTATTTCTACTTCTTGTTTTGATTTCTTTTACAGGTGATAAAATGATCAAATGCCATCAAATGTTGTGAAGTCTCTAGCCTATGCATACCTTTTTTCTTTACCCCGTTTTTAATGTGCAGCATGTATATATGTATGAAATGACCCGATGTACAACTTTTGGATTTGTTCATGACTATTCAATTTGTTGGTTTAATGGGTTTTTATTTTTTGATTTTTTGATTTTTTGTGTTTAAGTAACTTTCTATGAACATGGTATATATACAGTCAAGTGGTTGTGCATACGGTGTATCCAATTGTATGGACCAATTTTACTGTGTATCATGAAGGCATTTTCTGCATGTTCACTGCACACATGCTATTTTTATCATGCATTTTGGGCTTTGGGACTGATTTACAAATCTTTGTGATGGGGACTGTTTACATTAATACCTGTCTTTAAAAACTCTCCCTCAAGGCTTAAACAGACAATGGAATCTGGAGCATTGCCATAGTATGTCTTCAGTTGCCTTGGGGGACTGAGATGAAGAGACCTAGTTGCCTATGTACGCATTGACCCGATCATGCTATCTCTTCTCACGGACTTCGATGATGAAGACCTTCAAGTTGCCTAGGTGCCATATTGATAGGGTCATGCTTTCTTTTCTTACATTTACGGGTACATAACATGCCCTACGATGTCTGTTACTGACCGGTTGCGCTAAAAGCTCAAGCTTTTAGCGCAACCGGCCATGTTGAGCTTTTAGTGCAACCGGTCAGTAACATGGTATCAGAGCAGGACGTCCGGTGTTCAAGTCCCTGGGTTTGCAAAATTCGGTATTATAGGGCATCCAGTATTGTATCAGCCTAGAGTATCACGTGCGGGGCCAGTATACCGCCCGCACGTGAGGGAAGGTGTTGGAGGCATCAGCAAACCCCCTGATATACATTGTTCTGTCGTTCCCTAACAGCTCTGATACCATGTTACTGACCGGTTGCGCTAAAAGCTCAGCGCAACCGGTCAGTAACAATGTCTTCCTCTTCTTCAGTGACAACTGCAAAGCCTGTTTTGCACCACATCACAGCTACGTATTGCGTGCATGCCTCTATCATGGTCATGATGGAATTATCACAATTGCTATGTCCTTTAACATGGCAACAACTGTCTTTTTTCCTTCATTCCATCATTCATCAGTTCGAAGAGTCTTCTTCTCTTCGTTGAAGAATGTGTTAGTATTTACATACCCACAATGTTGAACACGATGGTCATGCAATTGTGGATGACCAAGTAACACATGGCACACTGGCACTAGAACAAGATTGCCCCGTATTTAATTTTTTGTAATTTAGTCCAGGGAACGTGTCATCAAACATCTCCTGCTGACATGCATGGATTCTCTATTCACCCAGGTAACTCGTTGCATTACTGACTTGAATAACTCACATCGAACTGTCAAACCTTATACTTCTGTGTGTATTCTTTAACAGTCATTTTCTCTTGCCACAATGAAAATGATCCATGAATGTTGCAATCATTTGTCCATGGCAGGAAGCACCTTTTGATAATGACCTTCATTTCCTCCCAAGTGGAAACAGTCGGAAGTCCACTATACCTTAAATCTACTTTGAAAGAAGTCCACCCATTCAGGGCGGATACCATTAGCTTCAGCACTGCAAATCAGACCTTAACATCTTCAGACATCAGTACTGCTTAAAATAATTTCCATTGTTTGTTGCTAATCTTGAAAAGCTTTTGGTCAAGGTTACCAGCATAGTTCTTAGCCTTACCCTCATGTGCCTTGTCTGATCTGGTGGTTGTCTGGTCTAGCATTATTTGGTAATCATGACAAGGGGTTGTGGCTTCCCTAGATCCTTGTTGAGGGTATTGAGGCTTGCTGACACTCATGCTAGTCTCGCACTTGTACCCGAAATGGCATCATTTATGGCCTACATTTGAAGCTTGTGTTAGCTAAGAGAGCGAATTCATTACTCCATATCAAGGTTAGCTGGACTGTGGGCTGCTCCAATACTTGGTATGAGAAACGGTGCTCGGTTTGCTACTTCCTCCAATACTTGGTAGGCTAGGGGTAGGATTATGTTTTTGCTCATGTATGTCCACAAAGTATATGGAATATAATTTTATATATGAATTGGTATTGTAACTTATAAATGAAATAATGAATGTTATTATTGTTGATTCCGCATGCATAGTATCATAGTATATGCATTCTATTGCATAAGTCAAAATCCCTATATTCAAAATATAAATCTACTTTACAACTTAATCAACAGTAAGAGCGTGGAATCATATTATTGGGTCCATAAAAATAGCAATGTCGCAGCTAAAAGTCCCAAAATGGCATCGCTAATTTCTTGGCGGGAAATTATGAGATTCCCGCTCTTTGGAGGGAAAAATATTTAGTGGTGAGTTTTAATTTTTCGCCACTAATAATATATGATTTGTTGGCAACTTGTTGTTTTGTCGCTAAATGCATATTTTTAGCCATGATTTTTTGGTTTGCAGCTATATGCAACTTTTTGCGGCAACTGTATATTGCTACTAATAGTCTAAGATTTAGTGGCGACAATCTGATGTTACCACTAAAGGTACTATAGTGGGCACTTTAGTGACAACCAAAAATGTCACAGTTAAAATTCCATTCCTGCTCTTTGGAGGGAAAAACATTGAGTGGTGAGTTTTAATTTTTCACCACTAATAATATGTGATTTAGTGGAAACTTGTTGTTTGGTCGCTAAATGCTTCTTTTTAGCCGTGATTTTTTTTTTTTTTTTTGTGGCTATATGTAACTTTTTGTGGCAACTGTATATTGCCACTAATAGTCTAAGATTTAGTGGCGGCAATCTGATGTCTCCACTGAAGGTATTATAGTGGTTACTTTAGTGGCAACTGAAAATGTCGTAGCTAAAATTCCATTCTCGCTCTTTGGAGGAAAAAATATTTAGCGGCAAGTTTTAATTTTTCGCCACAGTTGATTGAGCATCCGAACGCACCCTATGAAACTCAAGGCAAAAACCTGCATGTTTTGGTGGCAGCTAATGCATGTCGGGTAAGGCGCTTGGACGCTTAAGTGAGTTGAATTACAAGACAATGATTTGATAAATAGTAATGGCTAGATTTTTTTATACTTTGAACACTACTCATCTTATTGTCTATTGCTACTGCCACTCCTTCTGTTGCAACTCATCCATCTCAACACCCTCATTTCTGCTATGCTCATCCTTTGAACAATGTTGTTCCGTGACTGCTAAACATTCTATTCCATAAAGCATGGATGGTCTTATAGCTATCCTATAAAATTTCTCGTTCAGTTTCATTGGCATGCGGCAATGACATCCTCCATAGGCACATCACCACTTCATCCACGCAGCTCTAATTTTATGAGCAATGTCCTTCATAATCTCTCTGCTCTATGTGACTGTTAGTCCATGTTATGCAGGAAAAAAAAGAGGCTTTTTATGTATTGAATTTTGTTTGCTTTATGCAACCTGACTTTTTTAAGGAGATGCTATGCCTTGATTTTTTTTGTTTTGCACTCCTTTTCCTGCAGCTTGGTTGTTTTGATTAGTTTGATTTTGGACTACATCATGTATCCTATAATGAGATAATCTTCATAATCTTTTTTTTTTTTTTTTTGGTTGTTAGACTTAGTCAATAGTAGGGCTAAATCACACTTTTTTATGATTTTTCTTGCCTATGACGTGTGCTGATAGTGCTTTGGTTTTTATTTGCTGCATTAACATGATAGCATGTTCAAGAACCGGAAAAGATGACCCAAATATTTGTTGAAGCATTGGAACTGTAAGTTTGTAGCTCTTGTTTTTGCCCACCATGTCCCGTATGGCACAATAGTCTGGGAACCTAGGCAACTGCTTGTATTTATTTACCTGAAACTTTTTTTCCAGTGGCAGAACTAAAGGACTTTGTATATCTACTGGATAACTGCCCCCATGACTGGCAATTCTTCCAATGCATGGCCGTGGTAATACTTAATTACGCATATCTCTATTTCTGCAGTTGCGTGACTGGATTGAAAAACCAGCATTCTTTACCACCCTGTGCATATGCCAATTAAAAACACAATCCATTGCATTCCAGTATTACACGACTCTGGTTTGATATGTCATGCATTATGAATAGTTGGCATGTAGTTTGGGAATATGGTTCTTAGGATTTAAGAGAACAAAGATGTGGTTCCACTAGTAGATTTTGCATCGACAATCTGAAATTCAGTGTCCTTTTGCAGGCCAGCCACAAAGACATTTGCTCACAATTGGATGGAGTGCATTTGAGTGAGGAATGGCGAAACCAAAATTTTGCCACTAAGATATCTTTAATTGTAAGTTTATTATAAATTTAATTGTGAAATTAAGAAATCATTATCTCTCTAATCATTTTTCATTTCTTTTACATGTAGGCCAGAGACATAATGCATAGTTGCTGAGAAGCTCGATAATCATCACTCTTTTTCATTTTATTTGTATTTTTATTTTTTATAATGATGTGTTGCATACATATAATTTAATTACGTTTATGTAAGAATTTTGCATTTAGATTAATTAAATTTGAAGTTATGTTTACTTGGTGGTGATGAATTTTCATATTTTCATTATTATTTAAGTAGATATATTATTTTATTTATAATAAGCAGACTTATAAAAAGCAGGTGCATGAAAGCGAAAAACATAGAGCTGCGACTATAAGTTGCCACTAAAAGTTCATTTTTACCGCGATTTTTAAAAGTCGTTACCAAAAATAAACTTTTAGCTACGACTAGAAGTTGTCACTGAAGGTGAACTTTTAGTCGCGACCTCAAATCAGCGCTGAAAATCCATTTTTTAGCTGCGACTTTTAAAAGTCATCATTAAAAGTAAATATTTAGCTGTAACTAGAAGTTGCCATTAAAAGTGGACTTTTAGCCGCGACTTTTTTTGCCACTAAAAATCTCTCTTTAGTGCCAACTTTATACTTTTGGTAACAACCATTGTTTCAATTAGCCACGGGAAACGTTGCAGCTAAAAGTGGACTTTTAGTGGCAACTTTTTTAGAAGTCGCGGCTAAAACTTTTAGCAACATCACATATTGCCGCGGCTCGACAGCAATAGAAAAGTTGTCACTAAAACTTTTAGTGGCACTTTTAAGACGTTTAATTACGAAAATTGTTACAGCTAAAAGTCCATTGTTTACCCGCGACTTATAAAAGTTGTCACTAAAAGTAAACAATTAGCTGCAACTAGAAGTTGCCACTAAAAATGGATTTTTAGTTGCGATTTTTTTAGCCACTAAAATACCACTTTTAGTGACGACTTTATTCTTTCAGTGACAAGCATTATTTCAATTAGTGGCGGAAAACATCGTGGCTAAAAGTTGGCTTTTAGTGGCATTATTCTTGTTGTGGCTAAATGTCTAATTTTTAGTGGCGACCTTTTGAAGTCGCGGCTAAAACTTTTATTGGCAATTTTAAGCCTTTTAGCCGCGAAAATTGTGGCGGCTAAAAGTCATTTTTCTTGTAGTGAGGCTCCTGAAGTGTTGGCCTACTAGATTAATGATTTGTACATGATGAATAATCAGTTAGCACTACAGTGAAAACTAAGGCTCATATATATGTTGACCAAGTAATCTCAACACTGGAATTTGTGATGTTCTATTGAATACAAACCAAAAAAAAAAAAAGTTAGTAACAATCTAAGAGGAAGAGAGTCAAGTAGCAGCTAGCAGGATTTGAAGAAAGAGAAGAGACATGTAGGATAAACTCTTATCTAGGATAGATGTGTGAAAAGAAGTGCTTTTTTATTTTTATTTTTAAGAAACCATCATAGATTGGAGCAAATAAGATAGGTGGTTGAATTCAATATGCTAATATGTAGTTGGCGGGAAGTGATTTCTAGAAGGAATACAAGTTATTCAAGTGGTCAAAGGTTGGGGAAAAAAAAACACCTACAGCTCAATCAAATTATTTTTTGACCGGAGCTCAAGTTTGCAAAATGCTTGGATGAAAAATTCGAAACCCTATTCCCTTTTTGAGCCACTTAAAATTGTTGCTTTGTGTTTCTAGCTCTTTCCCAATGTTTTGATTTCATTTCAGCTGTTGGTATTTCTTGTTTGTTTTGCATTACCCCTTTGGTTTTAATAAAATCCCACCCACATTTGAGTTTGGGAGCTCAAACAATTTACTTTCAAATTTGAATCCTCAATTTTGTGAAAAGCATGGGTGAAAAGGAAAGTAGTTACCCTGAAGAATTTTGTGTTGATAGTTGCCAATTGTAAATGCTTTACTTCGTAGACTTTGAAGAGACTCTCAAATGGAACTAGATTAGATGAAACTAACCTGAGGCCATGAGAAATACTGTTTGGGGATCTTTTCAATATCAGCTGATAGTATCCAAAATCAAATGGTATGAGAGAATCTATACTGAAAGCAGTTTCTAAATCCATTCTCAAGAGATGAGGTTCATTCCTATTTTTATCACCATGTTCTTCTCTCTTCATCCACCACAGATGTAAGACTGAGATTTTACTTTTTATCTTTTATCTTTTTTACTCCAAAGTTGAGGTTATTGATGCTAGGAGCATTGCAAAAACCAGAGATGAAATTTTGAGAGTTGAATCCAGGTAGGGATTTAAGAGAGATCAAAATGCAGTTGTCTGAAAAGCTTATAATACATGGACAAGCTAGTATCTATAGGCAGCCCCGTTGGTGTGTTGTGATGCTCTTGATTCGCATGTTGCAGGTTATTTCGCTGCTGCATGTTGTCATAATATTGAAGGACTTTGTTTTGAGGTTCCCAACCATTTGATAGGTGGGTTAGAAAATATGCAGGTGAGAAATAAGTACAAAAGATACTTTCATTGAATAGAAGAAAGGACCAAAGATTAGAAGGGCTGAGATATTCTTATTGGGGAAGTTTTGGGGCATCCCCCAGAAAGTGGGGTGCATCAAGTGCCCACTCTAGATCACTGGACCATCAGCCCTGCATGTATTAAATTGGGCATTTGTGAAGAATATATATTTTCTACTGTCAAGGCTCTTGATGATTCCACCAGAAGCATTAGGAAACCCTGCATGTACAGAGATTGAAGGGGCAGTTCATGTACCGAATGGAGCCTTTGAGAGCAATTCTGCTCTATTCATCAGAGAGTCAAACTGTAGGCAGGTTCTGGAGGGAAAGTCAGGCCTGTCCAATCATCTGTATGGCCTCACCTTTATGAGAAACATGGATAGTTCAGAAAAATATGGCTGACCGATATTATTCAACAAACCTGTGGTCCACCTGATGACTGGACTTTTATCCATCAGATGCACATGTTCGCATCTTCATGTGGCATCCATCTGATAGTGGCTTGGATCCTATGTACAAGTGCCAATTTGGTATGTGTGCCAAGAATTGATCATTCAGTTTCTCCTTGCACAAATTGCTTCAACTTTCTCTTCCTTCACCTAGGGATGTGTTTGATTGATTGATGTTTAAACTTCAAATATCGCGTTCTTAATGTTATAGGGTGCTGCAGAAGTATAGTTTTGCTTTGTAATTGTGGAGCCAATAGGTTGGCCATCGAGACCGTCGATCTGATGGATCACCTAAGACCGAGTGATCCCATCCCTTTAATGAGTGGCCTATGAATAAGCGGCTAAAAAAGTTTATGGCAAGTCCAAGAGGGATATGTAGCTACTTTTATAGTGGTGCAAGTTAAAACACACCTAGTTGCATTGAGACACATAGACCTCCCAATTGATTGACTGAAACTGCTGCATACCATATCATGGGCTATGATGCAAAATCATGCTGATGACTAGAATACGGACCCACTTGTTAGAACTTAAAACTTCTTCAATATAGTGTGCAATGATTTGAGTCAGAATCCTATAATTTATATAAACTATTATCTTTAATACATAATTACTGACAACTAAAATGACATCAGCTCATTTTGAACTCACCAAAACAGGCCTAAAATTATCCAGACTGGAAGATCCTAGCCATCGATCTTGAGCCTTTTTAAGTTCAATGTCGCAGTTGCTGTATTTCTCAGCTTGACGGTCAATTTTGACTAAGGATCCATTGAGGAGGCCTGTGAGGAATGGCTCAACAGGGCAATGGTCTAGATTAGTGAAGGATTGTCCCTGCTTGTAAAAACAGAAAACTTAAGTATATTGTGGATGCAATCAAGGGTACATTTTTTCCCCCTGATTTTTAATATTCACAAAGAGTAGTGTTTCATCTACCGTCCCTGAAGAATCTCGGCATTCAGGGTATCCAATTAAAGGGTGAATACAGAAAACTGGGCTGTTTCGTCCTTACACTGAATTTACCTGCAACCCACTTCTAAACCTTTGGAAGATACCAACACCTTATGCCATCAAACAATTTCAGTTATGCTGTTTACATATCATCTCTCTAAAGAGTTTCAGTTACAACTAAAGTTGAACCAACACACAGGTGAGACCTACATAATATGCTGTTTACATATCCCCTCCCCCCCCCCCCCCCCCCCCCCCCCCCCCCCCCCCCTTGTTCTTCTTCTACCTATGAATGACAGTTTCTATGTAATGGATGCCAACACAAAGATTCAACTTACTGATCCCATCCTTGGCTAGGAAGTCCACGATGGTGTTAGCTTCTGTACAAATGATTTCATTTAATCCACGTGCTAGTTCTCAAATTTCATTGAAGACAAAGGCTAGTTTCTAATGGTTAGTTGATGTCAGGGTCCCAAAATGTTGGGCTTATCAAAACGAAATTCCATGGATGGCCGCCCCGGTGCACCCCCAAATACAAAGAAAATACATGGCTGCTATGTGCCAAAGTGCGTGGAAAATCAGGCCAGCGCACCTGGAAAATCAGCATATAATTCAGAAGTCCTTTTCAGGCAGAAAAATACCCAGCGCACCTGTTAAATACGGGAGCGCACCCGAAAAATAGGCCAGCACACCGATAAATTCAGGACGAATTTAAGGGTGCATAAGCCCTAACTTGGACAAAAATAATAAACTTTTGGCGTGCCGGCTCATTTTAAGGATTTCTCAGACTTAACTTTTTTCATGAATTTAAGGGTGCACCGGTTCATTTTTAGGGTACGCTTCACTCATTTTGAGCAGATTAAGAGTGCGCTCCACGTGGCATCCGTTGATTGGTCGTCCTCCAGGATTTTCGGGTATAAATACCCCTTACTATTCATTTGTACACACGTATTTAGAGAGAGAGCTAGTGACCTTTGGGTATTCGGAAACCTCACTGGAAAACCTCACCGGAATCCTTTTCCAACCACCGGAATCATTTCCGCTCATTGGAATCCTTTTCCGATCATTGGAACCTTTTGCTCAAAAACCCTTTTCAGATCACCGCAGGTTCGGCCTAAAACCCATACTCTCGACCCAAGAACAATGGTAGTCTCAACCCGGATCTTCGACAAAACATGGGACATAGACATCCAACCTGTACAAAAGATGGATCAATCCATAGCAAAATACATCGGTTTTTACGGCCGCGAACTCAAAGACCATGGTCCCTACTAACTCAGTCTTTTGCCTTTTAATCAAGGGTCATCAATCATTTGATGTAATTAAGGCTCGTACCAGATCACGGCCTAGAATGTATAAGATCTCAAAATCTCTAGGATAAAAATTAGCCTTACGATATATTTCTCTTGTGTACTTTTGTGAATGCTTGTGATTGTCTATGAATGTTTTTATTACTCATACTCAGAACCCCATAGCAACAGTACATAGAAAGTGTCCGTGTAGCATTTTTAGTTTTAACAGTTGACTCATATGAAGCCCATTAGTTGCTTTTTGAGCCCCACATACGGATAAGGGAAGGTCTAATGATCCTGAGACTTTTTCTAATCATGCAAGCCTTTTCTCTATTAGAATATTCTTAACCTTTCAACATGTTGACTGGAAACAGGTGGTTAAGAAGGAAATACAGCAACCACCCACATTTAGTGGGAAAAGGGCACAAGATTGGTGGCTAGGATCTTCAAATCTAGGAGATTTTAGTGTCTCAGTCCATTAACTGTATTTCCCGACAGACCATGGTTTGAATCAATGAATAGGCTTTTGCTAATTGAAAACACAAGAATACTGTCCATATCTTTAGCTCAGGGATCACACGATTCATTTGTCATACTAGCCTAGTGTGAGGAGCATTATAGGATCCACAGTGCATGCCTTTGCGTTTTAAGTTGTGACAAGTGAGGTCCATAGTCCAACCATCAGTGCGATTTTGCATGGACAGTTCGATCGGTCAATGATTTAGTTGGATTGCCCAAGCGCCCTATGCAACTTGAAGAACTGTAACTTATAGTGCTCTAAGAACACTAAGAGAGCACTAGTTCATTTCTTTTGGATAGTGGAGAAAGAGACGGTCTGCATATTCCTTTTTCTCCAGCAAATGAAACATATGTTAGGGAATAAAACTATCCTTTTTTGTCTGTGTTTGGATTCACAGAACATCGATACAGAAACAGAAATTGTTTTCCACCAACATGGCAGTTGGGATGTACATGAATCCCACACAATAATAATTACTCTAATCCATCCTCAGAATTGTCTAGTAGAAGAAACAAGGTAAAGTTTTTTAATGAATTTAAGGATTCCACTTGCTATGCAAAATATGCACTTCCATTCCATGTTTGGAATCCTATTTTCTCTAAAGACCATTGAAAATTTCGTTAAGTAATCATTACATTGCCTCGGAATCCACTTGATACACGTCCTTAAGGTCATCCAATGTTAGAATTTTGTCGATTGTGTTATTGATTTATTTCTCTGTGTTGGCCCTTTTTTTACCTTTTTTAGTGTTGAAGCGTTGTGCACCTACCACTGAGCCATGCATCAAGACCCTATGTGTTGGCCCTTATTTCTTCTGGACTTCAGTGTTGAAGCGTTGTGCACCTACCATTGAGCCATGCATCAAGACCCTATGTGTTGGCCCTTATTTCTTCTGGACTTCAGTGTTGAAGCGTTGTGCACCTACCACTGAGCCATGCGTCAAGACCCTATGTGTTGGCCCTTATTTCTTCTGTACTCATGTCCAATCTAGGTGCCGCCCAAACACACCATTTGATTTCCCATTGAACTGTGATCCTTGCCAAGTCATTTTGCATAGGGGTGGTCGAGTTAGACAGATGGGTAATTCGACCGTTTTTTTTCCCTAACGCACTAGTCCACCATTTGAGTTGGAGGCTTGACTTTTTTACGTAGGACATTTGACCAATTCACCAAAAGCTCTAGAGCTAATGGGGGAGGCACAGAATATCCTTTTATCTCATAGTCGAGCCTGGCGTGAAAATGCCCCTGCATTAATCACCCCCAGTGAGGAATCTCGAATATGAGACCTCGCAGGACATTCGACTAACTCACCAAAAGCTCAAGAGCTGATGGGGGATGCACGGAATATCCTTTTATCTCATAGCTCATGCTAAGTCAGGCTCCGGTTGAACCCTCCTTCGTAAGCCGCCCCACCTCGCATGGGTCTTGCTTCGCACAGTCTGCCCCACCCCGACTGTGCCCCTGCCTCACACAGGCTGCCCCACCCCGACTGTGCCCTTGCCTCACACAGGCCCTTAAAATGGACACACCTGATCTTACAGATGGACAACATGGATACATAAAAATAAAAAAAAACACGTCGAGGTAGGCTCCACATGGTAGGGTTAACACCCACTAAAGTGTTTCCAGGATAACAGCTAATTCACTCCCGAAGTTTTTCACCAAATCTGACCAATTAATCATGATATCTGGTGCAACCAAACAGACCCATAATGCTGAACAATAAGTTTGAATTGTTGGAAAGTAGCGCATAACCCAATTTAAACCCAACACCCAGGTTGGATTGTTGTGTCTGGTCCATATCCTTGTTATCTCAAATTAAACCCACAGACAATCCGTTACACTGATGGTAGGGATGGAAACGCCCACTGTTGAATCCTTCCTAGGGCCCACCATGATGTTTGTGTGCCATCCAAACCATTCACAAGGTTATTCCCACTAGGATTAACTGAAAAAATAGAAATATTAGCCTAATCATCGACTTATGTAAACCCTGGAAGGTTTCAGTGGTGGAAGTTCAATTCCCACTTTTTCCCTAGTTCGGGCCATATGAATTTTGGACCTCTCTCATTTTTGGGCTTGTGTCCTATCGTGACTTGCCGAAAATGATGGATCAAGTGAATTTCTCATGATATTGTGGTGGGACTCGTATAGCTTCGGCCAACACGAATTTCATATTGGCAGGGCATAGGCCATTGGCATCCATTGGATTCCCCAAAAATCAAGGCATTCCGAAACTCATGTGGGCCAAACCATGTGAATTTAAAGGTTTAGGCATAGTTATTTATGGTGTGGCCCATCTAATTCTTGGATTTTACTGACTTTTAGGTTCCTGGTTATAATGTTAGGAAGCACCTGATGGGGTGGATCATATGCATCTGTCCCAGTCAGCAATCAGATAATTCTAGTCAGCTTCTCTCTTACTTGTCCTCTTGCTGTGGCCCCAAAGTGACTTGCACATGCTTATTTCTACCCATCTGAATCATGAATTGGCCTAATGTTTGAGCCCCAGGCATAAATTTTGGAGTGTCATCTTAGAGTGAATTTCATATAATCATTAGGGTGGGTCTGACAAAAGTCAAAGTTGAGTATAACTCTCCCAAATGTTTTATTTGGTGTGGCCCACCTGAATTGCGTATCAACCTAATTGTTTTTGCACTGGGCCTAATATGGTATCACACATCTAATAATCGGATTGGATTTCACATACACATTACAGTGGACCGTCGAGGCGATGGGCACCATGTTAACCCTCACGGTTAGTCACACGATTCACCAACGGTGGGGTTAGTGTCTCCTTGCCGTTTCTAGAGGTGGGCACAAACCAAGCCAGCTCGAAAGCTCGCTCAGATTGGTTCGAAAAAGCTCGGCTTGGATTGGTTCGAATGGAAGTTCAAATCAAACCAAGCCTCTGAGTCAAGCTCGTTTGAAAAAACAAAGCAAGCTCAAACTAGGGCAGTATTGGCTCGGCTCGGCTTGAAGCTTGATTTGATTCGGCTCGGTTTGATTCGGCTCGTATATTATAAGCACACTGTTTCCTGTGGTGTGATCCACTTGAGCTTTGGATATGATTCCATTTTGGGATCATGTCCTAAAATGATATGTAAAACAGATGGACAGCATGGATAATACATATACATGATGACATGGATAATACATAATACATATACATGAATGCACTAAGTTTCCTTGCACTTGTAAAATTATGCTTGTGTACTTTTGTTTGGAAAATACTCTTACATGTCTATTTTGAAGTTGCACTCCTGTGGAGGATGATAAACATCATATAGTAAGATACGTTTGTACTTTTTTTTTAATAACCTTTTAAATTCTTTTCTAATTAAAGAAACAAGGAAAGAAAGAGCAGCAGCCTGTTTGAACTCGGCCCAGCCCGGTTCGAAATTTTTGACCAAACTGATCTCGGCTCGAACCAGATTTTTCTGGAGTAAACCAAACTCGGGCCGCATGAGTCAACCCGAAACCCAAACCAAACCGATCCACAAACTGCCATGGTACAAAAACAAGCCAAACCAAATTAGGACTAACTCGGCTCGGCCCGGATCGTTGCCCACCTCTAGTCGTTTCTAACCTGTCTTCCAGATGGGCTAGCTGGCGAGACAACTGAAACCCACTTGTAAACCAATTTTAGTTACATAGTAAACTGTGCCCTCATGATGGATGACACTTTATCAACGTGGGGCTATAAGAGGAAAGTTCACAAGGAACGTGGACCCCTAATAATGAATGACCCAAGTCCAAGGCAGACCCCACATAATGGACACTTGAAAGTTAGGCATTACACGATGGATGGTCCACATTAAAGGTGGGCCTTGTATGATGGATGGCCCGCATGATAGGACAAACATCACGTTGGGCCCCACGGTCAGGGATCCACCCCGCGTAGCTACCTAGGAGATTTATCCGGCAGAGTGCTTACGTATCATGCATCATACTCTGCCAGAGTTTCAATTTTCTCAACATTCAAAAATAGCAACGGTTTCCAAAATCGAAAGCCCCTTTTCCACTAGAGAGAGAGGTTGATCCATCTCTCCGAACTCTTGCACTGCCAAAAAGGAGGTGGAGGTACTCTCTCTCTCTCTCTCTCTCTCTCTCTCTCTCTCTCTCCACTGCCTGCAATCTCACTCAATTTGGTTCTAGGGTTTTCTCTTTAGGGTGCGTTTGGATGAACTATAGAACCTAATCGTGGAAAAATAGTTTAACGTTTGTATTAGTTTGAAGTTGGGCCCGAAATTGAAGTAACTTCAAATTCAGCTGTACTTGCTCATTATGATTTGGTCATTCCCTCTCTGTTTAAGCTAAATGCTCTCAATATTAATTCACTTGCTCATCCAAACACGAAAATCTCAGTAGAATTCCCCAAATTCCGATTGTGCATAATTTATTGTTTTGGATCTGATCTGTTTCTGGTTTCATCAATCGAATTATTTGTTTGACGCTCACTGATTATGTGTGCGGATTAGGATTTGAGACGAGACACTGTTTCTTTTCGGATTGATGATATCGTTTTATCAGTTCAACTGACGTTTATCAGTAAACTCCGCCTGATTTTAGGGCGGGGGCATGTATGGAGTTGTATCTACATGATGCCTCGAGCTGTACACGAGCCGTACCGAATCGAGCTGGGCCCAGCTCGATTCGGCTCGACCAGCGGACTACCTGGGCTAGAGCTCGGCTCGGTTTGGTCCTCGAGCCAGGCTAGCCAGCTCGGCTTGGTTTGGTCGAGCTCGAGCTTTCAAGCCTACTTTGAGTCATGGAGGAGGTGCTTGATCCTGGGTAGATTGTCGTCTGTCGAATAGGATGTGATCGTCACCTCGTTGGACTAGGAGGTCCGTAACTAGGATGTGATATATATATAGGATGTGATATATATATCATCGAAACCTATCCCATTTTTTCTTTTGCTAGGCCCATAACTAAAAACCTACTTTCTTACGATTACGAGGTTCATTCGAATATGAAATCCAATCTCGGAAATACAGCATCCCACTTTTTTTTTACTACCCAAGGCTTTGATACATTTCGAAATAGAGAAATCTCTACTGGAGTAGGTGCTATCAGAGAACAACTAGTAGATCCGGATTTGTGAATTATTACAGATCATTCATTAGTAGAATGGAAGGAATTAAGGGAAGAAGGGTCTGAATGGGAAGATAGAAAAATTGGAAGAAGAAACGATTTTTTGGTTAGACGCATGGAATTAGCTATGCATTTTATTCGAACAAATGTAGAACCAGAATGGATGGTTTTGTGCCTATCATCAGTTCTTCCTCCCAAGTTGAGACCAATCATTCAGATAGATGGGGGTAAACCAATGAGTTCGGATATTAATGAACTCTATCGAAGAGTTATCTATTGAAAAAATACTCTTACTGATCCATTAACAACAAGTAGATCTACGCCAGGGGAATCAGTAATGTGTCAGGTGAGATTGGTACAAGAAGCCGTGGATACACTTCTTGATAATGGGATCCGCGGACAACGGCGCCAAAAACTTGTTCGCTCCCCTCAAGTGCAAGGCTGTGATGTAATAATAAATCTCGGTAAGACCGAGGTCGATCCATAGGGAATTGGAAAACGAGTTCCAAACTACTCCAGCAACTCAAGTTTGCAGTGATTTAAAAATTCAATTGAGATAAGTATGCTAAAACAGTAACTTAGGACAATTCAGTAATTAAAGGTACTAAGGCATTCAAGGATCCACTTGTAGCAATCCCATGTCAATCTAAATCTCGGTAAGACCGAGGTCGATCCACAGGGAATTGGAAAACGAGTTCCAAACTACTCCAGCAACTCAAGTTTGCAGTGATTTAAAAATTTAATTGAGATAAGTATGCTAAAAGTAACTTAGGAAAATTTAGTAATTAAAGGTACTAAGGCATTCAAGGATCCACTTGTAGCAATCCCATGTCAATCCAATCAATCCAAGCATAGAGCACAACTAGATTTGAAGTCCTATCTCTCATCCAGTTGGAAAATAAAGCGTTGGAGCACATTCAATCCCACTCAAGTTGAACTTCTAAGTTCTAGTCCCATTCAACACATGTAGAATTCGAAATCATAGCCTTCGGAGTAACATCCATGCCTATGGACTATGGCCTGCTCAAGGATTACTATAACTCGAATCTAAACAAGCACAACATGATAATCTTAGAGAATTGCAAGGAATCCATGTCCGGAGCATATGAACTCTCATAAAACATCTAAAACTATCAACTTTAAGAACTAGAATATGCAAAAATCCAAACTTGAAGTAAATTTACTTGAACTAACTGAATCAAACATGAAATTGGCTACAAGCTTCACCTCTCAGCCTTAGCTGAGAGGTTCTAGCCGAGCATTGTCATACTACAACTAGAACTCATAAAAGAAACTAGAAAACATAGAAAAACTGGAGTTTGGAGGGTTGTAGACGCTCCGCGACGGCTTCCTTCCTCTCCTACGAAGTTCCTTGGCTTCTATGATACCCTAGGAAGAGCCCCTAGGTGTCATTTTATAGAATAGTACGGAAGGTTTCGGATTGCGCAAGAAATCTCGGACTGCGCAGAGAAAATCGGAGCTTGTAGGACACATTCTGTTACGTAGGCTAGAGAAATCTCTACTGGAGCAGGTGCTATCAGAGAACAACTAGCCGATCCGGATTTGTGAATTATTACAGATCATTCATTAGTAGAATGGAAGGAATTAGGGGAAGAAGGGTTTGAATGGGAAGATAGAAAAATTGGAAGAAGAAACGATTTTTTGGTTAGACGCATGGAATTAGCTATGCATTTTATTCGAACAAATGTAGAACCAGAATGGATGGTTTTGTGCCTATTATCAGTTCTTCCTCCCAAGTTGAGACCAATCATTCAGATAGATGGGGGTAAACCAATGAGTTCGGATATTAATGAACTCTATCGAAGAGTTATCTATTGAAAAAATACTCTTACCGATCCATTAACAACAAGTAGATCTACGCCAGGGGAATCAGTAATGTGTCAGGAGAGATTGGTACAAGAAGCCGTGGATACACTTCTTGATAATGGGATCTGCGGACAACAAATGAGGGACAGTCATAATGAAGTTTACACGTCATTTTCAGATGTAATTGAAGGCAAAGAGGCAAGATTTCGTGAGACTCTACTTGGTAAATGAGTTGATTATTCGAGGTGTTCCGTTATTGTCGTGGGCCCTTCGCTTTCATTACATCGACGTGGATTACCTAGAGAAATAAGAATAGAGCTTTTCCAGACATTTGTCATTCGTGGTCTAATCAGACAACATGTTGCTTCTAACATAGGGATTGCTAAAAGTAAAATTCGGGAAAAAGAACCAATTGTATGGGAAATACTTCAAGAAGTTATGCAGGGGCATCCTGTATTGCAGAATAGAGCACCCACCCTATCTATATTAGGCATACAGGCATTCCAACCCATTTTAGTGGAGGGACGCGCTATTTGTTTACATCCATTAGTTCGTAATGGATTCAATGCAGACTTTGATGGGGATTAAATGGCTATTCATGTACCTTTATCTTTGGAAGCTCAAGTAGAGGCTCGTTTACTTATGTTTTCTCATATGAATCTTTTGCTTCAACTATTGGAGATCCCATTTCCGTCCCAACTCAAGATATGCTTATTGGACTATATATTAATGATCAGGAATCGTCGAGGTATTTGTTCAAATAGGTATAATCCATGTAATCGAAGAAACTATCAAAATGAAACGGTTGACGATATTAAGTATACGAAAGAGAAAGAACCCTATTTTTGTAGTTCCTAAGATGCACTTGGAGCTTATCGGCAGAATTACGTTTCATCATTTGAATTTTCTAAGTTCGAAAGCCATTATCACTGCTCATAAACACGACCCTTGAGATACTTTACCCACACCTATTCAGGACACCTCCGACTACCCTTGCTTCCTATCCACTCTCTCTATAATTCCCGAGAGTCTTTCCCTGTGTCGAATCCCAAACCTTTAGAGTTCACCTAGGAGGCCCGGCGAGTTATGCTCAAACAGGAGACGTGCCTGTTGGAACGAGTATTGATCATATGCCAAAGATAGCCAGAAGCGCACGAGTATGTTACCATGGGAAACTTCCTGGACCATGCTTCCAGGGATTTGGGATTTGAGGATGTTGAAGTGAGAGAAGTCTTGGCCTCGTATGATGTAGCGACTAGAAAAACCATTGTCAGAAATTGATAAGTTGAAGTATCTGAGGCATCAGTCGCAGAAGCTACTGGGTTAAGCAGCGTCTACGTTAAGACATTGGAAGGTCGACCTGGGCGTACATATGCCCTTAGACTGTTGACAGCCGAGGTTTGTGAGGAACTAGTACGTTCGCACCCCCACAAAGCCACATACCCCAGTTCTCTGTGATGCCCACCCCATGGAGGACAATTGCAGAGGTCGTCCATCCATTCTGTTATATCCATCGCAGCCCTGCTTTAAAACTACTGAGTGCGCTAGCAAGCAACGACTTCAAAGCTTAAAGCAAAGGACTAACGGTCCCCCAAGCCGTCGAGGGGAGCCCTTCGCGTTGACTTCTTCTCTTAGATCACTTTACTAACTTTGAGTTGAGTCATCGTAGAATGGAGGATGAATCCCATGTTTTGCTATGATTAACAAGTCGCCAACAACAACAAAAGTATATTGATCTGGAGTGATTCAATATCGGAACACAACTATTTCTAATATGGAATGAGTCAATCATCCACTTTGGTATCTTATTGAACAAAAATGGTGATATTGTTCCTCCATTGATCAAGAATTTCGATCTTTGGGAAGTATCATGATCATCCAATAAGAAGGGTTTCAATTTATTCAAATGAACGACTTGAACACCTATTGATTCTAACAACTGATTGCAGAGTTGATCATTCGGGCCTTTCAATTCATAAATGTAGATCTCGGACCTATGAATGGGGATAGTCTCGATACTCACAAAGAAAAATGGAAGTAACTTAGACAAAAAGAGAAGTGACTTGGACAAAAAGAAATGAAGTGACTTAGACAAATCTTGTTTGTCGATAACCTCGGACCAATCAATCGAATATTGATTAATACGTAATTGATCGAACACTACCTGAAAACGGTGCTTCTGTTCAAAAATGAAATGTTCCAAATGTTTTTTGTAAATTCTTGCTCCCATTGGACCATTTGTATCTATATGCATCAAGATCCCGATTCATGGATCTCTCAGTTTGAGAAATAAGAGGATCAAACCATTTCTTCTTACTCTTTTTCAAATTCAATAAATGTTGGTTGATCGTATATTTTATTATAGTTAAATGATTCAGAGTATCATTTCCGATTTGATCCCTTTGAATTCCATATTCGAAGTTGCGATCGGATCTATTCATTAAAAAGAATCGATTGAATACATTTCTTATGCACCCATAAGTGTTATATTGGATTTGAATCAGATTTCGGATCAATCTATATTGATTGACCGCCTCCATTCGGTTGTTGCTAGCAAATACCACTATTTTTTGTTTTGGATCTTCCAAATCATTCCCGCAGGAAATCCGGAATGATTCTTTTTTGATCCTTCGATAAAAAAGATTCCTTCTCTTCATAAAAAAATAGGAGGTAGAACCCATAAAGATTTCTTTTTCGATTCATCCCTGGATTTGAATACCTCATTCAAGAATTTTTTTAATCCAATCCGTAGGAATCAATAGAAATGGCAAATCCCTTTGTAAAAATTTATAAAATTTTAAATAAAATTGAGCTGAACCGAGCCTGGTTCTAACCAAACCGAGCCTGGTTCCGAACCTAGCCGAATCGAGCTCGAGTCAACTCGAGCTTAGCTCTAATTTTCAAATAGCCAAAAAATTAGGCTCAGTTTGATATGAAACACTTTTCAAACCGAGCCAAATTGAGCTTTTTTTAGCCGAGCTGAGCGAGCTTTTCGAGCCATCTTGGTTCGTGTATAGCTCTACTGACGCCTCTGATCTTGGTCCATGTGCCTCATTGGGGTTGGTAGTTGAATGCCTTATAGGTGGATGTGGAATTCAAAACCTTTTCTGTATCCAATGCTTAGGTTGCTTGCTAAGACCCTTTTTTTTCTTTTTTCTTTTTTCCAAAATGGCATTTTTAAGATGCCTTTAGTTGGATTGAGAACATTTACTTTCAATCAAGAGGGAAATGACCGAGTCGTAACGATGTTTCCTCGTATTCATTATTTGAGGAAGTAATCCTCAAATTGAAGTTACATTCAGTTCATACACTATTTGGTGCATATTCTCTTAACATTATACGAGGCCGTATTGCAATTCAAGTGCCATGGAGACAAAGAATTCACGGAGACTGATAATATACCGTAATTAACTTAATTTTAGTCATAACTATCAAATAGACAGAGCACTGACTTCTAAAGACGTGGGGTAAGCTACATGAATTTTTTCCGCCATTCCACTCTATCAAGGGCCAAACTTTCAGTTAGTCCATAGGCTTCAAGTCCTTTTCTACAACCTCCAACCACGTCCTTTTGGGCCTTCCCCTTGCCCTTTTAGAACCCTCAGCTTGTACCAATTCAATTTCTAAATGGCACGGTTATTGGTCCCCTTTGATTTATATCGCCAAACAAAATATTTGGCACATACAAGTGTAAACTCCTCTCTTTGTATGAGTAGATCTAAATCAGTCATTGTCGCAACACTCAGTAGGCCAGCATTATGATGGACCCACTAGATACAAGTTTGTGGAAATTGTGGCAAAGAAATCAACTTTCGGTAGAAAATTGAGGAAATTGGCCATTACTTCTCTTTTTCTTGATTTTTATTTTAATCATAAAAATGAAAATGTAAAAAATCTGTTTAATTGGATAATATGTGGGTTTGAGGCATAGGTATACCTTCATTATCTTTAGCTTAAGGGATGCATTGCTTATGTTTCGTGACTTGCATTTTCTTGTGTTTGAATGATATGAACTCATTTTGGTTATGATTGCACTTTCTTTTTCCCAACAGCACATTGTTTAGCCTCCTATAAATGGAAACCTATTATGCATGGTTGTTTTTCCACAATATTTTAATTCCTAAATGTGTAAACACGTATCTTTTAAGTTTTAACACCTCTTGAAGTTTCATTAATTTTTTTTACATGTTTCCCATTGTTTTCTCAGTTAATGATACGTCTCAAATATGGTGATAATGTTAATGATATCAGTATTCGGTACATGTTTTTGGATGCCCCGGCATTGATGCATGTAACAGTACCGATTACTTTGAACACTAGATAGAAGTAGAGTTGAGTTTAATGTCTTCAATCTTAGTTAGATTCATATTTTGCAGGACATATTTTATAGTTGAATAAGGTTAGGACTACCATTGGTGAGAGGATTGCACTAATCGCATCAAGCTATTTTCCGTGAAGGATTGCTATGTGCTCTCTCTTTCCCTCTTCTTCTTCTTCTTCATCTTTTCACTTTGATCGGCATTATTAAACAGGTGCTGAGGGGAAAAAGAATGCACCCACAACAAGGAACTTCTTCTCGAGGGGTAAAAGAATACACCCATAGAAAACAAGCATTCTCTACACATTCAACACTCTATACCCTACAAATTCCTTTAGAGATCATGCCCAAGAGAATACATGTGATTTGAGATTCTCCACCATGTAAGAAACTGGATTCAAACAATTAGTGAAGGTTTGATTGTTCTTTCCTTCCAAATTGCCCAAAAATTGCTAGGAAGCTAAATATTCTACAGTATCTTTGCATTTCCTAGGAATAGGACCTATCTCCAAGTCCGTACGAGAGAAGACATCAAGGCCGGTTTTGTCCATTGGACACCAAATTATTAAAAGCACCATAGCCACACCATGGATGCAAATGAACAATGAATGAATAAATGATCCACATCAACTTCCTCTTGAACATATGTGATATCCATTGACAATTATTTTCTTCCTATTGCGCATATCATCGATGGTTACCTTGTCCCATCCCACAAAAAAGGAAAAAGTGAGAACTCTTTGTGGGGCTTTTTCTTTCCATAACCAAGCTAATGATCTGCATCTACCTTCCCTTGAGAATATGCACAATCCATTAACTATTATGTTCTTTTGTGGCGGAGATCGTCGATGGTTAATTAGTACCTTCTCCCATCCCACTAACCAGGGAAAATTGAAAACTGTTTGTGGGGCTTTTTCTTTACGTAACCAAGCACAGGGTGCCAATCTCTCCACTCCTCTCTGTACAGGGTGCAAGTATGATTGTAAAATGATTTAACCAAGATGCAAGCATTCAATGCTTATTTCCATATCCTTCTGTCTCGCATCTCATGACCAATCTTGGTTTCTTCAAGTTGTGCCAAAAGAATGATCATATCCTTACCTGGTGAATGAATTCAGCATCCCTCTCTCTCATTCCAGTCATTTGAAGTCTAATGTGGCTTGTTTTATTGCCAATATCTACATCATTAGAAAACATTCCATGTGCCACCATGAAAATCACATTCATGTTTGGACCATGGACCCCACTTGTTAGAATTAAAAATTCCTATACTGTGCAAAGACTAGGGTCGAGGATCCTATAATTCTTCTCATAGTCGGGAGTAGAAAAGGAGAATAAACCCTAGGAAGAGAGAGAGAAAAGAAGTAGAAAGCAAAGAAAAGAAAAAATGGATATTTGGAGGAGAAAGACGGGTGCATTACTGCCAACCTTTCACTTATATAAAAGAAACTTTTAGAAAGATTAATAATAAGCCCTTATAAGAACCCATATTTCATAGAATCCCTTCTAACCACATATTCAATACTCCTCAAGCTAGGCATAGATGTCTATCATGCCCAGCTTGCTAAGAACAAATTCTGACTTTGTCTCATCCAAACACAGATTTAGTGAATATATTGAAAAATTCAAATGCATTCCAATTCCTCCCATTTACTCTCATCCAAACACAATATTTTGATTTCAAATGCATTTCATTTACTCCCATCCAAACACAAATGTGTAAGCCATTTACCCCCAATTCATTTACCTCCAAATCCATTTTCCATTTACAAGCTCCCAAGTGAGCCCTAATGGTTAGTACCTTGTCCAATCCCACTAACCAGGTAAAAGCAACAGCTCTTTGCAGTGCTTTTTCTTTGCATGACCTGGTAGAGGGGCCCAATCTGTCCACTACTTCTGCCATGTCCGGATCCTTCTATCTCGCATCTGATGACCAATAAGAGTTTCTTCATATGATTGTATCTGGTGAGTGAACTCCCCAAGCTAATGATCTGCATCTCTGCCCAGCTGGAAGACACCTAGGCGTTTCAATAGCAGGTCTCGTGTTCGAATGCTAAGGAGACACACTAACCCCACTGGTGGGTGGGTGCATCGTGTGACTAACCGTAAGGGTGCGTTGCGCAACTATAACGGTGGGTGCGTTGCATGACTAAAAAAAGAACTCCTCCCCTCCCCCCAATTCACCGCTCGAAGATTCAGGTGGATGGTTTTGCTGCCAACTTCTACATCACTAGAATTCGTTACATTTACTACCATGCAAAATCACACTAACGGTTGGACTACGTACCCCATGATAGAAATGAAAACTCCAGTATGCTGGGCAAAGACTAGGGTCAAGGATCCTATAATTCTTTCATAATAGGGTGGTATCATTGATGAATCATGTGACCCCCATTTCCCTCCAAACCCGTTTACTTCCATTTACAGGCTCCCAAACGAGCCCTAAAGGTTAGTACCTTGTCCAATCCTACTAACCAGGTAAAAGTGACATCTCTTTGCATGTCATTTTCTTTTCATAACCTGGTAGAGGGGGCTAATCTGTCCGGTACTTCTTCCATGTCAAGATCCTTCTATCTCAAATCTGACCCCCCACCCCCCCCCCCCCCAATTCACCGCTTGAAGATTCAGGTGGATGGTTTTGCTGCCAACTTCTACATCACCAGAACACGTTACATTTGCTGCCATGCAAAATCAAACTAATGGTTGGACTATGTACCCCATGATAGAATTTAAAACTTCAGTATGTTGTGCAAATACTAGGGTCGAGGATCCTATAATTCTCTCATAATAGGCTTATATCATAGATGAATCATGTGACCCCCAACCTGTAGATATGCACAATATACTTGTGTTTCAGTTTGCAAAAGCCTTGTCCATGGTTCTTGATCCAAGCCATCACCTATTGGCAACCACTATCAATGGACTCCTAGGCTTGAAGTACCTAGCCATAAATCTTGTGCCTTTATCTCAGTCGAAGTCCTAAGAAAATCAACAATTTGGGAAACACACATGCACAAGCGTGCATGCTCGCATAAGCATAATAACGAACCCCCCCCCCCCCCCCCCCCCCCCCCCCCCCCAAAACACACTTACAAAATGTGTCCCCGCCCACACACGCACATCACTCCTGCACCCAAACACCAGGAGGGAGGGAGGTGGCAACAGGTTAGGCCTGGCCTGGGCCCTACCCATTTAGTAATTGAGCCTTTAGTTTAGGAGGGCTTGTTTTCGATCACATTGCGAAAACTAGGCTAGGGCCTTGAGGGAGGGAGGGATGTGGCAACAGGTTAGGCCTAGGCCCTACCCATTTAGTTATTGGGCCTTTAGTTTAGGAAGGCTTATTTTCAGTCAAAATTGCAAAACCTAAGCTAGGACCTTGAGCCGTTTGTTACTCAGTCTTCGGATCAGTGAGTGTCTTTTATGGTTATAATGGCTTGAAATTTACGACTTATTTGAAATGTTTTTATGGATGGCAACGATCATGTTGACTTATATGTATTGTAGAATGATATTTAGAAATCAACATATCCCCCGGTTAGTTTACAGTATCAAAAGTTGCTTTTCCAATGTGATTCTACATTCAAGAAAAGTAACAAGAATATAAATTATTGGAGGATACTTGTATGTTTTTTAAGGAAAATTTCTTGAAAGAAAAAAATAAAGGAACGATCAGAATCCTTTAGCATTATCATGACATGGTCAGTGTTCGAGTTGTCCTTAAATTGTTACCTCAAGGACAGAGGTTAAAACCAAAGCTTAGAAACTTCCGCCCGTAAATGGGATGCCAGGGAGTTCCCGGTAGCGGGGGTCCAACGTGCCTTAGGATGAAACTCGGATAGGCGCCCCGTGCACCAGTTGCCTTAAATGGCTCTTTGGTGGAAACGTCTGTGATATCTGGGGTTTGCTCCCCCGAGGGTTGATCAAGGGGTCTACCATCAACGGTTTGGTGTGAGAATCCTAAGGAGATCAAGGACAACCAGAAGGGGTAGCGCAGGCTGGCTACCTATTACCGTTCACCCCCCCCCCCCCCCCCCCCCCCTCTCAGTGTTCGAGTTGTCGGTATTGTTACAAGTTTCGTTGCCCGGAGATAAAGATATTATATCGTTATCGCCGATATCGCCAATAATAAAAAATGAGGGAAAAAGAGAGAAATATGGGAAAAATTGTGGAATTTTTCAGTAAAACTTCAAGACATGCCTAGATACACATATTTGCATATTTATGAATAAAAAATTGCAAAAAGAATGTATTATATAATAAGTTTTCATTTAATAGGACAAAAAAAAAAAAAAAAACCATGCATTGTTGTACGAAATCACTTCAATAATGATTAAAATGAGTTTATATAATATATCCATGTCGTCCATCTATTTTGCCAGTTTATTCTAGGGCTTGGTCCTAAAAATGAAGCAGATACAAATTCCGGGTGGACTAGTGGTTATTGACCATTAAAAACCTTTCAACGGTAAGAATTCCCCTACCCACCTTTTCATTTAGTTTGGTCAACTTGAGTCTTGGATCCGGTTCATTTTTGGTATAATGTCCTAAAATGATCTCACAAAGCGGATGGACAGGGTGGATTTCTCAACAAAGTCAAGGTGGGCCCTACTGAGGTTCCCAGCGCAGGAACTTCCTGTGCAAGGCTTTCGCAGGGAATCCGTGTCCCGGTAAAAGGGGCTTGGAAGCGGGAAGGCATTTTGGGAAAACATCTTCCGAATCCCTCAAATTTCTCAAATTCTCTTTAAGTAGATTCTTCACAAAAAATTGCTGCTCCTTTTCAAATCTTTGATCTATTCAAAGAAGCTTTCGATGGTCGATTGATTGTGGTGCTACTTCCAAATTCTGAAGCTTCTACAGGTATCGAAAATATCCTATTACATGGATCTGAAAGATTTTTCTTTTTTTCTTTTTTTCGTTTTTTATTCGTTTTTTTTTTTTTTTTTTTTGGTGTGTGTGTGTATTTACGCTCTCGAATTTATCGATGATTATCGCTGAAAATCGCCGACAATTGGAAAAGAAATGAAAATCGGGGGTTTCGGCGGCTTGGCGACACCGATATTATCGATTTTTCGCTGACAATTTGAACACTAGACATGGTATTAGTTGGTGTATATTGATGGCAAAAGGATGATTGATGATTTTTAATTTTTTTTTTCGGGTTTCTTTATATTTTCATTTTTTTAAGAAAGAATAAAAAAATATTGCAATATGATTTGCAATTCCATTCGATTCAACCCCTATTACAATTTGTGATACAATAACGATTTTAACAACATTACACGTTCATCTGGAGAAAAATAATAATAATAATAATAATTTCGCCTTTAACTGCTACCAGATAGAAGTTAACCCCACCCACTTCCATCTACTACCAAACAAAGAAACATTGCTGTTAACTTTTATTTATTCAAGAAATTTCATGGACATGAAACCATTTGCATGGCTTAGAGCCATACTTATAATCAGCAACTTCTGTATTCACACATGACTCTAGAATTGCAAAATTAAAAAGAAACAACTATAGAACCTGAACTTTCCAAAATAAATAAGCTGTATACAACAGTTGTACAGTCCTGTATACAGCTGTGTGTCACCCCCTCCCCCCATTAACAGGAGGCCCAACTGGTAAATTTTTTTGAAGTCTCCTTCGACAATAATACTTATGGAAAAATGGAGGTCTAAAGATCCTAACACCTTTGCCAAACTGCACAAGCATTGGCTCTATTTGCATCTCCTCAACTGGCCGACATAGCATGGTTACATGCAGCCTTGGTTTCTCTGTTTGCAAAATAGTGTAAGAGATGATGACAGCAGCGTGCTTAGAAGTATCTTGTTTTGGAGTCTTATTCAACAATAATATTTTGTGGTCTAAAGATCTAAAGACCTTTACTAGCTGCCAAAGCCTCTGCTATATTTTTATTTCCTCAACAGTCCCTTTGATTTCTACAATTCCTTTCAATGCATTCCTTGATTGTCAGGCTTGATTTGGATCGTGAATTCATGTTTGCATTGATTCTAGGCTTTCAACTGCATTTGCAAGTTAACGCTTGTTTCTAAATGATTTTGGTACAATTATATGCATGCAAATGATCTGGCAATTTTGTGCAGAAGGAGAGAATGAGGAGAGCTTTAGGGATTGGGCTGAACTTCCAGAAGTTCTCCTGGAAATGATACTGGAACGGCTACCCCTACTTGATTCACTCATGTTTGGTGGCATTTGCAAGTCTTGGAGAAACATTTTAGCAAATAAAAGCCGTCCAGACATGTGGGTTTCCATGGCTTATGCAATGTGGTCAAAATAACAGTGAAAATAGAACTTGCCTAAGCATTGTGGAGAAGAAATTTTGGGAGATGAAGCTGCTGAAGTCCTACGGGAAATGCTGTTGGGGGTCTTATCAGGATTGGTTGATAGTTGCCGATATTAGTTCAAGAACGAGGAATGAAATTAGTTTTTTAAATCCATTCTCAAATGCTGAGGTCCATCTTCCAGATGTGATCAATTTGTATTGCCACATTGTTCTGTCGTTGCCATCGACCGAAAAAAACTGTGTTGTCATGCTGGTGGCTCGCTATTGTAAGAATCTCAAGTTCTGCAGTTCAAAAGCTCAAGAATGGCGTAACTATTATTTTGATGGCCCACACTATCAGGATGCAGTCTTCTACAACGGATGTTTTTATCTTTTGACCAACGATTACAACCTTGAGGTTATTGATGCTACGAGTGTTGCAAGAAATGAAGTTGTGAGTAATCGTCGAATACTTAAAGTAGGAATCGAAAAGATATTATCAAAGGGTATCTGTTTGCGGAGGTATTTGGTGGAGTCGTGTGGAGAGCTGTTACTAGTCAGTCGTTTTTTTCCAGGACGAGGAGCCTGAATATCTTACAAGTTGGTTTCAGGGTTTTAAGCTGGACGCATGCCAGATGATGGGACGGTTTCCTCCTCAGCACGAGGAGAGAGAAATTGTTACTGGGTGAGGTCGGGCGCCTGGGCCAGTTAGTGGCCTAGCGACCGAAATTCCCCAGAAATGGCAGCAATGCTGCTGGATGGTTTTGGCTTCAACTGGGCGCCCGACGGTCAAAGTGACCGGGCGCTCGATGACTAGGCCGGGCGCCCGACCATGTTGGTCCGGGCGCCCGAAATTGGTTCGTTCCAATGGTTTCCTCGCTGGACTGTTTTGGACCTAGCCGGGCACCCGACGGTCTGGTGACCGGGCGTCCGACCCGGCGCGGACTGCTTAGACGCAGTTTCCTATTTTGGCTCTGATTCTTCCATTTTTTGTACTTAAGAGTTCTAAAACGGGATTAGGGCATCCCATTGTGTGGTAAACACGTCCAAGGTGAGAAAGAGAGAAAAAGAGGAAGAGAGAAAGAGAAGAGAGAGAGAAAGGAAGCTTGTAGAAGGGAGAAGTTGCTTGAAGAGGGATTCTTCTGCGCAACCGTCATCTCAGCGCTTCTACCTCCCCGGGATCGGTGAGATCGCTCATTCTTTACTATTATCTTGTTGTTTATCCATCCCAAGTGGGTGAAGAAGGTTTGATCCAAGCGATGTGTGCTTGAGATCGGTTGTAACAGTTCCTTGAGATAGTGGATTGTTGATCTGGACTAGGTCCCATGGTTTTTTCCTCTTTAGAGGGGTTTTCCACGTAAAACTCCTTGTGTTCGTGTGGTTGATGTTTATTATTGATTATTGCATTAGCATAGTCCATAATTCTAGTGTATTGGGGGGCGAGATTCGAAGGTTTGTGTGAAACGCACCCAACAAAGTGGTATCAGAGAGTTCAGGTTGTTTGAACGGTGTTAGATCGGTTCTGAATTATGGAAGGTGGCTCATCAAGGATGATCAGCCTCAATGGTTTTAACTGGACCATATGGAAGGCTAAGATGGAGGACTTGCTCTATTGCAAAGACTTGTATGCTCTAATTCTAGGCATATCGGCGAAGACGAAGGATATGTCAGATGATGATTGGAAGAAAGTGGACCGGAAGGTGGTGGGGTTCATTAGACAATAGTTGGATGATTCGGTTTTCCACCATGTGTCTACAGAGACCTCAGTCGCTAGCCTATGGCTGAAATTGCAAGGGCTGTATGAGAGGAAGACAGCCGGCAATAAGATTTTCCTGATAAGACGACTTGTGAATCTCAAGTTCAAAGATGGTGGTTCCGAACACATGAATGAGGTCAGCAACATTGTGAACCAGCTCTCTGTCATGAAGATGGTCCTGGATGATGAACTTCAAGCTTTACTACTGCTTAGCTCATTGCCTGACAGTTGGAAGACATTGGTGGTGTCTTTAAGTAACTCTGCGCCAGACGGAAAGGTATCCATGGATCAGGTAACAAGCTGTCTCTTCAATGAGGAGACAAGGAGGAAGTCTCTAGGGCCTGCTCAACAAGAGGCCCTTGTGACACAAAATAGGGGGAGATGAAAGAACAGAAAGGGCGGAAAGGCCCGAGATAAATCAAGAGGCAAGTCAGTTGCGAGGAAAGATGTTGACTGCTGGAATTGTGGCAAGAAGGGCCACTATAAGTATGAATGTCACAAGAAGAAGAGTGACAAGAAGGGTAAAGGAAAGGAGAGGGAAGATGAATCAAATTCTACTGCGGTCGCCTCAGATGGTGACGTTGTTGTTATTCTTTCAGCAGATCACGATATTTGTCTCACGGCTTCGAGTCAGGACACCGACTGGGTGATAGACTCGGGAGCCTCGTTTCATACGACTCCACGCAGAGATTTCTTCACAAGCTACAAGTCAGGTGACTATGGGACAGTGAAGATGGGAAATTCTGGTGTTTCGAAGATCGTAGGAGTCGGTGATATTTGTCTGAAGACCGATGTGGGCTGCACATTGGTTCTCAGGGATGTGAGACATATTCCAGACCTTCGCCTCAACCTGATGTCGACGGGAAGGCTGGATGATGATGGTTTTGAAAGCCGGTTTGTTGGTGGGCGCTGGAAGCTCATCAAGGGTTCGTTGATCGCTGCCAGAGGAAAGAAGTGTTGTACTCTTTACAAGGCAAGTGTCAGTGTATGCAAGAGTGGATTGAACGCAGCAGAAGATTCAGCTACTGACGCGTGGAACAGGCGTCTAGGCCACATGAGTGAAAAAGTGCTTCAGCTACTAGCAAAGAAGCAGCTCCTTCCAGACGTGACAGGTAAACCTCTAAAAACCTGTATTGACTGTTTATCTGGGAAACAGCATAGAGTTTCTTTCGTTAAAACTGTTTCTCATACTAATAAAGTACATGCATTATATTTGGTCTATTCTGATGTTTGTGGTCCTATGAGGACAAAAACCTTGGGTGGGGCATTGTATTTTGTCACATTTATAGATGATGCATCTAGGAGGGTTTGGGTGTATGCTTTGAAATCCAAGGACAAGGTCTTTGGTGTGTTTAAACTGTTTCATGCTATGGTCGAGAGGGAGACGGGCAGATCATTGAAGTGCATCCGCACTGACAATGGTGGTGAATACATAGGTGACTTCCACAAGTATTGCAAGTCACTGAGTATACGGCATGAACAGTCAGTTCCCAAGACCCCCCAACACAATGGTGTGGCTGAGCGAATGAATCACATCATTGTAGAGAGAATCAGATGCATGTTATCCCATGCAAAGTTGCCCAAGATGTTCTGGGGAGAAGCAATGCACACGGCGGTGTATTTGATAAACAGGTCTCCATCAGCCCCGTTGAATGGAGAAGTACCTGAGAAGGTGACGGACGAGAGGTC